>CM053563.1:18497633-18691387 GCA_028646485.1 Cryptoprocta ferox
ATTATTCTAATGAGAATGCAAATGAAGGGAACGCTGTGGGAAATGGCTCTAGATGAGTGGCTTGTCAAAAGTGTTTTGCTGGGGAGGGGGTGCTGCGGAGGGGTGGGTGAGCCAAGCTCCCTCGTTCGCCGCGTGGCGTTTTCTGGGGGACTCGAGTTGGATGGCACATGGCCAAGTCTGAAGGAAACACATCTTCATTGATGTGCCTATTGTTACTGGTTCTTATTCATGGTATTTAAACAACTCATGCAGGTTTTGACAGCTTTTCTCTTTTCGTATTTACAGAAGACTTTTTATTTTGGTAGAATTTCAGACCGGTGGTCCAGGGAGGCCCAGAGAGAAGGAGGGTCAAGGCGCGCTTGGGTGTGGCATCAGCTGAATCCCTCAAAGCTCAGGCCCAGGAAGGGTGCTGAAAACACTTGCCATTGAGACACAAGAAAGAGCTGTGGCCCTTGGTTAGTCCACTGGGCAAATAAGCCACTCTTGAGAGAGAAGTGGATACAGAGGGGGCAGGATGGCAAGAGGGGTTTCTTCTGGGCCACTGTGCACCCATAACCCTCTCATTACATCTAAAAGTGATGTCTCATCCTACGAGGCCCTGGGCTCTCATTTTCCATGTAATGGGTAAAAACTCCAGCGCTCTGTCCCCATCATTGAGGGCTAGGCATTATGGCCACAAGAGGTGTGACTATTAATGTTCTTATAGCAGTTTACCTGGATCCTTGGTGCTCAGATAGACTGGGCACATGTCTGTGTAACTCTGTCTGAGATGGCATCTTTTCAGGGTAGACCAAAGTGACTCAGGTCCCTCTGTGAATACAGGACCTGTCAGACATGTAACAAGGTAGGTTCAAAAATAAAGTTTGGCATGGCTCAAAATAAAATAACAGTCATGCGAGGGCCACAGAGAACAGCTCCGGGGGTGGGGGGCAGTTTGGGGGTTGCCCTGTCAGTTTGGCGTCAGGGACAGGTAAGGGGCTTAGGTCTACCCTGGACCTTTTCAACTGAGGGACAGTTCATGTATGTTCTTAATAAGATGTTAATTTTCCATAGCATGCCATTAGATTGCAACACATTTTTTAGGGAAAGATGTTATCTTTATGGAGTTGACTTATTTGCAAACTTAACATAAGCTTTCAAACCCACAGAAAATATGGCAGTGTGTTTATATTTAAAATAGATTTTAAAAAATCCAGTGAGTTACTGTGAATTTACTTACCGCCCAATAATACAAGGATAAAAATAATTTATGCTCCTATTTTAATTAAAAGCAAATCATTTTTGTAAAGCAACAGGAGCTCAGTCTAGTGGTTAGAACATGCAGTGGGAGTGGAGACTCTTTTAGCTTTCTTCTTGGCTTGGGTGTGGACTGGCTGGCTGCTTGATTGGGGGCAGGCTCTTTACTCTCCTTATAGATTGCACCAAACCACTGAACCACGCTGTGTGGAGTCGCTAACCAAAGACATCCCATGTGGCAAAGTCCCAAGCCCCCATCTGAGATGTTGACTGTTGACATAAAGGATAAAAAGACTGCTTCAGAGTGAAAAGGCTGGTTCCTGGGCCAACAAGGACATGTAGGATTTTCCATTTTACCACAAAAGTTTGAAGTAAGAAGGGCAGCATGTTACATTTGAAGGATCTACGGTTCATTCCCTTGGCCACATTGGAAGACATCCAATGTCCATAGACACAAACATGCTGGAACCACCTCTTGCTCACAAGGCTGGCCTGTCTCCCAAACTCAAGAGAAAAGGTGAGGTCACAAATGGGAGGAGATGTGGATAAAGATAGTGGTCATGAGAGACACTGCAGCCCACAGGTGCACTTGCTCTATATTCTGTCATCCAACACATGGTTATTGAGCACTACTGCATACTGGTTTGGAGATGAGCTGGGTCTGTGTGCACTGAAGCAGCTGAGAAAGACTCCACGGCTAAGGAAGAGTGCTGATGGAGCCTGAGCATTGTTGAGTCTCCAGAGAATTGCTGGGTATTCTTTGGGGACACAAATTAAATACAAGGAGTTGTGTCTGTCTTCCAGGGATTATAGCCATGCTGGAGACACAAGGCAAGGTGTCAGTTCTGTGAGGTAAATAACAGCAAAGTTCTGGTTGAGTGTTGGCCTTTATGCAGTGGTCAATAAGGAGATCAGGGCAGATCCTCTGTTGTCTAAGTCTGTCACTTATGTGGGCATTAGGATGTAATGGGCTGGTGTAGACTGGTACAAAGAACCCTGGACTTGGAGTCTGAAAATTGGGTCTGAAAATGGAATCATCTGCATAAGTACTCTGATGTTGGACAAGGTTCTTCACTGGCACATTGTCTACAACCAAGATACGTTGAGGTTAAGATGAGATGAATGAAACCATGCTTTATAAACTGTCAAGCACACTGCATGGATATAGTAACTTATCTTACTCTTTGTCTTGTCACTCATATCAGCTTCTTTGTAATCCTGACAAAGGCAAGACTTTGTAATTCTCCCATGGCTGAGTACACAGGGAAGCATCAATAAACAAACATTGGTCAGTAAGTGGCGGTGGATTGATGGACTTGTATTGGCTCCTTCCCCAGATGTCTGAGACCCTCATAATGGCAGAGTGAAATGTAACTTAAGAAGGAGAAAATAATTTGGTTGGAAAATAAACAGACACACTTGTCTCTTCTTTTCCCATGATAATGAGCATGTATGTGCCATTCTGGTTTCCACCAATGTTCAGGGGTGAAGCAGATAGGGAAGACAACAGGGAGCTATTTCTGGCTTCCCCATGGGTGCTTTCCCACCAGGGCATCCTTTCTTGTATAAGAGCTCTCAAATTGTCCCATTTCCCCATTTTCCCACCAAGGCCACCAAATCTGGTGAATCTGGCAGAGAGTCTCCACTAAGCCATGCATGTGCCATGCCACACTGATGTCACAGACTAACAGATCAAGGGTATGACAGTTTTTGTAATACATACATACATATTTCCTGGAGCCAGAATTCCACCTCCAGGAAATAATTAGAAATGACCAACTTTGATTCCCACAGTAAGTGGGACAGAGTTAAGGGCAAAAGACTCAAATTTAGGCCTGCTTGGATTACAATTTTCACTCTTTGTAACTTGGATAAGTAGCTCAACCTCTCTGGGCCTCATTTTCCTTGTTGGTAAAATGGGTCATGATAATATTTCCTTAATGTCATTGATACAAACATTTAAGAAGAGATGTATATAAATGCTTATTATTATATTAATTGTGCCCTAAAATAATTCAGAAATGGGGGAAGTCAATATGGGTTGGAAGAGTCAGGAAAAATGTCATGGCAAAGGAAAAGAAATTGCTGGACCATGACATTTCCAACCCTAGATCCAGACAAGCAGAGCATGAGCCTGGTGAGTGGAGAAAAAATATCAGGGCCTTGAGTCTTTGAGTCTGATGAGGGAGTAGAGGCGATTCTCTCGGCTGCTGTCACAGGAGCCAAGAAGACTATTTGAGAAGCAAGGAGGGGGCAAAGAAGCCAGGCAGCTTGTCTCCCAAGACATTAGGCTGAAATACCTCGGTGGAGAAGAAAGGCAGAATAAAGGGAAATTCAACCAGACAGCCACTAGAAGTTGAGAGTACAGGGTAAGGGGCTCAGGCTGGGGAATGCTTGAGGGCTACATATTCGCTTATTCAAAAGAAAGCTATAGAATGTCTTGTCTGTTCCATGTATTATTATATGCCTAAAAAAATACCTGCTATGGGTCACATTCTAGGAGGAAGGAGATGGAGTAGAAATAAAATAAACTGTGTAACATGATAGAAGGTTCTAAGTGTTGGGAGTAAGGGCCTATGGAGTGTCAGTAGAAAGGGGGTTGGTCAATTTTAAATTTGGTGGTTAAGGAAGGCTTAATGTTGAAAGTGATATTTGAGCAAAAACTTGAAGGAGATGACTCTGGGAGACGAATAAAGAGGCTAACACAAGGACACAGATGAGTAAAAATGATGGATTGGATCACAATGCCTGCTGCTGTGCCCTTTCAAGCTGTTGAAGAGCCAACAGGGTTTGATTATGGGCTGGATGTAGTGTGAAAGAGAGGAAATTGTTGGGGATAGTTCCAAGTTTTGGAGCTATGTAAAAGGAAGGATGAGATATGGAAATCTGGGAAAGGGTAGGTTGGGTGAGAAAAGAAAACCAGAAGCTCAATTTTGGACACATTAAATGTGTGAATGCCCGTTAGACACCTAAGTGGCTTGCCAGGTAAGCAGCTGGATATATGATTCTTGAGTTCAAGGAAGAGGTCCTGGCTAAAGCTATAAATTTGTTGAGTTTATCAGCATATGGATGGAATTTAAAGCTATGAAACTAGATGTACTCATCAGCAGAGTGAATATATAGAGTTAAGGAAAGAGGTCCACAGGCTGAACTCTGAAGCACCTCTTCTTGGGGATTGAGGAAATGAAGAGACAAAAATTGCAGCCAGTGATGTAGGAGGAAAACCAAGAGAATACTGTGTACTGAAAACCAAGTGAGAAAAGTTTTCCAAGGAACAGGGAATAATTAGTTACATCACATGCAGCAGATAAGTCAAACCAGTAAGGACTGAGGATTTACCTTTGAATTTACCAACATGGAGGTTGTTGACCTTGATTCTACTGAGACTGGCCTATTCAGAGCATTATAGTGGGTTGGGCACAAAAGATTTGAGTTCTAGTTCACCACACTCTTTTCTGTGTGATTTTGGGAAAGTTACTCTGTCTTTTATTTGTTTTTCTGTCATCTGTAAACATGAGATGATATTAAATGGCATTCATCTTATGTCAGGTTTTCATGACTTAGGATCAGTGTACCTCTTAATCAGACTGACAAATATTGACTTGAATAACTTGAAAAGCTGAATGTCCCCTCTAAGACTTCTGCAGAGAGTGTATTATGTTATCCTGAGTATGGCCAACTCTACTTTCTGCCCCCAGGATTCTGTGCTGTGGCTTATAGCTGTTGTCTTCTGGTGATAACTTAAATATAGAGCCCAGTCTTTTTCTTTAATTGTTGTTCCTGTGCAAAAAGTTACAAAATAAAACACAAAACAAAATGAAATCAAAATGGAGAAGGAGAGATAGAGGACATTTACATCACAGCAATGCAAACAGCTTAAAATTTTGTGAATCACTCTTGTTCTTAAGAGACTTCCAGCTACTCCATCTGGCTTGACCATCTTCTCTACCCTTTTGTTTCAGAAACAAAATCCCTCAGTATTAGTTGAGTCTGCTGTGATAACAAATAACTCCAAGACATGGGGGGGGGGGTAACTCTACAAAAGTTCTCACATATTTAATTGCACCGTAGGTGTTTGCACCACAATCCTCTAGGGATATCTCAGAATTCCAGCTTCACCTTCTCAACATGGTGTCTCTCCTGTTCTTGTGATGGGAGAGCAGAGCTCTGGGGAACCTGGTATCTTCTAAAAACCCTGTGCCCTGAAGTTTGCTGTGTTGCTTCTATTCCCAACTCATTGGCCTTAAGTACCCATAGAACCCATTCAACTACAAGGGGGCTGGGAAATGTAGGGTATCTATAGGCTCCTGAGCAAGTATGACCATTCTCACCACATTTTTTCAAAATCCTCTCATTTTTATATGCAGAGCCAATAATTTTCCCTGAATTAATTTCTAAAGTCCCTCCCCAGCCTTTAAACAAGTCAACATCCTTCTCTCATCTCTAGCTTCTGTCTGAGATGGTGGAGGAAGATACAGGAGATGGGGTGAGCTTGTTCCATAGATACATTGTAATGACCAAATGGCCAATGGATATGAGGGTCCCTTGCAGATTGTAAAGCATTGCAGTCATAGAAAACATTTCTACAGCACTCACTCAGTGCCAAGGGCTTCACATGTATTAATGTAATTAATCCTCACAAATACCCTACAAGTTAGGCACCGTCATTAGCTCCACACTGACAATTAGCAAACTGAGGTGTAAGAGAAGTTAATTAACTTGCCCAAGGCCATACTGGTAATAAGTATTAGAGCTGGGGTTCAAGTGCAGGCTATCTGACTCTAGAATCCATGCTCTTGACCATTAGGGTGTATTGCCTCTTTGTAGAGTTGACCACTTCCCAAATGGGCCTCTCACCATCCCTGACAGAGCAAATGCACTATCTAAGGATGGAAGCAGTCCAGCAAGATACTGGAAATTCAGTTGTACTAATAGGGCTCTCTGTTGTGAAGGGTGCTTTTGGAATTGGGTTGTGTAATCAGCATTACAAATGTTCACCAATTTCTGCTGCTTCTATACCTCTGGCCTATGGAGAATTACACTTCCTCATCCTTGAAGTTAGGAGTGACCACGTGACTCATTCTGGCCAGTGAAATGGTCTGTCGATTTTGGTGAAAGCATTTAAGAGCTCATGCTTACTTCTGCGGGCTGTCTTCCTCATTGACTGGGAAAGCTCAGGGTGCCATGGCAGAAAGAATCACTGCACCACTGCAGGACAGATGCCTGTATCCCAGTGTTCCCTGGGCCCATAGCAGCATTGCAAGAGCAAGAAATAATAATGTATTTTAAGGTCCTGAGATTTTGATATTTTATGTTACTGAAGCAAAACCTATCCTATCCTGCCTGATGTAGCTGGTATTTTGAAATGTGAATCAGAGTGGATTTTGACATGGGTTGGAGAAGAAGACGAGTAAGTAAAATGAGAAGTGTGTTGTCACTTCTTCTGTCTCTTTTCTGGGCATTAGGAAATAGAACTTACTCTGAGGCTTTTCCTAGTTTTATCTTGGGCTCTGCTCCTCTGAGTCTAAGAGTTGTGTTCCAGTCTAGCTTGAGGCCATGCGGAGGGCAGCATGAAGGAGAAGCCATGCGTCCAGGGCCATAAAGGAACACGGGATTCCTGTTATGTTCCTCCCTGAACTTCTAACATTCTGCCTCTTGGGAAAGACTGGAGACCACGTGTAAAACTCGTTTCTTGGATTTCTGCCTTGGTGGAAATATTTTCCAGGTAGTTCATTGAAACTGAAGTTGTCAGTGAAATTTACCCATTTCATCTTTTAGAGCTTTTCTGAAGAATGATAATACAGTACAATCCTTGACTCCTTTCTTACCTCTCATCCTATCCCCAATCTGTCAATGACCACTTTGTGGGGGCACAAAAAATGGTGGTCCCCAAACCTTGGTGATTCACATTTTTTCATGTAATTTAACATGGACTTCATGAGAAAGAGAAGGTGGGTTTTAAAACATATCTAAGATGGCTTTACTTCTATCTGCATCACTAGGATCAGCATCAGGGTTTGATTTGTAATGTTCAGGGGATCCAAAATCAGAGAGATTATCTGGAAAGATTAGTGGCATTCCCATGCAAGAGAGGAAGACGGCTCTTCTCTGATATTCTGATGGTCTTCCTAGTTACACTCACCAGGGCTCCCTTTCTCTCCCTTTACATTGCCTAGTAACATCCAGAGTTTATAATGAACGTGGCTCAAAACTCATAATCTAGAATCCAAACAGTCTGTCCCCAATCCTAAAAAAGGAGGCTTCGGAAGGAAGGTCTGAGTTGACGCATGGAATGATTTCTCAGGTTTCATTCCTGGAGTCGTTTCCTTACTCACAAAGCATTTGTTCTTTTAAAGGAACCAATATGTTTGTGTAACTGACGTGAAACAAGCTTGACTCCAAAAAGATTTAGCTTAATATCTGCCTATGCATTCTGGGGGCTGGCCGTCTGCAGGATGTGCATTAAAGGCCCTGGCGGTGGCACGGCTCGTCACGTATGATATTGGGCACGCAAATGTGACGTGATGCCCATGTACTCTTGAGGGTAATTCGATGTGCCAGCCAGCTCGATGGGCAGAGAAGCTATAAACATAGTTGTCACAAGTGAGAACGAGCGCTGGGTCGAAGGCGGGCTGGAGAAGCGGGCAGCATTGGAACCTGTCTCCAAGCCCTAATGAAAGTGTTAATTAGTGTATTACAGAATTTATGGCGAGAACAGCCTCTCCAAAGGACCCCTCCAGTGACACACTCCTCATTAACCACTTCTTTCTCTTGCCCTCATTTCTCCAGCCTCCTTTCCCAGGCAAAGCAAATCCAGGGAGAAGGCAGCAGAGGGGATTGTGCAAAGGAAAGGAGGCTTTCGGGGGCCCTTTGCTAAACCGGGAAGGCCAGTAGGGCACATGGCTGTCTGATGTTTATAGGAATAAGTACACATTTAATCTACATAATCATTAATCTTTCTTTATGTAAAAATGATTAGTAAATAGGGTTTTTAAGCAACTGTTTAGTTTACACATTGGCATCATAGATTAACTTATTTCTAAAACACTTGATTTTATCACTCTGCCTAATGATTTGTCACATGATTTATTGGGTAATATGATAAATCATGTGCAATTTATTGTTTATCCTATAAAGTGTGCAACAATTCATTAAACAGTGATGAAACCCAGCAGTTGGGCCGGAAAGCCCACCTTGTTGGCGGCTGCACTCAGTGGGACGGCCTCTCCTCCGGCAGTGGGGTGGTCCCTCTCTGTGTCCAGGTTTACAGCCTGGGGCAGTTAGACTGCGCTTAAATTAAATAGTTTTAGAAAATAATGGTGCAGTCATAATCTTATACTCTAGCCATATTTATTTTATATGGAAAAATAAAGTCTAAAGCCTGATGGGTGTTAAATCCGTGGATTTATTTGTGATAATAAATGTGGCATTCTTTGTTACGAAGGCATTAAACTTAATGGCAATGTTTCATAATCCTGCATGGCGGTTGTGTTTCCTTTTCCCTGGCTTTATTTCAGGCCAAAGCACCGCTGGAAGTCTCCTGGGGATGTTTCTGGGTGTTCTCCAAGCTCAGAGGTCATTTTGGTGCCCAAGGCCTGGGTGACAGGCACAGAGCTGAGGGCGGAGCTGGCATGGGGACCAAAGTAAGGTCCTGACCTCTGACCTCTGACCTCAAACCTCCTCCCAGGGACATAAGAACTGCTTGTAAGAGAAGTTCATACACTAGTGGTTGAGACCTAGGGAGCTGACCAGTCCTGTTGTCTTGTGGGGAGAGACCAGGCATGACCAACTTTTCCAGACCTGCCCCCCTGTCTTCCCATCTCTTGATTCTTTGCTGTTCCTTCCTTTCTGTGTAGGTATTTTGGTCTTCCCAGCCTTCAGGCTGCTTTCTTTTGGTGAGAAAACCTAATTCTCTGTCCTTCATGCTTAGGACAAGAGATCTCACCAGCTCAGTGCCTCCGACGTTTGAATGACTCCTTCAACTTTGACAGTCTGAACAGAATGTCCACTAATCATTTGAACACAGGATCCCCACGAGGCCCACCAGAGCCGGATTTTCTGGAAGCAGCTTGCACGCAAGTGTACCACAGTAGAAGGAGGCCTGGAACCACTGTGGCCACCTTTTCCTCCCAAGGACATAGAGAAAGTGCTCCTGAGAGTGAAGCTAGAACAGATGAAGATGGGAGAGGCCCAATCCTGTGTTAATTGGTATATTACATGTTCACTGGTACATGACGGAGTGTGAATTCCTGGGTCTAGCCCTATCTGAAACAAGCTATAACTAGGACCTTTTGTGCCCTTGTATTTTTTTTGGGGGGGGGTTGTTTGTTTGTTTTGTCACTGTTGTTTAAGCCAATTTGATATAGATGTACAATTTAAAAAATCTCATTAATATATTAGCTCTCCCCTTGGTCTGGGTCCGTGGCTTCTTATCAGTAAAACTTCTCATGTGGAGAAGGGACATCTCATTCCCTAGTCGCCTTGCTCCATCTCCGTGCACACTGTGATTCCCTGAGTGCGGTCTTCGGCAGAGGCGCCCTGAGGCTCTCACCTTACCCAGAATAGTCCTGCCTTGACCTATTTTATATACGGGACCTCCGTGGCAAATTCCACTTTAAAACAGTTCAGCTATTACGGAGGGAAGTGCATGGCACCTTATCTGGGTTGTAAGCTCCTGTGGGGAAGACACCGTACATTGTTCATTGTGTGTGTGGTGGGTGGCACGTGGTGCCACGTGTAACACATATTTTACACGGTAAGCCCTCAATGAACATGGACTAATTCTTTGATTAATTGGAAGAAAACGCAGACAATCTAAGTGTGAATGACAGTTGCTAAGTTGTCAGGAGGCTAAGCAGACCCTTAGTAGAAGCCGTGATTTTTGCGCAGAGGGAGTGTGGTAGATTAAAGATGGCTACAAATTGTTTGTTATTCTTCCCATTAAAAGCTGGAGTCTTGGGGTGCCTGGGTGGCTCAGTTGGTTAAGTGTCTGACTTCAGCTCAAGTCATGATCTCACTGTTCATGAGTTCAAGCCCCGTGTCAGGCTCTGTTCTGTCAGTGAAAAGCCTACTTCGGATCCTCTCTCCCCCGCCTTTCTCTGCCCTTCCCCACCTTGCACACTCTCTCTCAAAAATAAATAAACATTAAAAAAAAAGCTGGAGTCTAAGTTCTCTTCCTTGAACCTAGGAGTGCCTTAGTCATTTTCTTGAGCAATTGTGTCAGCAAGGATGTTCTGGCCTCCCATTGCCAGGTCCTGAGAATCTTGTGGCTCTGGCCTGGTCCTTTTATAATGCTTTCCTCCATGGAAAAAGTCCACATATCCTGAGTTTGCCCCGCAGGGAGGGAGCCCACGAGCTGTGGAGAGAGGCCAGACAGCTCCCAGCTCTACCAATCAGGCTGGCCCAGGCCAGTCACATGAGCAAAGAAGCCTTTGGATGACTCCAGGCCCAGCCATCATCTGGCTGTAGCCACACAAGGACCATCTAGTCAATGCACACAAGAGAAGGACAATAATATGTTTCTGATAAGCTGGGGTGGTTTTCTCTACGGCAAGACACAGCCAGAACTGGGGGTGGTTCCCTCGTCACACTCCTGGTCACAGGCTTCTCCACCTCGTAGGGAACTTTGAATTACATGATCTCAGATGTTTCTTTAACCTTCAAAATGAAATGGCCCCACAAACTCTTAGAGCTGATATTTTCTCTTCCCATCTTCCCTAAATACTGGTCGGGAGTGCTCAACGTGACAATAAGAGCCTGGACTCCAGGTAACTCCAGGTGAGAGTACCGGTCCTGTCCTTTCTTTGTTGGTAAGGAGCTGGACACCTGTGAAGGGTCATTTCTCCTCTCCTCCTGTATGTCTCAGCTCCTCAGGCCCAGACTCTCCAGAAGCCTGCTCCTCCATCCAGCCTCTCTCTCAACCTCCAGCCCCCCATGACCCCATCACCCCATTCAGTTTTCTTCATAGTACTTGGTGTCATCCTGAATCTTGGACAGCCTCAGTGACATGCTTGATGAATTCTCTTTGGTCTCCCATAGAATGTGATTCCAGTGGCAACAGAGACCTAGGCCAGAGCTAGAACCCTGTCTAGCTCGGGCTTCCAAGTGCACTGTTGGACATTGATACATATTGCTACAATGAATGGGCGGCTTCCTTCCCCTGTCACACCCACTGTAGGGTGGCTGTGAAGCCAAATGGCGTCTGTGGTATCTTCTGGCTTGGACAGTCCAAGATCTTAGGATTTGAGGACTCAAGAGGTTGGGGTAGGCCAGGAATGAGGACATTCCCTTGGAGGGATTGGAACATGCGAGAAGTGATCCTCACTTGCAAACATCTTCGGGTGGGGGGTAGCGACAGAGGAGTGGAGGGGCTCCAGGAAGGCCTCAGGTGCTTCCCCAAAGAGCTCAGCTCCCAAATTGCAGTGGCTGGGGCTAGTCTGTGGCTACTTCCTGGTTCTTCCGCCCCGAGGCGCTTGTAAGTTTTAGAATATGTTTATGCCACATCCTTCTTAATACCTCATAAAATACTATTTGCCAATAATGTCACCCTGTAATTACATTTGCTGAACTCGCGCTGCCTGTGTGTATGCTCTTTTTTCATTACGTAGCTTCAACCTTTATAATGTTACCAATTGACACCGTAATTAGTATAGTTTACTGCAGCACTGATTATGAGGGGCCTCCTTGTCAATCAGCCTCTGTTTGTTTCTGTTTGAGGAGCCATTATTCCTTTACCTCTAAACCCTGGCTAATTCCCAGGGCACATGGGTGCAGAGCTGTGTGTGCGTGAGAACGGGGCACTCCCAGGGCCTACGGACTCTTGATCTCTCAGCTTTGAGGTGGTCACTTTGCTTCCAGCCTTGTGACATAATGCCCTCGGCCAGAGCTTTGGAAGAAGGAGATGCCCCGTGAGCCTGTATAGAGGGTCAGGGTGCTGTGTGCCGCTCCAGCCGCTCCCCGGGGAGTCATGTGGCCTTGGCAAGTCGCTCAACCTCTCTGTGGCTCCGACTCCCACCCAGATCTCCTTCCTGCCCTACCTGCCTCCAGGGGCTTCAAAGAGCTAACAGATGTGGAAGAGCTTTTGAAATAAGCATGCCATATAAATTCAAGGTGTTTGGGAATGGTTTTCTCATAAACCTGCCAACACTATCTTCTTGGAAAAGACAGAAGTCACAAATCCACTCTCGTTTTAATTTACCCTGGTATTTCCTCAGCAGATGGCTAAAAAGCTGCCTGTCATGTGTCCTGTGTACCATCACTGAGGGGCTAGCATCTTCCCCGCAAACTCCGGGGACCATGGGCTCCCTGGAGGACCGGATCTGGCTTCCTGTGGTCCCTACAAAAGTCCTGTTGGACCTGTTGGGCCCGGCCTGCCCTGCTCACCTTCTGGTGGGGCATGGAGAGACTTCTCCGAAGTCCAGGTATTTCTCCACTCTTGCAACCTTGTGGAGGGCACACCCAGGCGTGGCCCAACCTGACTTCCAGATCAGGAAGAAAGTGTCCATGGGCTCATGGGCCCTGTGCCCAAGTCATTGCTGCCCTTGTGGCTGACAGCATATCTGTTTACTCGGAATGCCCAGATTTCCCACACGGGGCCCCGAGTCTGGGCTTATGGCTACAGGAAGAATGAGCAAGTCCAGTTTTAGTTGAAAGTCAAGCCTATTCTTCAACCCCATTTATGCAGCCATAAACACTTCTCTGCCCCTGGCTCTGTTTCTCACTGAGTTCAGATCTCAGAGTGGGCTGGGCGCAAAATGGCTGAAGTTGAACATAACTTAGACCTTTAATTATATCTGTCTCTCAGGTGATTTTTCTTGGGGATGGTTTTCCTTACCAGGGCACAATGAGTTCCAGCGACAGGATGCTCCGTCGCCATATGGCAGCCCCCGGTACCACAGAGTGTCAAGCTTCTTGAACATCCTACTTGCTGCTGGAGCCGGCTTCCCCCCCAGCTTGCATCTGTAAGTCCTGGTTTTGCCCTTGGATGCACCACAGAGCAGGCCTGTTCCTCCGTTCTCTAGAATTTTGTGTTCCTCTTTTTTCCCTCCAGCTCATCTCTCTCCCTCCCAGGATCCCTGAGGTACACATTTCCAGGGTCAGCCTTTCGCACTTGTCACGGCAGCATCCAAAAAATTCACATAGGATCTCAGCCTGCCTTCCAGGAACGTGCGGTGGTGGCAGGACTCAATCTCCAGATTTCAGCCCCCCTTTTCCATCCGTTTTACAGCCTGACACACACACACACACACACACACACACACACACACACCTTATCAGGACATTGCTGCTCGGGTGTTAAGCAAATACCTACCGTGGGGCAACTATGCTGCAGAATAAGGCAGTGCAAATGAGGTAGTCCCTGACCCTTTGGGGACTCAGAGACTGGCTTGGGAGAGCCAGTTAGACATCTCTCAGGGTCTGCGAAGTCCTCTTCTGGTTCTCAGAGCTAAGAGCAGGAGGTGGGGTGGCCTGAACCAGGTGCCACGGTTCTCCTCACCTGTGCTCAGGTGACACGGTGGACTTCCAGCCACAGCTCCAGTTCTCTTTCTTCCTGGTCATCCTCCTCACTTTTCTTCCCCAGGGTCCTCTTTCCCTGACATTGCCTGCTTGGAACTGAGGCTCCTCCCTCTGACTTAACACCGAGCCCTCGGCATGACCTCCCTCGATCCCCCCTCTCTTTCCAGGCACCCCAGCGCTCAGTTTGGGAACTCGACAGCTTGGAGACACAGGGGTCTTAGCAGGCAGGTCAACCTCCTTATAGAGATGCAGAAAGGCATTTTGTAAACATCAGAGCCAATTCAGACTCCCAGAGGATGCGCGTGTAATGTGGCTTATGCTAGATTACTCTTGCTTAAGTTAGAGTCTATGATTTAGCATTCCTGTTTAGCTGCCGAATTCCACGGAGGATATTGTGGATCCCAAATCTTTTGTCAGTGTAATTGAGCATAACATCTTTTCAGGTTTGTATTTCAAAAGATGCATTATCTCCTCTCAGCCATTTGTTCTATTTGAGCTATTCAAAACTTTTAGCTTGCCCCATCCCTCTGAAGGAATTTGAGTTTTAGGCTGATAATTTATGTTTGTGCTGAGAATGTGATTTCCTTTCTGCACTGGGAATGATTAATAGACTTCTCTCCGTAAATTAGTATGGGAGAGGATATAGGTAAATTGCTAACCAAACTGAGAATTTCACTTTGTCCCAATGATTTCTTCAAGCTCTTTCTTATTCGTGTTTCCGAGACACACAGTTGCCCCTGAACTGTGCACCCTTTGACAGCAGAGGAGACCCTGGTCCTTGTCTCTCACCTCCTGCCAGCCTTCTTTTAGGATCAAGGATCAGCAGACTGTCCCCACTGCCCCAGCCACCTCCAGCCTGCTGACTGTTTCCATGTGGCCAATGTGCAAAGAATGGTTTCCAAATTTTGAAATGGTTGAAAAAGTCAACAGGAGAATAATATTTTGTGGCATGTGAGAATTATATGAAATTCAAGTTTCAGCATCCCTAGATAAAGTTTTGTTGGAACACAGCCACTCTCGCTCGTTTACCTATTGACTGACTGATTTTGTACTACAGGGCAGAAGCTGACTAGCTACAGCAGGGACCCTATGGTTGGCAGAACCCAAGATATTTACTATCTGGTCCTTTGCAGAAAAGGTTTGCCAACTCCCGTGTTAGCTCGCTTGTGCTTCAAGTGGGTATTGGGTTTTTTTTTGAAGCATGGGTTGCATTTACTAGTCTTTTAGTGGCCACATTTTAATTTTCCTTAGATAACTCCCCTTCTTTCACTTTCAGCCCACATGAACAAAAGGATATGATCCTCCCTCAGCTTGGCCTCACCCAGAGATGGAGCACTTGACTTAAGTCAAAGCCAATCACCTCGGCGCGCTCCCCCTAGGGCAGAGTGATTGATTCAGGATGGCCACTAGACTCAACTGGACCAATGAGATCGTGTTGGGGCTTCTGGGAGAGAAGCAGGTGCTCTTCCTGTGAGATGTGAACGAGGGCACACAGAGGTAGAAGCAACTAAAGGCATCTTATCACAATGAAATACTTATTAAGGGAGTCACAACCGATGACTTTACATCAGTCCCAAATCAAACCATATCAGATCCTCCTACCCCCTGTCTGTTTGGTTAAGCCCATTGATTTTAGCTTAATTCTGAGTTTTTGTTATAAGGGGGTTGCATTTGTGTCCTATGTGGCCCTTACAATAAAGACCTGGCTCATGGCGGGGAACGTGTAGACTGGCTGGGAACATCTTCCTATAGCCCCAGGCTGGCCCAGGGGGACCTCCAGCACTGGACCAGACACCTACTTCCATTAAAGCCAAGAGTTAGTTGATCTCAAAGCCTCAAGTGGACTTTTCATGCCTTCCCAGCAGTGATGGGGGCAGAGTTCTGGGTCATAGCATGGTGTGCAACAGTGAGGCAGAGTGGACACCTGAGCTGATGGGGTAGATATGTCATTGCAAACACCTCCAGAGTATGAGCCATCTCCAAGGTGGAAGTCAGCTTTTGCCCACTGGCAGAGGGACACCATGCTGGGCTGAAAGGGCAGGGGGTGCATGTCTGGGTTTGGGAACAACCTGGATACTTCATGGGACATAGGTCTTGAGCACATTGTTGAGTCTCCATGCAACTTGGGGTCATCCTGAATGGGAATCATAATAGCACTTGGGTGTTGTAGAGAATGATTGAGATAATCCAGGTAAAAGTAGTATGTAAGCTGTAAAGCAATGAATAAATGCTGGTGGCAGTTCTGGTGCCCAACAACAAGCACTGTTCCATCAACCAGTAGGACTTAGGGGGTAGGGAGGTAGGGCACTACTTGGGCTTCTACCCTCACAATCATCATGGAAGTGTGTCTTCTCTCTTTCCTCATCTCAACTTCCACTGGAATGGATAAAGCATGTACCAGTAGCCCTATTGGAGGAAGGAAGAAGTTGAGATTAGTGCCATTTGGGTGGTTTGCCTAAGATCTCACAGCTGGGGTAACACCAGGTCTGCATGCTCTTGGTCTAGGCATTTGTAGCAATGCTGCCTTCAGAAACAAAGTCTGGAAGAAGTAAGAGGAGTCTGTGATGGCCTTTCCCATTCTGAACCAGTTGTCAGCAGGACACACATGTCAGCCGGCAATGCTAACAGTATGTCCTGGCCCAGCCCCATCTGCCTGCCCACCCACGATGCCAAGGGAGGTGGCTGACTCTGGCAGGGTGTGGTCTGCGGCAATGATGGTGATGGGGTTCTCCGTGGGTGCCCTCCATGTTACAGATGACTCTGAGGTTTCATGGACAATTAAACAGGTCCAGAAAATAACATGTGGCTGCTTGAGGTTTAAAAGAATCAGTGCGTATGGATTCAATTTCCTCTGTAGCACAAGTGTGTTTAAGCATAAAGAAAGAAGTGCCTGGGATAGATGAATTTAGAGTGTCTGACGTCTCTCGCCCCCAGGCTGACTCTCTGTGATGCCCTATTGCTTTTACATAGGATCCGGTCTAGGTCTCTGAGAGCCTCAGAAAGGCCTATCCAACATCACCTCATGAATTAATCCCTTCATGGAAAGAGGGTTTTCAAACACTAGGTTATGGGGTGAGCCCCACTTTGACTTCCATTTGATTCTTCAAAATGGGTCCATTTTGGATGGCTCATGGTGGTTCTTCCTGCCCATAGGGAGACAGTGAGAAACAAGCGGAGTGACTGAGATGCTCAGAGGTAGACCTCTCAGCCGATACCAGGAGAGGGGTCCGGGGTACATGAAAGGAGAGACGCATGCATGGCAGCCTGGTGGGGGTACATCTGGCTCAAAGCCCTTCTAGAGAAAGTCCTTCACATCGGTTCAGGGGAGATGGGATCAGGAAGGAGGATCTGAAAGGAGGGATGGCATGGCAGGCTAGGGAGGGCGGGATGAAATGCTGGAGGTGGGCAGCTCTGTCCGCAAATCCAATCTAGACTCCACCCCTGCCAGGCACCAGAACCCTGACCAGCATTTCATGGAGGAAAGCACTGGAAGGAAGAGAGGTCTTCACAAAGGCCATCAGTTGCCAATATTATCAGCTCCAGACAGGGAGAGGTCCATGTGGGGTAGCAGAGAGGGAGGTCCCCAGGCCCTGCCACTGGAGTCAAGATGCAGAAAAGACACCCTTCCTCCTCCCTCCAGAATGTGCATAGCAGCCCAAAGACCAAGCATGTCCTGGGGGAGGGGGGAGAGGGCTGCTTCCCTGGTGATGCCCCCTCTCACTGCAGTTGCCTGGGAGCAGTAAGAAGTCATAAGGAAAGTTCCACCAGGAGAGAAGGAGGGACAGGCTGCCCTTGTTCTCTGTTGATGAGGGGAAAAAGGCAAAGGACCTTGTGTCCATGTGACAACAGAGATTTGTTTCCTTGGGAACTCATTTTCCACAGCCCCAGGTAGAAAAATTAACCCATCCATTTGCTACAAATGAGCCAAAATCTCCTCCCTGAGGCTTTCGCAAAATTCTTGCTATTTCTGCTCTTTAGGACAAACCAATCAGGTGGTGTTTGTTTTTCTGGGCTGTGAGATTTGGAGGCAACTTGGGGTGAAAGCTGAGAAGATGTCTCTCAAAGAAAGTTCCAGATGTCCAGAGTGGTGGCAGGGGTTAATGGGCAGGGGGCGGGCTGGTCTGGGGGTCAGCTCCCTGGAGCGCTGAGCATGGTTCAGAGCTCAGAGTGGGTTTATTACTGGCCGGAGAGGATGGCAGCAGTCGCTGTTCCAGACTGACTCTTCCTTTTTTGGTCACTCCAAGAGAACATCTTTCTCAGAAATCCTTCAGCGAGGCTGCTCACGCCCCCCTGCTTGACCGCCCTCTGCTGCCATGACCCCTTGAGCCTCAGGAGAAGAGAATGCTAGGGTGTCACCTTCTTGGGACTGATAGCTCAGCTGGGGCGCCAGGTGAGCACAGCCAAAATAAAGGAAAATATCAAGGTCCCCCCATTTCCGAACATCCGCAGGGGTCTCAGGGAGAAGGGGAGCCTCCCGGAAGCTCCAGGGTGTGGAGGAAAGAGAGAACGAGGAAGCTTGCTTCTCAGGAGGAGCAGGCCTCCCTCTCTAGCAGAGGCAGTGACACAGGAAGGATTCAGAAAGGGCCAAAAAAAAAAAAAAATCAAAACCATGAAGACGCCAGCTGAGTGCTTCCATATGCAGCTCTGATTGAATTATGAGCAAAGAGGAGGTTTGGGGAAGCTGTTGGCGGATCCCAACCACGTTGTGGCAAATGAGGCCCTTTGGCCTTTTGGAAAACCCATGCTTTATTAAAATAAATTAAAAGAGATTGAGTCCTTCTGTTCTCTTCTCTCCCCTCCATCCTTTGAGGCGGGCGCATGCTGCTCACCATTGTTTTACCTTCAGATAGCTTGCACTGTGGAAGGGCAAACCTGTAATTACCCTGCCTGCCGAAAATGATGGCTGTCGCTTAAGAGAAAACCTGACTGCTTTCCTTCCACGGGGTCTCTGATTTGTGCCAGAGTATCTGTCTGTAATCTCTTCAACTAGAGCTTTGTCTGAGCCAGCCCAGTGGCAGGGAAATGACAGGGTTGCTGGTGGCCAGATGAGACAGTGGGAGGGGTGCAAGATTGGTCCCTGGGATGCTGGGACTGCATCTCTAGGCCCCCTCCTACCCAAAGGAGGAATCTCTTGGTGAGGAGCATGGTCCCTGCCACCGCCAGGGAGAGCTCACACCCCAGGTCTGTCTGCTCATGTGTCTCGAGGAAGCTCCTGGTCACACCCTGGAATGAATATCCAGTAATCATTTAATAACTCAGGAGCCATGAAATCAGATAAATGCCCCTCAGTTAGAGCAAATGCGGTTGCAAGTAAAAGAAACCCAACTCAACCTGGCTTATATCAAGAAGGGAATTTACTAATTAATTTATTGGTTAACAAATGTCTAGTGATTGGGCAGACTCAACACAGACGTATCTGGAGGCTCAACCACATCACTAGGGTTTGGCCCTTGCCTTCTATAGATTTATCTTTGTTTCCTGATCACAAAATGACTTGACTGCCAACAGCTCCAAGGGCAGCTTTCTTCTTTCATCCCATGCTTGGTCCAGCCAAGGTCACTTGTAGTCATTGAAACAATCACACTGTTTAGGGCAATGGAATATCCTAATTATTTCAGCCAGAGTCATACATTCCACTCCTGGAGCTGGCGATGGACCTGGCTTCATCAGAATCATAAGGAAAATAATGGAAATTGTGGGCTATTGAGAAAGGACACAGGGAAATTAATGGTATGAGGGCAACAGGTGGATGGCCACTGCGTACTCTAAAAGATTCCATCAGAAGTCTCTGTTTCGGTGAGTGAGATAGAGAAATGGATGCTTTCTTACCTGTAGTCTGGGCCACCCTGGATGCAGTCATTCTAGAATAATTGGGTGAGAAGGAACCTCAGAGAGTATCCTGTTCTTTTTTGAAGCCAATGTGAGGTTCTTGAGGACAAAACCATGACTAGACACAGGCCTCCGGGGACTGGGAAGGCATTACCTTATGAAATGTCTTAATACACAGATGGACAGCTGTCCCAACTATAGGGTTTTGCCCTTACAGGTAACGCATTCTTCCTTATATTCTGACTGATCTGAGGCTTGGTCTCAACTTTGGGCATTTTCTTATCGTGAGTGCACCCCCTTGTTCTATAAGGAAATTGATTTCCTTGTACTTCATGATGACATACATCTCAGCCAGGAAGACATTCTGTCCTACATAAAAGTAGAGTATTCTGAGCTCCAGATACTTCTGCTGCTTCTTCTTCTTCAAAACGTACCCATCTTAAGTATCATACACTCAGAATGTTGCTAACCCAAGCTCACATATTAGGAACTAACCATGGCTCACTGCGTCATGACAGTTATCATGGGTATGATACGACAGAAGTCTTCAGAGCTGTAAATCAGTGCCTTGGATAAAATGGTGAGGCTTGAATTTGACCTGTGTAGGAAAGAGAATTGGAGGTAAGAAACTCTGTCAGAAATTCTCCCTGCCATGTAGGCAATTGTCTACTTGGCCTTTGTAAGTTTCAGGGGAAAGATGATGTGGCTTCAAGAGACAATTTTTTGATGCAGTTTCTGTCTTTGATCCCTTGGCCTTTGCAAAGAATTCTGTTTGCTGGATCTGCCTCTAACCTTCCAAAGGAAAAGAGGGATTTCCTTGAGTTTAAAGGTGGGCATACTGTCTGTCTTTCTATCTGTCTCCCTGTCAGACAGACAAAACTTTGGCCGGGAAGTAATTACAGCAGGAATAGCTACAAATACCCAGGGAGAAAACAAAGACCAAAATCCTGACATTGTGACAAGCTGGAATACACTTTGATGTAAGGAAGAACTTCTTTTTTTTAAAGAGATATTTGTGACAATTAAGAAGAATTCAAGGAAATAAGGGAAATCAATTTTTTGGAATTACATTTTAAAAACATTTTATATATGCCTAAATTATCATCAACATATTACTATCAGAGGCTGAGGTCAAATAACTTTTAAGGATTACTTCCTGCTGTTGAGTTGTAGATTCTAGAGAAGGGAAGATAAAAACTCAGTTTCTAAAGATGCCTGGAACAGACTGGAGTCACTGGAAGATGGAAAACTAATCAATTCAATGTACTTTTCTGAAATGTGGGGTTTATTGGGCATCTGATCTGCATCCAGAACTGCATGGAGGAAAATGACATAAGAAATGGCAAGATCCCTGTCCTCCAGAAATCAGACAATAAATACTTACTAATAGCCCAGTAAGAAGCATGTGTCAGGTAATACCTTGGAGATGTGGTGTCTCACAAGGCATATGGAGTACTAGATTGTGTCTATGTATGTGAGTATGTGTGTATGTATGTATGTATGTACATATCTTATACTCTAGAGGGGAAAAAGATTATTTTAAGAGATAGGATGCAAGGAGGGGTATAGGGAGAAGCTGAGACTCAGAGGGAATAATGGAAAAGGTCTCTCTAGGAAATGAGGATTGGTTTGGGAACTGAAAATGAGCAGTTTAGTTGGGGTGTCAGATCAACACTGGGCACAGTTCAAAGTTGCCTCCAAGGAGGAGTCTTGGAAACCATGGTGATTAGCTTATTGGCTACAGATCCTCTCTTCTGGTACTAAATAAAAAGATCAGAGGATTATCAGAGTTTAAAGGTGTGCAGATTTTGAGGAATTTCTGCTACACCTCTTGCTATAAAAAAAGGACTAATGTAAAAATTAAATAGTGTATATTCTAGCAAAATGTCATCTATACCTTCTAAGTTGGAGGAGAAATAGCTGATTCCAAAAGACCTAATAGTCTATAATTACTGAAAATTTAGAAAATAAAAGACAATGAGATCACTACAAATGCAAACTCTTGAGATGAAACAAAAGCAAGGCTTAGAAAGAATTCATAGCTCTAAATACATCCATTGTTAGAAAATAAATGAAAGATAAACAAAAACTAGGGCAAGAGTTTTCTCTAAATTTTTTCTTTTTTCTTTTCCTAATTTTTTTCAAGTTTCAAATGTGGCGGGTTATTTCAAAGCTTTAATACATATAATAGTTCTATGTTAAATGTTTTATAATTTATTTAAGAAAACTAGCAAATTAGTGATATTAAAACTGGACTATATACCACAAAAGTGAAAACAACAACAGACTATCTAACTTAAGGATGTAGTCTTAAATTATTAAATGTTAAAATACTCAAATCAAATCCTGAATTATTAAAATCCTTGCTATCCAAAGAAACATTTTAACAGAAAACAAGTGATTCAATATTGGAAAATCTATTAATATATTTAGTCTATTAATATAATTAATGAGTGGTAAAAAGCAAAATGAAAAAAATTCTTCAATTTCTGAAAAGACATTTGAAAAAATTTAAAGATTATCTCTATTAAAAGAATTAGATTAAGAAGATACTTTTGAAACTTGTAAAAATATATCTTGACTATCTAACCACTACCTTATAAAATTATATAATATCCAAAGTATCCTCTTAAGGCTGAGTAATAACAAATCACAGTAATCAACATTATTTGAAATTATCTGGGAGATACAGCCAATGCAATTAGGAAAGAAAAAGAAATAAAAGGCATAAACATTGGGAGAAGGAGAAGTATCATTATTAAAAGGCAGTAATCAGAATGATCACATGCAGAGAATCCTGTGTTTGAATCAAAGCAGGTGCAACCTAGGAAGTTGTCAGACATAGTCATAATTGAAGAATTAATAATAAAGAATGCAATTAGGATCTCATTAGGGGGTTTTGTGACTCCAGAGAGATGTACCATCTATATTATCTTAGATTTTAGTTATATAAGCTTCTCATCTACATGTTCAGGAGAAGCTGGAACCTCATAGAGAGAGCTGGAGTAGTCATTGAAGAGGTACTGGAGATGAAGACACCCACTGTAGCAAGTATATTCCCCAACACTGCTGTAGAGGATGGTGTGGGTACAATCTACCTTGGGGTCAGAATTCTTTACTTTGAATGGGGGAAAAGTGAGTAATTTTGACTACATAGGCTCTTGAGTCAGACTGCCTTTAATCCCTGGCATAAACCCTTGGTTTTCTAATTCATAAAAGATGATCATCGTTGATTACAACCTAGAATGAATGTCAAAGAAAACCCATGCAAAACATGCCATTGTGTCAGGAACATAGAAACTGACTCCCAAATAGTTGTTGTTATTTTGCAATCTCCATTTGATATATATAGCTATCTCCCTGTCATTCCTGGTATAATCACTAAAGAGTAAGCAATTAATATGATACAAATCAAGTTTGCGATCTTAAAAAGCAAAAAGGAAACACAACATAGAAGAGAGACTGTAGGATCCCAGGAAATGGAGAAAGCTTCCTGTGTTCTGGAGTTCCATGGAGAAAAGTCTGCCTCCACCGCCTGGAAATGAACAAGTTTTGTGGTGCAGCCAGCAGTGGGTCTTGAGCAATTTTAGTTATCTTTCAAGGTATTTCAAACACAATTATTAAGTAGAAATATTGAATAGGAATAATTTTTAAAATATGGAGTATCTAAAAGCAAATAAAGCAAAGCAAAAATTTTTGGAGAAAAAATGAAAGAAGACTTTAATACATGGGACTATGGGATTAGAGGACTCTACTTCTTTCTTAAGTCAACCTATAAATGTAATGCAATCTCAGTCAGTCTTCAGAATGAATTTTGGCATATTGAAAAATTTTGTTTACATATTTCATCTAGAAGAATAAATGTGAATTGAGCAAAAAGAGGTTGAAAAGGAAATATATATAGGGAAATCTTGCCCCAGGTATTAGAACATATTTACAGTGTCACATTGTTTAAAAATGGATGATACAAAAATAGGTCAATGAAAGAGAATAATAAAATCATAAATAGATCTATAATCTATAAAATTGCTGATTATGTGGAACAGGTATTATTATTTATGAAATAATTAAATGGTTCTTGGAAAATTGCTTAAATATTAGAAAAAACAAATTAGTTCTTTATCTTTTGAGGGTTAGAGAGTCCTTTCTGAACATAGTACCAAAGTAAAAAAAAACTTATACATTTACTTAAGGCTTCTAGATATTAATAGCACTATGTACCAAATATGATTGCTGAGTATCTCTGGTTGATTCTTTTACTTTGTGCTATTTAATTTTCCAAATTTTCTGAACTTCATGCATTAAGCTTGTTTTTCTGAAGAGAAATAAATGTAAAGGGGTTAGGGGTACATGTTTAGTGAGACATTATTCACAATAGCCAAGGCATGGAAACAACCTAAGTATATGTCCATAGATAAATGTGTCAAGAAGATGTGGCACATACATATGATGGAATATCATTCAGCCTTAAAAGGAAGGAAATCCTGGCATTTGTGACAAAATAGATGAAATTGGAGGGCATTATGCTAAGTGAAATAAGTTAGAGAAAGACAAATACTGTGTAGTATCATTTATATGTGGAATCTTAAATTTAAAAAATCAAACACAAAAATAGAGAGGAGAATGATGGTTGCCAGGGATTGGTGGGTAGGGAAAACAGGGAGAGGTTGGTAAAAGGTACATACTTTAAGTTACAAAATGAAGAAGGTCTGAGAATCTAAGGTATAACATGGAGACTATACATAACTATAGTTATGGTGACTATAAATAACACTATCTTGTATAATTGAAATTTGCCAAGAGTATAGAATGTAAATGAGGTGTTAAGTAGCTTGATGGAGGGATGCATACTTATATCAAACCATCATGTTTTACACTTAAAATATTTTACAATTTTACTTGCCAATCGTACTTCAATAAAGCTGATAAAAGTGGGGAATGGGATAAAGTGTGTTGGTGCAGGACAGGGAATGGCAACACCTTGCTTAAAGACATCATGGAACATAAACGCCATGGCTTTTTGAACAAGGTTGTTCTGAACCCTTTAAGGACTATTTATCCACAGAGTAGAAAATATTGATAAAACTCTACTGATGTATAAAAGACAGAGTGAAAGTTCAGTTGTCAGGATTTGGGTGTGGTCCAGATGGGGCTGAGCTTTAGTGGATCCCAGTCAATGGGCAGGCAAAAGAGCAGCCTGGTCAGGGTAGGAGTGGAGATAAAGGATATTGTGCAGTACAACAGCCATCATAGGGAGAGTAGGGCTTCTCTGCAAATTCTCCTTTCAGGAGGATAAACCCCAATTGATCACAGTTTTATTATAATCTTAACATATTACTGAATTCAATTTGCTAATTTTTTTTTAAAGAGGTGGGAGAGAGGGAGATGGAGAGAGAATGGTAAGCAGGCTCTATGCCCATGGCGGAGCCCGACGTGGGGCGCCATCTTATGACTGTGAGATCGTGACCTGAGCTGAAATCAAGAGTCGGATGCCAGATGCTTAATCAACTGAGCCACTCAGACGTCTCACTAATATTTTGTTAAAGATTTTCAAGCTTGTGTTCACAAGACATGTTGGTGTCTAGTTTTGTTTTGTTTTGTTTTGTTTTGGTATATGGGTAATGTTGGCCTCATAAAATAAATAGGTTAGTATTTCCCCCTCTTCAAAGTTTTATATAAGCTTGTGTAGGTTTGGTGTTGTTCCTTCTTCTATGTTTCATAGAAGTTAATAGAAAACCCCTCTGCGCCTGGAGTTTCCTTTGTGGGAAGGTTTTTAGTTGATGAATTCAATATCTTCAGTAGATACGTAGAGCTATTCATATTTTCCATTTCCACCTTAGTCAGTTTTAGTAATTTATGTTCTGTAAAGTTGTTGGTAATAATCCCTAAAGCCTGAAGGATATGAGGTGGTCTCCCTTTTTTGATATTATTATTAATCTCTGTTTTCTCTCTGTTTTTTTTTGATAGTAAATCTTTAAAATGATCAAATTTACTGTTTTTTAAAGTTTTAATTATACTTTTTTATTGTTTGTTTACTAATGAAAGCTGACTGCACTTATCTTTTTAAGGTCCCGTTCTCTGTTTACTTTGATTTTAATTTGCTTTTGTCTTTGCAGATTTTTAAGCTAGGAGCTTAGATCATTGATTTTGGAACATCTTTCTTTTATAGTACAAGTTTCTAAAGCTACTAATTTCCTTCTAAGTACTGTTTTAGCTATATCCCACACATTTTGATACAGTGTAATTTTATTTTCATTAATATTAAAAGTATTTTCTAATTCTTCATGTGATTTCTGCTATGATCTCTAAGTTATTTAGGAATATTATTCAATTTTCCAAATATTTTATAATTTTTCCAAATACCTTTTTTTAAAATCTCCAGTTTAATTTTGTTGAAGTCAGAGAAACTACTCTCATTTCAATCCTTTTTTAAAAGTATTTTTTAATGTTTATTTATTTTGGAGAGATAGACAGAGTGTGAGTGAGGGAGGGGCAGAGAGCGTTGGAGATACAGAATCTGAAGCAGGCTCCAGGCTCTGAGCTGTCACACAGAGCCAGATGTGGGGCTGGAACTCATGAACTGTGAGATTATGACCTGAGTTGAAGTTGGATGCGCAACTGACTGAGCGACCCCGGTGCCCTGATTTCAATCCTTTTAAAATTATTAGCAATTCTTTTATGGCCCAAGATATAGTCTAACTTGGTGATTATTCCCTGAGTATTTGGAAAGTACATGCAATCTACTATTTTGGATGGAACGTCTATAATTGTCAAGTTGGTTGATGATGTTATTCATATCTTCTATGTCCTGGCTAATTTTCTGTCTACTCATTCTATCAGGTACTGAGTAGAAGGGTTAAATTTCCAACTATAATTTTGGGTTGTCTGTTTCTCTTTTCAGTTCTGTCAGTGTTGCTCTGTGTATTCTGAAAGTCTGTTATTATACACACACATATTTGGAATTGCTTTGTCTTATCCTTTATCTCTGGTAAACATGTTCTATGCTCTTGAAGTTAATTTTGTCTAATAATAATAATAACAACAACAATAATAATATACCTATTCATCTCTATCTTCAGGTTTCTAGTGATGTTCTGTCATTTACTCTCAATGTCAATGATATATATCTTCCGTCTTTTACCTTGGTCAGTTTTTTTTTTTTTTTTTGCTGTATATGTCTGTGCATATGTGTCATGATTTGTCATTCATTGGTATCACTCATTGTTTTTATTTAATGTTTATTTATTTTGAGGGAAAAAGAGAGTGTGAGCAAGGGAGAGGCAGAGAGAGAGGGAGAAACAGAATTCCAGGCAGGTTTTAGGATCCAGGCTCCAAGCTCTGAGCTGTCCCCATAGATCCCAATGCTGGGCTAGAACTCATGTACCGTGAGGTCATGACCTGAGCCAAAGTCGGACACTTAACTGACTGAGCCACCAAGGTGCCCCAGTCACTCATTTTTTTTAGGTGAAAGCTTAGATTATTGACTTTGAGACCTTTAGTTTTTTCTAGTATAAACATTTAATGCAGTGATTCTTAAATGGGGGTGTTTTCCCCCTCCCTAGGGGACATGAGGCAGGGTCTGGATATAATTTAATTGTTCTAGTCAGTGGGAATAGAGAAATGAGTAAAGCAGACAGGAAATCCCCCTAGGAATTTGTGTTTTAATGGGAGACACAGCAGTGAACAAGATTAGAATATATAATATGATGTCAGGCAATGATGAAAATCAAAACAGGATAAAGAAATAGAAAATGATGAATATGGGCCAGTTGAGACTGAGTGGTCAAGGGAGGTTGCTCTCAGTGATATTTCAGGAGACACTTGAATGAAGGAAGAAAGTCATGCGAGTATCTGTAGAAAGAATTTTCCACATAGAGGAACAGCAACTGTGAAAGCCCTGAGTTGGGTGTGTGCTTGGTACACAGGGGAACAGCACTGTGACTAATGTTGTTGAAACCCAGTGGTGGAATAGATGCTGAGAGAGTTGTGGGCCAGACTGTGTTGTGTTTTATAGGTTATGTTTTATAGAGAATAATTTTGGATTTTAAGTATGATAGGAAGGGAGCGAACGTTTGGATTAGAAGACCTCATGAGGATCACCGTGGTTTGGGAATAGGTTGAAGGGAGTAAACATGAAAGCATGGAGACCAGATGGAAGTTATTGAAGCCAACCAGCTGAGAAGTGCTGGTTGTTCAGCCTAGAGGAGTAAAAGTGGAGATGGTTGCAATCCCAGACAAATTGAAAGTAGAGTCCATGAGATTTACGAATGGATTAGATATGATACATTAGAGAAAGCAAGGGGCCAAAAATGACTCCAGTGTTTTTCCCTGAGCAACTGGTTGGATGGTGTTACCATTTATTTAAATTAAGAGTTTGGTTTGGGCTACATTAAATTTGGGAAGTTGATTGTTCATCCAAGTGGAGTTGTCAAGAAGCAGTTGGTTATAACAAGTTTAGAGGCGAAGGGAAAATTCATGGCTAGAGATGTAAATTTGGAAGTTTTTACATAATAAAATCTATTATTGTAATTTACTACATTAACAGTGTAAAGTAGTAAAACCATTTATTTATCTTAATAGCTGTCCAAAAACATTAAAAAGATCTGCCATCACATCGTGATGAAAATAATAAGCTAGGGATAAAAGGAAATATGAAAAAAGTACAGAAAATATACAAAGTATTGGTTAAACATACACATTTCCATTAAAATTAGGACACATAAAAATGCTTACCATTATTCAACATTTTACTAGGTGTTGTAGCCAATTAGCAAGGGAGAAAAGCAGAGAAATAAAGTTGGAAAGGAAAAAAAAAAGGCCTTTCCTTGAATATGACATAATTAACTACTCTAAATAATCCAGGAGATTCTATCAACAATTGAGACAATCCATTAACAATCCACTGATATTGATATAAGACTTCAGCAAAGTGGCCGGATATAAGATTAATATGCAAAAGTCAAAAGGTTTCCTCTACATCAGTGCTAACCAAGTGCAATGCATCTTGTTCAAAAGAGAAACAACAAAAATCTATAGAATATTGCATCTGAGAGTAAGTAAATCTAATTATAATTATTATAGGACTTTATGGAAAAATCTAACATTTAATAAATAAAGATTTGAATATAAATGAATGAATGGAAGATGTTGCTTCTCCCCAAATTACGTAAAAATACAGTGTAACACCAGTCAAGATTGCAGTGAGATCATTATGAAAATTGACAGGCAGATTCTAAAATTCAAATAGAAGATAAATGCTCATGGACAGCTATGCAGGTTGAAAGAGATGATCAAAAGAATGGGCTTTCACCACCTGATATCAAATTTATGAAGCTCTAATCATTAAAGAAGTGAGGTGTTGCTTAAGCATATAAAATAGATGGAATAGACAAAATTCCAGAAATAGACCCTTGCATATATTGGAGCTATGTGAAGCACTAATGTTTGAAATCAGTGGAGAGAGAAAGGAACGTTCAAGAAATTGGAGAACTAGTCCTACATGTTAAATATCTAACTTACAAAAGTCACCAAATGAACTTAAGACATATTAAAGACCTAAATGCACATGAACACACACACACACACACACACACACACACCCAACAAGAGGGACCAAGAGAGTGATACAATTTAAAAGTATCAAAAAAATTGTAGAATTTATTTCAATAATTATAAAAAATATAGAAAAGATGGGCAAATTTGAAATTACCCACATTTTCAAAATGGGTATAATCAAGAAACATTTTAAGTGATGCTGGAAGAAAATATTTGCATTGAATATGGTGGGGATTACTCTAAAAATACATGAGAATGTTTATAATCAATAAGAAAAAATTCAAGCAGTCTAATATAAACAATTAATAAAGAATATTTAAAAAGTTTAAAGAAAGTCAACCAATTTGGGAGGCAGAGAATCTTGCGCTTATGATTGCACATGCAGGATTTATCATAGAAAAAGCATTAGAAATCAGCACAAGATAGAGCCAACCATATTCATCGAAACATTGTAAATAGGAAAGAAAAGCCTAAATAGATGAATAATGAACACTGTAGGAAAATTGTTAAATAAACAATAGCACAGAATATTATGCCACATTTTTAAACGTCAATAAAAGTTTTCCATTGTTTTGTATAACTGGTATCTTCTTTTTTTTTAAGTTTATTTATTTATTTTGAGAGAAAGCTAGTGTGAGTGGGATGGGGGAAGAGAGAGAGAGAGAGAGAGAAAGAGAGAGAATCTCAAACAGGTCCTGCTCTGTCAGTGAGGAATCCGATGCGGGCTCAAACCCAGGAACCATGAGATTATTACCTGAGCAGAACTCAAGAGTAGGATACTCAACCGACTGAGACACCCAGGTGCCCCTATAACTGGTATCTTAAACAAGCAAGACCTGTGACATAATCAAAAGGCCAACTTTATTTTTTGTTAGCTACCATCCCTTTAAGCTTTATTTATTGGGGGCATTTTTTTTTCCTACCCCTGGTTCAAAGTGACAACAGGCCCCAGACTTGTGTGTGACTCTCAAGTGAAGGGAGGTCAGGGGCACGATGCAATGGGACTCACTCTGGGATAGTGACTATTGGAGAAGAAAATCTTTGTAGGAGTCCTTTTCACCATCTTCTCTCTAGACTCTTTAATATTAATCTCCAAATGACAATATCGGGAGTTGAAGAACACATTTTCCTTTATGCCCATTGCATATTTTTCATACATCAAATCCATAAGAAACTCACTCTGACAATCTGTTGCTTTTAAAAAATGTTGAGAATTGTTCCTCAATTTTTTCTTCTTCTATTTAAACCAGAATCACTACTCCATATGCCCAGCTTTGATGCTGCCTACCCTATACGAGTCTTTTCCAAACCCCCATCTGGATGAATCTCTCTTTTTTTCTTTCTCTCTTTCTTGATGCATTTGATATGGACATATTATTGCATTTGGCATATTATATTTAATTAGTTCTCCATGTCTCTTTCTCCCCACTGAACTATAAGCCTCTGGAGGGCAGAGGCGGTGTCTGGTTCAGTTACGATCGCCCGGACATATTTCATAGCCATAGGCACTTAGTAAAAAAGAATTTGAAGAAATGCTCCTTTGACCTTCAGCCTTGGCTCAGGGAAGGACTCAGGAAATCATATTTCTTAGGCTCGAGTGTGAAGTGAGAGTGAATTTTTTTTAACACCCTGTAGTCAGGAAATGGAACACTTCATATTAGCATATACATTTAATAAATGACAAATAACATCAAACACAACATATTACATGTGCAATGTAGCATATGCGAAGCTGAAAATGGTTTTCCTGAGTGCTGGGCTCTAATCAAGTTCTCTAATGTTGCATTAACATGGGTCTTTTAGCTTAATAGATCCTCTTGATATTTCTTAGACATTTAAGAAATGGAATAGACTCAGTCATATCCTAGCTTTGAATGCATGGAACTAATTTCTCCCTGAAACTCAAGGACATCTTCCAAAGCACGATATGGATTCCTGGATTCACACTGATAAAAAAAGAACTCTTTTGAAGGCAAACGAGACTTGCTTTCACCATCCAATATCAGTCCCAATTTCTAAGTGGAGACCTTCTTCCTGATTCGTCTCTGAAAAATAGACCTGTCAAGTCCTTGGCATTTTGTTCCGGGTTGTCCAATGGTGGTTTTACTATTTTTTATCCTTGGAACTTCCTGAGACCTTTTTCTGTCTTGAAAGTTATTGGATATTTCCTTCCTTGCTAATGTTGGCAAAGCATTAATGCACATGGGAGGTGCATGTCTTATGTGGACGATGTGTTTGATTCAAAGCTCATTGAAAAATGATGCCTTTACTGGGTTCCTCTGACCAGCCTCAGGCTCTCTGAGATTAGTTTTAGATTCATAGACTGTGGCCAGGCATTGACCTGTGGTTCTGGCCTCTGCATATGCAGGAAATTGTCCTTTCCCCCAGGAAGGCCTTTTGCTTCATCAGGTTTATCCCAAAAGTGTTAAATGAAGAGGACAATTTTAAACAGATACGATCTGCAGCTGTTTTTCTCCTTGCAGGAGGAAGGGAAGCTGGGGAAGGTGGTTCTCTATAGTCTGTGGCTATCCCTTTGCACCTCTCAGTCTTGGCCAAGTGTGTATCTGGATATTTAAAAACTAAGTTATGCACCAAAACAAAACAAAGAAAACCCACACAAAACAACAACAAAAAACAACAAACAAATAAACAAACAAAACCAGAGTCTAGAGATTCATCCCCTAGTCTCAATTTTGATGTAGATTAATCCACATTGGATACTCTCAAGCTTTGGTGTCTTTGGGCACGGATGGAACTAGTTCCCCCTAGGTGTCCCAAGACCTGAACCCACTTTCAGTTCTGATATACCCTTTTTCTGTGATCTTCAATTAACTCCTCACCCTTGTTTCTTGGACTGAATATGAGGATAGTAATTCCCACCTCATTAGTGATTTTATGAGTAAGTAAGATGCTATGTATATGAATGCACTTTGAAAAACAAATTAAGGTGCTCGAAAAGCACATTGTTAACATCATCTGCGTTACACTTCCCTATTGATATAGTAATAATGTAAAGACTCAGTTTTTTCTTGCACACTGCCAAGTTTTCAAAATGCTTCCATACTTTTGCCTGTTTTTTGTTCGAATGCCATTGATGTGCTCTCTGCCTAGAACTGTAGGAAGATAGCAGAAAAGGGACCAGACAAAGCACAGAGGAATTATGTTCTCAGAGTGTGTATGTTAGCTGGGGAGATAGAACTAGCTATGTGTAACCACTTACAGAATTGTCATCTTATTTAGACTGATAAGGTTTACGTGATTCAGGAATAGATACATGCCTCTATGCTTTGGGCGAACAGATGGAGGCCAAGTCAACCATCCCACTTTTGGCTCACAAGCTTCTCTATTTCCACCATGATCACCAACCCTAGATCTTTCAAATATGAAAGGCTCTTTTGCTCGGTTTCTCAGATTAATTTGCTTTCTTATTCTTACAGACTTATTTCAAAACATGCCTACTCCACTCAAATGTTTGACTTATCCCCCTTAGCAGATGGCAACTCCTCCTGCTTTGCTGAAAATGTAGAAGACATCATACAGGGGTTAAGCATCCCAGTACCAAGCCCTAAGCCACCTACACCTGTGCAGATCCTTTCCCTCCTCCCTCCTTTACTGTTGGATCCAGGGTGGATCTACCTTTCCGAAGTGGATTCTTTTTCCCATCACCCTCCTAAGCTTTGGGTCCTCCTGCCCCTACATTTACAGGAACCCAATACTATTTATATATTATTCTTTCCCTTTCTTATTTTTACAATTACTCTTTCTACCACAGAGGTCTGCCTAATGGCTACGAACACACTCAAATTTCCTATCTTAAAATAAGAAAATAAGCAAATAAACACACCTTCTTGTATTCCACATCTTTCTCTGCCTGCTACCTTATTGCTATTCTTCTGGACACAGCCAAGTTGATGGAAAGTGTGACCTCTACTTTTGTGAAGAATGGTCTGTGCCATCTGTACTCTTCATTCCCATTTCCACACCCCCAATTCGCAATGAAGTTCACGTCATTGGCTTCTGCCCACATCACTCTACCAACAATGTCATTAGTTCATCAATGGCCTCCATGTTCCTAAATCCAATGGTTGTTTTAAACTCTTAATTCCCTTGACCCTTAGCAGGGTCACTGGTAACAGTGCCTCATCGTTGAAATCATCTCTTCCCTTGGATTTTGTGATGGCACATCCTCTCGGGTTCTTTTTCTATCACTCTACAATCCCCTTTTCAATTTCTTTTATTTAACTGTGAAATACTAGTATTTCAATAAAGGAGATGTGCCCAAGCAAAAATGAGAAAGGGTAGGAAATATCTTGGATAACCTTTATTGTTTCTCTTACTAGTTATATATACACCTATAGCTTCCACACTGTTATCTGCAGTGAATACCTCTCTGTTGAGCACTGGGCTCCTATCTCTGGTCAATTTCCATCTTTACTTAAATGATTCTAATGCACCTCAAACTCATTGTGTTCAAAAGAAAACCTTATGATTTTTCTTCATCTCTAGTTTCTCGTTTCCAGTGAAGGACCCCCAAGCCATCCAACTCTGAAGAAGAGTTAGGTACTCCTTGACACATTTCTCCCCCTTCTCTCCATATCCAAAATACTGCCAAATTTCAATGTCTTACCTCATAATCTCTATGGAATCTGTACTGTCATTGTCCAGTGCCATTACCCTAGTCTAAGTCACCATTTCCTTCTTTTAGAACCATGCAGTAACTACCAACCAATCCACTCTTAATGCCACCATTTTCCATGATGTGACCAGCATGATTTTTGCAAATGGGAAGTCTTATTGTGATAGAATAACATTATTTCTTTCTACCCCCCTGAGTTTAACTCATTCATCCAGGCATTTCACACTCAGAGCCTCAGAATAAGAATGATACACACCACAGAGTGCAGAGAAAAAGAAATCTAGTTGTTGAGAACCCAAAATTAAGCAGAAGAGGGATGGAAAGGAGTTATATGCTTGGGCAATAGATTTGGAAGGATGCCTATAAATAAAAGTTTCCCATATTCCAAACTGAAAAGAATTCTCAAGATGGCAGAGATGGGTGGAGATAAAGGGGCTATTATAAGAGAAAGAGAGAGGTTGGGGTTTAGGACAAAAAGACCAAATTTTCAGGGGCCCAGGAGGTGGGAGCAGAGAGAGCCCAGCCTCCTCACCATGACCTGCATTCCTAGCTGATGATCAAGGGGCCTCTAGTCTCCACTTGAGCAAGGACGAAAGCTGTGCCACCCTGAAGATGAACATCTTTCCAGTAGATGCCACTCACTTGGCATCCACCAAGGACTTCTTTTCCACATAATCTGTTGGCCACCAACAGGAGGGACACACTTCCAACAGAGGCCTTGCAAAGTCACATCTGACTCACTCCTTGATAGCAAACCTACTTTTGATGACCCAGGAAATTCCTCTACACCTGGAAGGAAGGTGGGGCTCTGAAGCCTAGATCCTGGTAGTGAGGTAGAGAAGGCAGCATTTCAAAGAACCCTGAAAAAAAAAAAGCTGCCACTTCCTTGCCTAACATGGCTTCTCAAACCTTAGCATGGCCTTTGGGACCCTGAAATGTCTGGCACTTGCTGACTCTCCCTGTCTTGCCCCAATCTTTCCCCCTCTCTCAGCTTCCTGTTTCACTCTGTACGTGAGCCACCAGGCTTTGTCTGCCCAGGACTCTGCTCTCAACTGGAAGGCATTTCCCCACACCATGTAGGTCTAAGCTCTGTATCACCCCCAAAGGGGAGCCTCTCCTAACGCCTTGCAGTTAGGTCAAATTCTTCTCTCACATGCTTCCACAGAGCCCAGTCCTATTCTTGAGCTCTGTTTGTAATTAGACATTCATTAGTATGGTGATTTGATAAATGTGTGTCCCTCTAGCTAGAATGGGTACTCTATGAGCTATTTAAAAAATTTTTTAGTCAATGTTTTATATATATTCACCAACTATGCCCTAATCTCAGTATCCTTTGTCAAATCACAAATCACAGACCTCTCCAAGAGTTAGTTCATGGAGAACTGCAGATTTTTGTGCTATTGTATGGAGTTGGGGGAAGATTCGAGGAACAATTTGTAAACTGTAAAGTGCTAACCAGATATGCAGGACCGTGCCTCCCATCCTGTGAGCAGAGGCATTGAGGAGCTCTTTCTGGTTGGATCTTGACAGCTCATTGTCAGCCCCCTCTCCAGGACCTTTCCCTCCCACTCTGCCTTATCTGTGAAGTCTGTTGTCCTGGGATATTAGTAATTCAGTCTTCAAACTCACTTGCCATGTTTCTCCTTACAGGCTACCTTTGGTTAACTGTTTTTGCTTTGATGTTTTGTTTTACTGGGGAGCCCGGCAAGCCACTATTGTGTGCACCGTGCTTTATAAGGTTTTACTGTATTGCGTTGTTTACGCCTTGTCTGTGACAGGTACCAGCAGCACTTACCACCCTGTGATTTTCCAGCAGTGAAAATAATGGAGGGATTTCATATAGGTAAAATAATTAGTGGTTTAGACAAAAATATGAATACAATTTGACACACAGAGTATTAGCCTTTTTTTTTCCTTTTGGTATAAATGTCAGTTTCTGGGGTTACCAAGACAGATTACACAGAATTTTATCATTTTAACCGTGAATTAGGGTTTCCCAGTTGCTCCCTGGCATTGGATGGTCCGGACTGCAAGTAGTGATGTCCAGGCTTAACGCATCAGCCTCAACTGCTGAAGAAGTGAGTGTTTTTTTTTTTTAACAGATCTTGGATCACTTGGTTTTGTCCCTATAACTGCCTTCACCCCAGCAGGTAGTACTTCTCATATCATGTGTGCGTCCCTTTATCTACAGCCGTGTGGGTGTATGGGTGTATTTCCTTTCGGAGTGGAGACAGGAAATAGAGGATGGCAGAATTCAAAGATGCCTTGGATGTTTTGTCTGACCGAAATCTGGCAAGATTTAAGAAAAGGGAAAAAAATGGAATGCCCAATTAAAATTGAATTTCAGGTAAACAATAAACCAAATTGGGATGCCTGGGTGGCTCAGCCAGTTAAGCCTCTGAGTCTTGATTTTGGCTCAGGTCATGATATGAAGGTTCATGAGATCAAGCTCCACATTGGGCTCTGCGCTGACAATGTGAAGCCTCCTTAGGATTCTCTCTTTTCTTTTCTCTCTGCCCCTCCCCTGCTCTCTCTCTCCCCCTCAAAATTAAATAAAATAAAAATCTTAGTATTTGCATGTCTCATGAAATATTGGGTACATACTTCTACAAAAGAATTATTGCCTACCTGAAATTCAAATTTACCTGCATATCCTATATTTTAGGTAGTGACTGTCATCCAACTCTCTCAGTTTTAAAAGTGGGAACATGGATACACTGGTTGGGGGATGTTTCCAAGAGTCCACAAAATCGCCTTGGGACTGATTTTGTGGGTTTTAGCTTTGCTTTCTCCCTCTGCACTCAGGTGGCATGTTTTCACTACACCTGGGGTTTCTCAGCTGGAGCAGGTAGAAGAGGTGAAGCCCTGGAAAGTAGGTGCCCTATACCTGTGTTTCAAAATCTCTGAGCCGGGGTGTGAGACTGTTCTGCTCACAGAACTCTGGCTAAGATTCTAACTGCTCTGCTCGCCCTCCCTCCCACCAGGGACACCCTCCTCATAAGGGCTTCTGTCCCCAGGGCTGTGCCATTAGCTCCACAGTGCCTCATCTGTCCTCTCTGCTTGGGGTTAATGCTTCTCTACTTCTTTCTTTTCTCCCTCCTTGTGAACTTGGTTAACTTCATCCACAACACTTTTGGAATGGGAAATGGTGAAGCTTTGCAGTCCCTTTGCCCTTGAGGGGATTAGAACGTGCATGCTAAGGGGTGGAGGAGGGGAAGGGTGTGCTTTTGTCTGGGGGCCCTTCTAGTGACAGGAGGTGCTAGTGGGGATGCACCATTCATGTCCATTCCTCTGTGCTCTCTCTGAGGCATGCCTGCTCAGACACCGACCCAAGGAGCCCTGGGGTTAAGAGGAATCTTAGTTGAGGAGAATTTCAGTATTTTTATATACATATATATACTTGCATATAAGCAAAAACCCCTAGCTTTGATTGTCAACACCCTATATCTCCCTGGTAAAGAATTCAAGTCTTTAAAGAGCCTTCTCTCATGGTGAAGCAAACCGGGCAGAAAGCAGCCCAGATGATAAACCAAACCATGGAAGTCCAGGCAGCATTTCCCCTGAAAGACTGGCCAAGAGTGACCCATAGGCATAACTGGGGACAGAGATCTGTGAAGGAGTAAGGTGTAAGGATATAGGGCTCTCTTTCCTGTGGGTCAAAAGGAGTAAAAAAAAGGATATATATATATATATATATATATATATATATATACACACACACACACACACACATATATGTGTGTGTATATATATAAAGATATATGTGTATATATATATAAAGATATATATGTATATAGATATATATGAAAAAATGAAAACCAAATGTTTTCACACCACGGCAACAATGTTCTTGTGTTTTTGCTACGGAGCACAGGGGAGGGGGTGCCTGACAATAGGCGGTGAGGGATTATAATGTCCAGTCAGAAAGGCAAGACTGGATCCCTGACTCCCAGCCCACTTCTATTTAACATTGCATCCGGGCGTTTCTGGCCATGGTTATGGGAAAATAAAAACAGATTTGAGGCATAAGCATCAGAAAGGAGGAAATAAAGCGATTTCCTGGGGAATGTCCCCGAGGCGGGGTCAAGGTAGGCAGTCAGGTGGGAGAATACCCAAAGAAGAGAGGTTCAACCAGGAAAGGAGGGGAGCCGGAGCCTTCGGGGTTTGAAAGACCGCAAGGGCCTTCTCTTCTCTTGCTACCTGTGGGAGTGAGGAGCATGGATCTTTGTCATAACTTGTGAAGAGTCTTTTTTTTTTTTTTCCATTTCAACAAATGCTCTTGACTTAGAGATCCTGGGGAGTTCTGTGGGGCTCACTGCTCTCCCTCGTGTGGGTCCAGGCCCTGGGCTCTGGCTGACACAATCCTGGCGTTGAAAGCCCAGCCCACCCCTCCAGCCTACCTGCTTCCTCCACAGGAGAGAGCAGGCATTCCTAGGATGTGTTTGCTCCCCACCAGCGTCACGCCGAGGGTTTGAATGAGCCGTGGAATTGATGAATGGACTCCTGGCTGGTGGTAGAGCCGGAGAGAGGAGAAACCGACTGCCCTGCTCCTGGCTCTTTCCTTCTTCTAAATTCACATCTGCCAGCCCCCTGGGTGAGAAGTCCCGTCACCCAGGCCTGTTCCTAGAATGGTTGGTTCCTGTGATGCCACTGGACCAAGTCTGAGGGAGGAGGTGTGACACGCGCTGCCTGTGTGTGTGTGTGTGTGTGTGTGAATGTGTATGCACACGTGCCCTGTATACATACACATATGTGGTGTGTGTGCATACATACATATACATGGAGTCATATATTTGCTCTGTACGCATTCGGGGAGGAGAATGTTGCAGAGTGTGTTTGCCATGAATTTTTGATCTGGTGCTCTATACCATTACCACATAATGAATATTGGTGAATATCACTTTAACTTAGGGATCATTCCCAGGTAAAAATGCCGTCCATCAGAATTTTGGAGAGGAAAGTCCCGTGGCAATCCATTCGCAGGGATGGAGATGTATGTGCATAGGCAGTGGAAATTGAAACCCATGCTAAGTGGTTGAAAAGCCTCCAGCATGAGATGGGGACCAGCCGCCTAGGCCGTGCTGACGGCCGGTGTTGTCTGGAGAATAAAGGGCTTGTTTGTCTCACAGCCTTGGGGAGAGGGTTCTGGCAACACGGAGACACGTGTCAATGTCCTCCTTTGACCTTTCAAGGGCAGTGGAAGGGAGACCTCAGGAAGCAGTGATGGGATGAAGTGAGCCCGGGGCGAGCAGCTCCCCTTCCCCACCATGAGTGACGGCAGGACTAGAGGCAAGGGAGAGACGGAGAATGCAAATCCCATGTGCCAGTGCTTCGGCAAGTGTGCAGGGGGCGGGGATTGAAGGTTGTCGCCATGATGAGGCAGGGGAGGCAGACTGCTAAACTCAGTAGCACATGGGGTCTCCTGAGGAAGAAGCAGTCCCCCCCGCCCCGAAATGCAAGAACACTCCAGTTAGAGACGGGTGGTGAGGGCACTGACGGTTGTCATGGCTCGGTGTGTCAGCGGGACCACAGCAGGCTGCAGGATGCTCAACCTTTTCAGTGGAGCCCCCTTCGCCCGCATGAGCTGCAGCCACATTCCAGAGTCCCCTGCGCCCGCAGCCCGTGTGGATGTAGGGGACGGAGGCCAGTAAAGTTCAAGTTCCCTCAGCAGGATGCTTTCTGCTCAGGTGGCAGGAACCTGCGATAGAGGAAATTCACCAACATGCATCACTACAAAGGATGGCAGGTGCAGCTGTGTTGCCTACAGGCCCAGCTGCCCCCGAGCTAGGACACGGCTCAGACCAACAAGGAAGGGGCATGCTTGTCTGAGAACCCTGTCCCTCTCAGCTCTGTTCCCAGAATGGCTGCAACAGCACCAGCATTTGCACTCAGCCTCAAGCATAGCCTGGGGTAGAACGCGAACCTCGGACCCCACAGTCTGTCTGCATCTCATTGGCTCTCATTGGGTCACATGTCCAATTCTAAACCAATCACGCAAGGAGCAGATGAATGTGAAGTGTCGATTGCTTGAAATATGCCTCTGGTGCTCCACCTCTGAGGGGCACAGGACAACTTAAAGAAAAAGAACAGGAGTGTGGGAGAGGGGAGTTTCTGGGAGCCAAACTGGAAAACCGGGGTACTGTTTCCAAATGAAGGGTAAATGGAGACAAAAGAGGAAGAGCATGGAAGAGCGGTCCAGGGACCTTGCTGTGATGCCAGCTCCGTCACAGAATATCTGTATGGATCTTAATCAACCTCTGGACCTATTTCCTATCCAGAATGATCACTGAAGGCCCTCTTCAGCTCTTTCCTGATTCCTGTCAGACCCAAGGGGAAAATCCACAAGAACATTAGGTTTAGCAAAGGTGGCTACTTTATACTTCAAAGGTCTCTTAGAAAGTCATTCTTAAAATAAAACTTAAAAAACAACAACAACAAAGGCAATGGATCTCTCCCAAACTCTAGGAAATATGGTCCTTTGTTCTTTTTTTTGGGGGGGGGTGGGGTAAGAGGGGAAAGAAGGTTGATGGATTCCTGATGAACTGTGGGGGTGATTTTGATGACACTTTCTTCAACACCCAACATCAGCGAGGACTTTGGGGTGAAATGGTAAATTTTGTGATTTCCAAACCTGTTGAGAATAACAGTGTGCAGATTATACAGGGCAGGACAAAATTATAATGGATGCTCTTTAAATAAGCTTTCTCAGGTTTGCCTTCATCCAGGCAGATCACACTCCCAGAGAAGGGGCCATGTCCCCTCAGCTCATCCTTCAGCCCCTGGTGGCCGGAGGGGATTTGCATTCTGCCACTTGTCTCTGAAGACACTCTTTTGGGTGCTGGACACACAACAAGGTGGCCCAGTCCTTCTGCAGATTTCGGCCCCAAAGCCATCAATTAGCAATTCCCCAAACCAAAGTGTGGTGAGTTTGATGAGTGCTGCTGGTCTTGTGTCAAAGAGACCTAAGGCAGGTGAAAGGTCATTGCCATTCTGCTCAGGGAAGGAACATTTAACCTGCTACCGGTGGAAAGGGGTTGGCCAGGGGAAGAGGAGAGAGGAAGCCTTCTGGAACGCAGTGGGCATTGGGTGTGCAGGAGTGTGGAGATTCTGAAAGTACATGGATGAGGTGGGAGGTGGCAGGGGTGCAGAGACAGCTGGGAAGGGAAGTGGAGAAGCAGGCAGAAGTAGACTCATTTAGGGCTTCACAGGCTGGAGAAAAGACCCTGGACTTCATTTCAATAGTGATGAGAAGCCAGAGAATGAGTTTATTTTCTTACACCTATTTTTAAGCAGGGGAGTGATTTCTTTGGAGTAGTGTTTTTTAAAGGTCATATCACAGAAATATAAGCTGATGTACATTTTAAAAGATTACTCTGGATCCTGGGTTACAGGGGAGCATGAGAATAAGAAAGACCAACAAGAGGCTGCTTTAATGGTTGAAATGAAAGAAGAATGGAAGGGAATGTCTATAAGTCATATCTGATAAGGGATTATATCCACAATATATAAAGAACCGTTACAATCCAACAAGGAAAAGGAACCCAAATATAAATGGGCAAAATGGGCAAAGGATCTGAATTGGCATTTTTCTAAAGAAGACATACAAATGATTGATAAGCACATGAAAAGATGCCCAACACCATTCATCCTTAGAGAAATGCAAATTGTAACTACAATGAGATAGTACTTTGCAGCCCGACCAATGGACAGTACACTTAACCTTGGCCCAAAGCCCTCACCGACGGGCACCTAGAGGATGAAGTACAGACTCCCTAACACATCTTAGGCTAGCCCACCTTTCCAGCTCTCTCTTCTGTCCTTCTGTCACCAGCACCACCCTCTCAACTTTTCTTTAGAATTCTCTCACGGTTTCTCCCTCGGACTTGGCTTTGCATGTCCATTGTGGAGACCCAGGCCAGGTGCCCTCTCAACCTGGGCACACTTCTCTGCCCTTAGCCAACATGTTCTTCCTCTTACATCCCAGCACTTGCAGCCAAGCAGTGCTCTGGGCCATAGAATTCTTGCCACTTGCTTTCTGCTTCCACATTGCCAGGGCACTCTGGAGGGCAGTGGTTGTGAGGATGGCTGGGTCTACAGCCTGTGGACAGTCATAGCACTGTCCTCACCCTGCTCTCCTCCTCCCATTAGGCGACTCAGGCCCTCAGGTGCTGCCAGAGGTAGGATTGGCCAGAGTGAGGGCGGGAGGTCAAGTTGAGAAGCCGAGGGTGGTTGATGCTTGGCCAGGGTTAGGCTCACTGGGGACAGAGTGACCCTGAACAGAAGCACTGACCAAGGAATGGGAGCCAACATGCCAAACGGGGATCACCTCAAGGCATGCATTGAGGTTGCCTCCTGGAAGGGAGGGAGGGAGGGAGAGGGCTGGGGACAGTGTAACTGCAAAGTCTGCATGCATGCAGGACTGGAATGGGGAAGGGGTGCATGCATCTCTTCTTTGAGAGATGAGCAAGGAAACCCAGATCTCCAGGCACCCCGTTTCACCGGGGGTTACCATCACTTCATCTCCTAGCCATACGTGCCCCCCATCCCCGTGTTGCATAGGCTACTGTCTTCTCATCCCACTTCTGCCTCCTCCAGGACGCCCCTCCGTACTCCTCCCAGAGAAGTGAGGGGTCTGCACTCCACATGCTCTGCTGTCTTCTGGCCTTACGGCATCTGGGCCTTAGAGTTCCTCCTGAGACTGGGGTAACTTTTCAGTTTCCTGTGGCATCCCCAACCTGGCATCGGTTCCACATCACCCCTGCAAGGTAGACGCAGCACAGGCCCTGGTGCCAATCACACAGAGGGAGACACTGAGGCCACATAGCCCTGTGGGGCAGAACAGGTGTCCTGGTGCTTTGTACACACAGCACCTGGGATCACCTTACTGTTTGGGAGGAAGAACACTCGGCTTAGCAAGTCACACTGGTGGAGTGCTCCCTTGGGCTCTGGCGGAAGATCCAGGGAGGCTCGGCTGGGAGGCGGGAGGCAGTGGGGTCCTGTCAGAACACAGAGGATGATGGGTGCGTCTGAGCCTAGGAGAGGGCAGCTAGGCGAGGCTGAGAAGTGTTTCCTTTCCTAGCTGTGGGAGACACAACACAACACACATATGCACATGAACAAGCCTCCCTTTTCTGGAACCCTTCAGCTCTGCCTGCCACCTAGAATTGTTCTGACCACATGCCAAGGCCTTGCAGCATCCTTTGGTGGTGGAGGTTGGCATCCGTATAGCATGTCTGCCAAGCATCAGTTGGGATACACACGGCAGCCCCGAGGACACCCGGTGTGGGATCCCCGGCGCACAACCTCAAGAATCATTTCTTCACTCCCATCCCTGAAGGTTACAGAACTGACCACAGTACAGGACAAACTTCAGAGAAAGCAGTGTTTGAAAACTTTACTTTTAGAACCTTATTCAATTAGGGATATCTTGTCCCGATTTAAAGAATAGGGCCACACTTCAAGAGGGCATTCACTGTGGGGGTGCTTTGGATGACAAATTCCTTTAGTACAGTTTTACAACATTTTAAATTTTATTTTAATGAAAAAATTTAATGTTTATTTATTTTTGAGAGAGAGAGAGAGACAGACAGAGTGTGAGTGGGGGAGGGGCAGAGAGAGAGGGCGACACAGAATCTGAAGCAGGCTCTAGGCTCCGAGCTGTCAGCACAGAGTGGAGCTCGAACTCACAAACCGCAAGATCATGACCTGAGTTGAAGTCAGACTCTTAACCGACTGAGCCACACACGCACCCCTATTTTATGTTAATTTTTAAAAAAATGTTTATTTTATTTTTCAGAGAAAGCATGAGCAGGGAAGAGGCAGAGAGAGAGAGAGAGAGGGACAGAAGATCTGAAGTGGGCTTTGAAGCTGATAGCAGAGAGCCCCATGTGGGGCTCAAATCCACGAACCAGGAGATCGTGACTTGAGCCAAAGTCAGATGCTCAATCGACTGAGCCACCCAGGCACCCCTATAACATTTTTTAAACAAAACCTAGTCATGAACATTTTTTTAACTTGACAATAGCCATAAAGATGAAAAACAGTCACCTGTGCCTCTAATCCCACCATCCAGAGATAACCAGTCTTAATATTTTGTTGCATAATCTTTCACCTAAGTATATAAATATAGACACAGATTTCATGTGTGGTAGACATTTATACAAGTCATGTTACACAGTATATTTATTTATGTGATTTTAAAAACAGCCTGATGCGCACCTAGTTCTTTAAGGCACAAGTCCTATGATTTTAGATCCACCGTTTTCCTCCATAATTGTCCCAGGAAGAAGCTTTGTTTCACTGACTTAGAGTTTTCCACGTCCATTGTCCCACAGTCTCTGAGCCCGGAGACACCCTGACATGTCACCAACTGCACCCGTACCGTTTTACTGGTGAGGAAGAAAATGGGCGAAGGGAATCCTGAGTACACATAATTAAGAAAATAAGGTGATTAACATCTCATAAGAAGTTTATAGATGATTTATGTCTCAATCGGGGAAAATCCTCTTGTATGATTTTCTTTTTCTGAAGACTTGGCTAAACAATTCACGTACTTCAGGGGATGCCAAAAAAAATCGAATTTAACCTCTGTTGATTTTTATTAAAGCCTTTGGTCTAAATACTTCGTCAATGAGAGCCATGAAAAGTCTATTCCTGCCTTTCAAACACCTTACTTTGCAAAGCCGTGGACCCATGGTCTCCTGAATCTTTAATCTGAGAATGATTTTCAGACTAATATTCGAACTCAAGTACAGAGACATTTCCCACCGTCCATCCAAACAAAATGAAGTCAGCTTTGACTGTGCGAAATGTCGATGAATTCTTCAGAGTAAATCAGCCTTGTCAGGGTGATGCAGAACCGTCAGCTCTTTGTGACATAATATAATATGAAATGATATTGAACAACATGCGTTTGGCACTAAATTGTTAGCGGGTTTTAGCTTTGACAGCAGCAAGTTTATTGCTTTAATCCCAAGGTCTTTTAACCCTCTTTGACATAAATTGAGGTTGGCTTTTGTGAAAAAAACTCCACTTTACTCTCTCTTCCTTTACCTAAAACTGCTTTTAACAATTTATGCTAGTACATCAGACACTCATTTTGAGTGACAAAAAGGGGGGAAAAAGATGTATTAGAATAGAAGGGAGGAAAGGCCAACTTAGGCTGAGCAGTCTGTGTCTCTTTTGGTGCACACGTCCCAGCTTTCTTCAGGTGAGTATGCATTTTAAGGCGTAATAATGTGTGGCTCCCTCAAATAAAACAAGGCTGGGCAGCAGGCTCCGGCAAGGTGGAAGATGGCCACTGCCAGGGAACAAAGGCTCATAATTGGAAACAGAAGCCGTTTTGCATTTTGCTCCAATGGAACGCATTTCCATATATGGGTTCATGCCTTCCTCCTCCACCACCTACCCCCATACATTTTTAGAGATCAAAGATGACTTTTCTTTTACATAAATAGTTTTGAGACACTGATTTAGTAAGTGTGGTGTATAAACAAAGACACCCCAAATTCTATATCATAATTGTAGTGCCAGACGGCTGGATGGGCTGTGGCATTTTACAATGGGAAGTCTCGCTAGGGCCCCAGGCTTTCCCCTTCAATCTCCCTCTCTGGGCTGGGGTTTCTGCAGAGACCCTCCAACCCCAGCTGGGAGGCTTTTGGGGAGGGCCTTCCTCACAAGGGAGGCTGTTCCACTTTGGAGCACATATGATCCACCCTTAGCATCTCGGTCCTCCGTGGGCTAGGCGGAAGAGCCCAGAATGAATCGAATCTTGCAGCCCAACCCTCCCCCTACCCCCATGAGCCTGCAGATCTTCGAGCACGGTGACTATTTTTTTCCGTTTCCTTGTTTGAAAAGTTCCGATTCCCTTTTGTCCTAGTAAGTGTACATTCAGGCACTTATCCTAAAGAAGTAGTCAGAAAAAATGCAATAGATGTGTGCAGACAGCAGTAGATTATGGTAATTATGAGTCTTGGCTGCAGCATCAGACAGGCCTGGGTTTAAATTCCAGATCTGCTCCCTGCCCAGAATGTCACAGCCAGTTAGTTACTTAAAATTTCTAAGTTCATTTTTCTCATCTATAAAACAGAGAAATTAACAGTATCTCCCTCCTAGGGTTAGAAGGATTAAAAGACAAAACAGAGAGAAAGTTTCCTTCGTACAAAGTCTTTCTGGTTATTAGACTACTAGCCTCTTGGCGGGTTTGCTTGTAGATATGAAAGTCAGACTCAACCTACATTCATTAAGAAGTGACCGTGGCCATGAAAAATAACTTTGTACATGCGCTTTATGGACGTGAGAGACATGCATATTCAAGATATATATAGTTATATATAATAACGGTATGGACTGATGGCAGAAAGCAGGTTATGAACTCACATGACTCCGTTTTATAAACAATGCATCATGTAATGCAGCATGTAAAAACTTGAAAGGATATACATCACTAGCTGTTGAGATTGTGATTTCTGGTGTTTTCCTTTCTCCTTTGCTTATCTATATTTTCCGTAGCTTGTTACTAGACTGTATGTATCAAAATGGTATCTGTTTATAGGATATGTGCCCGATACTTGCATAATACAAGAAAGCTTAATAACCAGGGCGAAAAGCATGCTCCTTGACTGATCCCCGTTGGACATGCTTGAAATCGCTGCTCCACCCTGAATGCCAATTACAGGATTCCTTAGTCTATCAATGCCCCTCTAATCATGTGGGCCCAGATGTGCACATGATATGCCAGCTGTTGTCTCCTCAGGGCACAGAGCTGGGTGGAACCAACAGCTCCTTTCCCTGCACCAGTGGGGTCCAAGCTTATATGTGCACAGCTAACTCCCTCCAGGTTGTCCTCACCAGACTCTTAGAATGTGGGTCACCATCAAGATGGCGGAGGCTATGACTGATAGGTTTCCTTGCTCCACCATCTCCTCATCTCCTTTCTCCTCTATCATCTCAGCTCCCTGCCCTGTGCAACAGGGCCCAGTTGGGCAGGGATGGGAAATGCTACAGAGTCATTGCCAAAGACAGCGGCCGGTTAGAAATGCTTTGGATATGCGTGTTGTGTGATGTGGTAGAGACTCTCGGGTTCCTTCCTGCTTCTTTTATTCCTAGAGGTTGAGCTCTTGCTAATTTATTTCTCTCCAGTTTAAATCTGTTATGGAGAACTAGACTCAAGCTTCAATTATTTTACAAGCAGTTCAATAGTTCAATAAATTATTCAGGGTTACAATCCACATTGTTTTAACCAAATAAACTGATCTGGTTATGAGAGATGATGGTAGTCAGACCATAGGTGGGCACACTACTCTCCCTTTGCCGTTGTTCTGTTTATTTTTCTCTTTAAAAAATGCCAACAATTCATACATTAATTATAGCCACGTAGATGTAAGGAAGACTCACCTCTCCATTGTCACTCCTGAGGAGTGGCTCTAAAACCCACTCAAAGGAACAAGAAGAAAGAGCGCCTCTGTGCGTTCTGCAAAGCCCTCTGAATAACAAAGTCCCTTGGCCAGGCTGTGAGATGTCACTTCCCCAAGGTCTGAACTGCAAGCCTTCAGGCTGGGTCTCTGTAGGCTAAGGTTATGTCCCCAGGGGGGTTGGAGGGTTGGGGTGGGGGTGCCAGATGGGAAGCCTTCTGATGTCTGGAGCAGAAAGAGCTGTTTCCAAGGGCAGCCATAGGGATCTTCCTCTCTGCTGTCAGTTTGACAGTAGGGTTAGCTTCTTTAGCCCCAAGGGACACTCCAAGCAGGGTCCTGAGGGCATTTCTATCTGCTGAAGACTACCTCTGCTGCCACCAGGATCTGGTCTGCAGGAAGCTGAAGGAGCCAGGGAAAGAGCCAAAGCCCTCTTCCTGGCTGCCCTGGGCTTTGCTCTGAGGTCATGTGGTGATGCCCCACCAAATAGGTCGTTTAGTACAGAGAGATCGTAGCTCCTGGAATACAAACTTGGGCTGTGAGTCCCACACCTGGGCCCCTGGACCTGATAACTCTGGGGCCCTTGACAGGACAGAAGTCCTCATCATCCACCACGAAGCAGCCTGTAGTGTGTGCCCTGGTCTTAAGGACTCAAAGCTTATTGGCTGCCTGACTAAACATGGCCTCAGACCTCCAGGATGCTGAGGTCATGCTGACTTTTAAAATTAAAACAAACAAACAAACAAAAAATCCCCAATCCTGTCCCACCTGCCATGGGAAACCAAGAAACCTCTGTCCAATACCCCCTGAGGAGTCAGGTATGATTGGTTTCTCCTACTCTCCTCTTCACAAAACTACTGACGCATCTGGAGCACTGCCCATGGCTGCATCTTCCCCACTGACCACATAGACCAGGCAGGGACCTCCAGCCTTTTCCTTCATCCCGAGCTCCCTTAACAAAAGGCAGTCTCTTCTGGTAAACTTTCACTGAAGACTGGGAAGGGAGAAGGAAGGGCCTTCAGGTGCAGCAGCACTCAGACCTCCAAACCCCCAATTCTGTTCCCATTCTAAGCAAATAAAAGCTACTGTCCCCTTTCAAACCATGTGTGAGGATTGCAACAGGGGAGGTTCCCAGCCCCAGCCTATCACAACATGTTTCTTAGAAACTCTTCCAGCCTGGTGAGAGAGGATGGAGCTCCCCTAGCAGGCAGATGTGGCTGCGGTCATTTGTGGTTTGAAACAGAGGGTCTCCCCCCCCACCCCTCCTAAACATAGAAAGAAGTTGCTCTCAGAGGTGATATCTTAGGACTGTGGCTGCAAACTGGCTGCCGTGGGTCATGTCTGGTTCACAGATGTGATTTGTTTGGCATGCTATAAATTAAAAAAAAAAAAAAGCAATGTTTAAAAATTAGCGGATTTTATCCAAAAATTATTACATGTGTATCTTCTGGTTAAAAATCAGATTATCTGGCAACACGGAGGCCCACATTGGTGTGCAGCAGGGATTGGTCGGTGCTGGTTTGGCTGTGTTCTCTGAACAGACCACCAGCATCCTGTCTCGTCACGGTCTTCACCAGACATGAGACAGCCCTGCCCTTCACTGCCTGACTTCTGCTGTTGCCTCTCTGTCTCTCCAGCCTTGGGATGTCGGGACAACCTGGGAATCCGAGGGCATTGCTTTAATTAATTAATAAATTAATTATTCTTTATTTTTTCTTTTCTTTTATTTAAAAAAATGTTTCAATGTTTATTTACTATTTTTGAGAGAGAGCACAACTTGGGGAGGGGCAGAGAGAAAGGGAGACACAGAATCTGAAGCAGGCTCCAGGCTTTGAGCTGTCAGCACAGAGCCCGACATGGGGCTTGAACTCAGAAACCCTGAGATCATGACCTGAGCCGAAGTTGGTAGCTTAACCGGCTGAGCCATCCAGGTGTCCCATGCCTTTATTTTTTTTTTTAATGTTTATTTTTGAGAGAGACAAAGAGCATAAGCTGGGGGAGTGGCAGAGGGAGATGGAGACACAGAATCCAAAGCAGGCTCCAGGCTCTGAGTCAGATGCTTAACCAACTGAGTAACCCAGGTGCCCCTATTTTTTATTTTTTAATTTTTTAAGTTTATTTATTTTGAGAGAGAGAGAGAGAGAGAGAGGGAGGGAGGGAGAACGAGAGCGAGAGCATGCAGTAGGGGAGGGGCAGAGAGAGAGGGGGAGAGAGAGAATTACAAGCAGGCTTTGCACTGTTAGCACAGAGTCGGAGGCTGGCTCGAACTAAAAAACTGTGAGATGATGACCTGAGCCAAAATGAAGAGTTGGATGTTCAACCGAGCCACCGAGGTGCCCCATTTTTAAATTTATTTTTAAAATATTTATTTTTGGTAGAGAGAGATCACAAGTGAGGGAGGGGCAGAGAGAGAGGGAGACAGGATCTGAAGCAAGCTCTGCACTGACAGCTGAGAGCCCAATGAAGGGCTCAAACTCAGGAACCATGAGATTGTGACCTGAGCCAAAGTCCAACCCTCAACCAACTAAACCACGCAGATGCCCTAAGGGTGGCTTCAAGAGTGTGGTCCTGACCTATAGGTTTATTTAGGCAATGACATGTGGTGGAAAGAGGCTCATTCAGCAGACCTTTAGTGGTTCATTCATTTCTTTCTGTAAAATGAGAACAATGTCTGCCCAGTCTGCTGTTGTGAAATTTTGTGTTAAAACGCTCTCAAAAAATGCTTTGAAGTCTTCAGAGGTGGATGGTAAAGTAAAAGTGATAGTTTTAGACTCTTAGGACTTCAAACTCCATGAAACATCTGTATTATACGTTCTCTTCCTTTATACTTGAAATTGGATACTGTTTTAAGAAAGAAATTTCAGTACCACCGAAACTGACAAGTTCAAGGAGTTGACAGTTCTCTCTGATTTGATGCCCAGGCACATGGTGACCTTAATTTTTTGGGAGTCAAAGCCAAGCCTTGGGTGCGAGTTTGGCATTTCAGAGATGTCACCATGTCTTTCAGGACACTGGGGCCATGTCTTGCTAATTGTCACATTGGTGTATGGAATGTTTGATATTCAGGGACTCTGAGTGGCATGCAATGCACAGAGACTGGGAGAGCAGGGGATGGGAGAGCTGCGGGATAGGTGTCACTTCCCAGGGGCGTGTGATGCCCAGAGGGATTACTTTAGATGATCAGGAAAGTCACAAAACAGACCAGGTTTCTCGACTGCACACACTTGTTGCAAATGCATGTTAGGGCTGATTTTCAAGACTGATTTTTCATTCCTTCACTTATGCAACTGTGGTGGTTGATGAGATGCCCAGGGGCATCATAGGGACCACCAAAGAGACATCTCTCTGGAGAACTGTAGGAATCAGGAGGCATTGGGAGACCAGCTTTCCCCACCCCGAAGGCCCAGGAAAACCATGCTGATTTCTTCTTGTGCTCTTTGAAAGCTTGGTGGCTTCTACTTCAGGGTGACGGTTGTGGGCTTATGACATCTAAAATAGATGTGCCTTCCATGTAGCGCTTGTGAGTGGGTTTGGGTTCGGGGGTGCTTTCCAAGCTTTTGCATTTAGAATTTCCTTCTGAGTTCTTATGAAGGTGTATTTATGAGTAACGATTTCAGCACCATCTATACTGGTGACTTGTTCCTAAACTTGTTTCTCTTCTGGTGTCAGAGACCCAGGGCTGCCGGAAGAAGTGTGCATCTAATTTGCAGAGCCCTGACCCCTGAGCCCCGCCTCCCTCTAGATAGTCACACAGTCACACAGGGTGGGGAAGACTGGGCTATCCTTCAGGGCCTGAGCCATTGTCCTCAGATAAAATCTTATCAGTTCACTTTGGGCACCAAACAGGTTCATCTCAAACTCACTTTGATCCCCCTGGGACTTCCCTGGAAATCACTGAGCATGAGATCCACCCTCACTTAAGACACAGATCACTCCATGCTTCTCATTGTGTTTAGGCAGCCCCATTCTGAATTCGTGACTGGCTCCCGACCCAAACCCACTCCCTGCCAACACATTTTCTTTCTTTTCTTTAAATATAATTCATTGTCAAATTGGCTTCCATACAACACCCAGTGCTCATTCCAACAAGTGCCCTCCTCAATACCCATCCCCTCTCCCCCACCCCCATCAACCCTCAGTTTTTTCTCTGTATTTAAGAGTCTCTTATGCTTTGCCTCTCTCTCTCTCTCTTCATAATTATTTTTCCCCCTTCCCTTCCCCCCTGGTCTTCTGTTAAGTTTCTCAAGATCCTCATATGAGGGAAAACATATGAGTCTTTCTCTGACTGACTTATTTCACTTAGCAAAATACCATCCAATTCCATCCACATTGCTGCAAATGGCAGGATTTCATTCTTTCTCATTGCCGTGTAGTATTCCATTATATATATAAACCACATCTTCCTGATCCATTCATCAGTTGATGGACGTTTAGGCTCTTTCCATAATTTGGCTATTGTTGAAAGCACTGCTCTAAACATTGGAGTACATGTGCCCCTATGCATCAGCACCCCTGTATCCCTTGGGTAAATCCCCAGCAGTGCTATTGCTGGGTCATAGAGGAGCTCCTTTTTTATTTTTTGAGGAACCTCCACACTGTTTTCCAGAGTGGCTGCACCAGTTTGCATTTCCACCAACAGTGCAAGAGGGTTCCCGTTTCTCCACATCCTCACCAGCATCTATAGTCTCCTGATTTGTTCATTTTTGCCACTCTGACCGGTGTAAGGTGGTATCCCAGTGTAGTTTTGATTTGTATTTCCCTGATGGTGAGTGACATTGAACACGTTTTCATGTGTCTGTTGACCATCTGGATGTCCTCTTTGGAGAAGTGTCTTTTCATGTCTTCTGCCCACTTCTTCACTGGATTATTTGTTTTTCGGGTGTAGAATTTGGTGAGTTCTTTATAGATTTTGGACACTAGCCCTTTATCTGATATGTCATTTGCAAATATCTTTTCCTATTCTGTTGGCTGCCTTTTAGTTTTGTTGATTGTTTCCTTTGCAGTGAAGAAGCGTTTTATCTTGATGAGGTCCCAATAGTCCATTTTTGCTTGTAATTCCCTTGCTTACCTGCTGACACATTTTCACCACCTTTATTTTTCTTTCCCATTCCTGCTTTCTAAACTTCCCTGAGACAAGAGACACTTCCTTGCCCCCCAACCCTAAGAGCATTTTGAGATTTGCCGGCTGGCTAACTTTCCAGCAAACTTGTATAAAACAATCCATAACCCAGCGAGAATAAATTCAGGAAGCCAGGTCAATACATAATCCCTAAGACTCAGCCTGTTCTACCATCATTTGTGTGTGTGTGTGTGTGTGTGTGTGTGTGTGTTTGTGTGTGTTTGGACAGATATTGATAAAAATACCATTTCCATACTGTCCCGGCTCCTGCTGCTCCAGGTTTCTGGAGGACCTCCACTAACACGGAGGGGCGGCCCCACACTGCCTTGGCGTCAAGTGATGTATCCAACAAAAGCAACCAAGACAAGGCTGTATTGAATCCCAAGAATGTCAAGATCATGACCTGAGTGGAAATAACAAATCAGAAGCTTAACTGACTGAGCCACCCAGGTGCCCCTTTATTTATTTTTCTTAAAAAAATTAATCTTTTTCTTCCATCATGGAGCTTTGATACCATCGCTCTGTGGCAAGGGCCAACTCCTCTTTTATTTATTCGTTCACTTTCCCTACTTCCTACCCCCCATGAGTATGTACTCTTCATTTGTGTATGCATGCAACACAAATTGTGAGTTGCCTGACTAATGGACTTCTAGGCAAATTGTTTATTTTCTATAAATCAGGTACTCCTGCATTTATAATGAATACAGGGCAGGGCTCTCTGCCCCCCAGGCCTCCCCCTACTGTGCATATCACATGAGCTGAGGGCTTGGAGCCTGGCCAGATGGGTAGACAAGGCCGTTTTTCTCTGACTCCCCCTTTCCTTGTGCACAGGATGGGTACAGGCAAAGCAGAGGCCTGGTGGGTGGTGAGAGAGTGAGGTGGTCCCACACCTCCCTTCCCCCTTGGTTTCCCTGCCTTCTCTTTCTGCACAAGGTGGGAAGGAGGCAAAGGCTCTTCTTCCTTCCTTCTCTTGCCTTTTCTTGGCGCTCACTGTGTTCCCATAGCGTGAAGTATGGTTGGTTCCACGTCCACATGGGCATCTTTGAGATAGCTTTGAGGTGACACTTTGGTTGAGCTAGAAGCCCCATGTGTTCCTTCTGAGACACCAGGTTGGCTCCTGTCATCTGTTTCTGGAACCACTTGGCCTTTCAGCATTGCTTTTATTTCTTTTTCTTTCTTTTTTTTTTTTTGTTTATTTATTTATTTTGAGAGAGAGAGAGAGAGAGAGAGAGAGAGAGAGAGAGAGAGAGAAAAGGGGAGGGGCAGAGAGAGAGAGAGAGAACCCAAGCAGGTTCTGTGCTGTCAGTGCAGAGCCTGACAAGGGGCTCAATCCCAAGAATCTCGAGATCATGACCTGAGCGGAAATAATGAATCAGAAGCTTAACTGACTGAGCCACCCAGGTGCCTCTTTATTTATTTTTCTTAAAAAAATTAATCTTTCTCTTCCATCATGTAGCTTTGATACCAACGCTCTGTGCAAAGGCGGGCTCCTCTTTTATTTATTCGTTCACTTTCCCTACTTCCTACCCCCATGGGTATGTACTCTTCATTTGTGTATGCATGCAACTTAATTTTATGTAAATGACATTGGTTGAGACATCACTGATTGTTTTGATTTCTCTTCCTCAGCTCTATGTTCTTAAGACCCACCCATGTTGGTATGTGCACATCTGTGCTGTTCTGTCCAGTTGCCATATGGGACTCCATGGTTTGTATCTACCACGTCTTACCTATCCATTCAGCCCGTGGTGGACAACCCAACTATCTTCAACTCCTCAACATTTCAGACAAGGCTTCTGTGAACTTGTACATGTCCATTTACGGGCACGTGTGGGAATTCGGGATACATGCCTTGTAGCAGATGTATATATCAAACTTGACTAAAAGCTGCCTGATTGCTCTTCAGAATTGCTGCACCGCTCATATTAAGTCTAACACTGTATTATGTTCTTATAGCCCCACATCTCCCCAAATGTTTGGCATTATCCAGCTTTCTAACTGAGCCGCTCTCATAGATATAAAGTGGTATCTCATTGTTGTTTTAATTTACATTTCTCTGATTATTAATGATTTTAAGCATCTCTTCAACGTGCTTGTTAGCTTTCGAGTTTTCTCATCTGTAAATTACTATTCATATCCTTTGACTATTTTTCCAGTGGCTTGACATTTTCTCCTTGTTGGTATGCAGAAATTCCTTACATATTCTAGAAATAGTAACCTCTTGTTTTAGATATTGCAAATATCTTCTGTTTTATCACTTAGTAACTTTGCTTGTGGTTTCTTTGAGCAAAATCTTTTATTTCAATATAATAAAATCAATCCACTTGTGGATTGCTGCTTTGTGGTATTTATTTTTGAAATTTTATTTCAAAGGTCACAGCCAGTGTTATGAAGGAACAGAAAGAAATCAGAGTTGTAAGGTTTGGGAGGAAAGAGATAAAATGGACAATATCTGCAAATGATATGATCATCTACCTAGAATAACCAAAAGAATCCACACACACACTATTAGAACTAATAATAGAGTTTCAGCAAGATTGCTAGACTCAAGATCAACATACAAAAATCAATAGCACTTCTCTACCCCAGCAATAACCAACTTGAAAATAAAACATAAAAATGAGCACTTCTTTTCTACCCAGACATGTATTTCATAAGCTTTTTGTGCTTTGTTTACTTAAGGGAATTGGTTCCCTACTGTGGAACATTAGCAGAATCCTAAGTGAAAACTACCACAGGCAGTAGAGAAGAGTTCAGAGGGCCAGTGAGAGGGTGACCCCATAGACTAGAAGGAATTGCAGGTGAAGGATCTTCAATGCGTTTCACTGAATCTGTGGATTCAGTGTTGTGTGGTAATCTCCCTGAGGTGAGGAAAAGACACCTGTCTTTCTCACTTCTGCATCTCCAGCACCTGGTGTCTGCCACCTCGCAGGTCATCGATATTTATTGACAAATGGCTGGTGTAGCATATTTACCAAGGTCTTAGTGACCATTCATTTACAGCTTTCAGTTAAGTCCCAAGAGAAAGCTTGGTAAGGATAGAATTGATTTTGACAGATGAGCAGGGACACAATGTACAATATTTACCATCTTCGAGAATAGGATATGAAAAGTGTTCTTGGGGATACAGACTTTCTATCTTAAGGATTCCTTGGATCTTTCCCCCCACCCCGTCAAGGCATACTTTTGCCTTGTAGTAAAATACACACAACATAAAGTTTGCCACTTTAGCTATTTTTAGGCATACAGTTGGGTGGCATTGAGTACATTCATACTGTTGTGTAACCATCACCACCAACTATCACCAGAACCTCTTCATCTTTCCAAACTGAAGCTCTGAACCCATTAAATTATCCCCTCCTCTACCTCTCCCCAGCTCCTGGCAACCATCATTTTACCTTTTATCTTTATGAATTTGATCATTGGAGAAAAATTGTATAAATTTCCAATATTTGTCCTAGAAAATTCATATGATTCCAGTGTCTGTTTTCAATATTTGTCTTTTCATGTCTGGGTTATTTCAGTTAACACCATGTCTTCAAGGTTCATTCATGTTGTAGCATGTATCAGAATTACCTATTTTTTTAAGGCTGAATAATATGCTATCATATTATATACCATAGTCTGTTAACCTGTTCGCCTATTGCTGAACGCATGGGTTGTTTATGCCAACCATTCATAATGTGTGCATGATCTGGGCTAGATAAGTCATGGGGATGCAAAACAGTATAATACATGATTGCTGCCTCTGAATTTCTCATAGTCTTCTTAGGGAACAAAGTATCTGTGCCAAGAATTTCAATGCAATCTGACAAAGAAGGGCATGCATGTAACCCCACAGAAGGGAAACACTCTCTCTCTCCCTAGTGCAGGGGCATCATTGGAACTGGCTCTTCTCGAAGGATGAGTAGCTAGCTGGCTCATCTGGCAGATTGGGGCATCTTGGTACTTCAGGCCGAGGGAGCAATACATGCACAAAGATGGCCAGAGACTGATAAGTGGCTCAGTGTAACTAAAGTAGAAGTTACGTGGTCAGAGTGGTACATGTGTTGGAGGGAATAAGAGGTTGATCAACCTGGAAAAATATATTGGGGCCAACATTTGAAGGACTTTTTCCTAGAACTACAGGGAATTGCCTACAACCTAAGACAAATATATATATTTTATATATGTATATATATATCATAATTACATATATATTATATATATTATGTCTTTTTACATGAAAAGCACCTTGTGGTTTTGTTATTGTTGTTTTACTTAATGATATATATTGGCTTTCTGTATCCACCTACGTATAGAAAGTGTCACTATGTGTTTACAACTTCATGGTGTTATATTGTATGGATGTACCGTAATTTACTTAACCAGTATAGAAAGACAGGGTGCTTGCCATTTTTGCTTTTACAAGCAATGCTAATGAATAGCCTTGCACAGTCATCATTTCACACGTGTGTAAATGTAACTGGAGGATAAATTCCCAAAAGTATAATTGATGGGTCAAAGGGTATATACATATGTAATTTTGATAGATGGCGCTGATTTGCCCTCCACAGGGGTTATACCAATTCCTTTTCCCACCAGCAATGCATGATGCCTGTTTCCTCACAGCCTCATGAACACAGTGTTCTCAAACTTCTGGATTTTTGCCAGTCCAATAGGTGTAAATGGCATGACAGCTTTAATTTGGGGATCTCTCATTAAAGTGAAGTCGAGCTTCTTTTCCTCTGTTTAACCATTTATATTTCCTTTTCTGTGAGCTCTCTTGGCCTCCATTTTCACTTGGTCATTGTCTTTTTCTTATACATCTCTTGCAAACCTTTATATATTAATCATATTAGATTGAGCTTTTGTTAATTTTTTATCAAAAATTGTTGGTGAATTTAACATGCACTTTTTCTTGGTGTCTGAGATGGTCATATTATTTTTCTTCTTACATCTAGTAATAGGATGACTTATTTAATGGATTCCTAATTAATTTAATGTTCCTAAGTTCCTGAAATAAAATCTACTTTTTAAAGTGTACTAATGTTTAATGGTTTAATGGATGCTGTTTACTAATATTTAATATCTGATTTTTTAATCAATCTGCATAATAAGGTTAGGCTATGGCTTTTTTTGTTTTGTTTTGTTTTGTTTCTTTTCCCAATCTCTACCAGATGAGGTGTTATGTTATATTTGCTTCAGTAAAAGATTTTGGGGCATTTTTCTTCTTTTTACTTACCCTAGTACAGTTTAAACATTATTGGATTTGATTTCTTTTTAATATGATAAAATTTCCCCAGGACTAAACTTCTTTGCCTCCATTTTTTATCAAAAGATTTTAGGCAATTTTTTAATTGTTTTTTTCAATAGAAATTAGGCTATTTACATTTTCTATCTGTTTCTTTATATTCTTTCATTTTCTTCTTCCTCTCTTGTGATTAAGTTATTGGATTATCTAACTTCTTGTTCATCCTCTCCTGAAGACATACTTGTGGATTTATTTGTGGGTTTCTAATGTTCTTTTATTTACAGTTTATTTATTTATTTATTTTATTTAGAGAGCATAACAGGGGGAAGGGCAGAGGGAGCGGGAGGGAGAGAGAGAATCCCAGCACAGAGCGTGACATAGGGATCCAACCCACGAGATCAATCCATGAGATCATGACCCAAGCTGAAACCAAGAGCCAGATGATTAACCAACCGAGCCACCCCTCTAATGTTCTAACATACAAATTTTTGTTCATATTCTTTATTAGATCTTTACTTCTCTCCTTTGTTTTATTTCTAACATTTTTAGTCAGATCCCTAATTTATTTGTTTGTATTCGTTATTTTTCTATTGACCTAAGTTTCTGAGTTTACGACTTTTCTCTGAGTGCATTTTAGTGGCATCCACAGATTCTGATATACAGAGTTTTCACTATTATTTTTTGGAAAGTCTTAATTTGGTGGCTGAGTTTTTTTCTTGGGCCCCAGCGTGTGTCTAAGAATGATTTTAAAAAATTTTAAAGGTGTAATGGTCAGGTGGAAAGGAATTTTTATTTGCTGATTTTGTTCTTTGCTTCCATTTTTATGACATTGTGATCAGAGAATATCATCTATATTGTTTCTGCTTTTTGAGAATTTATCAGGGTTCCTTTGTGGTCTAGAATGTGATCAATTCTTTCATTAATATTTCGTGGACATTTGAAAAGAAAATAAATGATCCATTGTCAAGGTGTGTAATCTGTAGGACTCAGTACAGTCTGTGTTATTAATTATGTTATCTAGGGCGTCTAGATCCTAAGCTTTTGCCCACTGGGGCTGTCGTGGAATTTGAATTGTCCCCTGGTGCTGGTTTTACCGCAGATTCTCCTGTGTCTCCTGTAATTTCTGCTTCGTTAGTATCTGCTGTGTCATCTGATGCATGGATGTTCAGAATGGTTATATTGATACTGTAGATTTTCCCTTTACCATTATAAAGTGACCTTCCACGTCCCATTTTATGCTTTTATTCTGAATCCTGCCTTCTCAGATACTAGTAGCATGGCCTTTGCTGCCTTCTGTTGACATCAGTTTTGTGTGCCTTCGGATACCCTTTGACTTTCAGCTTTGTTAAACAACTTGGTGTTATGTGTCTCTTGAATACAGCTTGGACCAAGATGAAAATCTTTTTTTTAATGTTTATTTGGTTTTGAGAGAGAGAGGGGGAGTAAGCACAAGTGGGTGAGGGATAGAGAGAAAGAGGGACAGAGGATCTGATGCGGGGCTTGACCTCACAAACTGTGAGATCATGACCTGAGCTGAAGTTGGATGCTTAAGCCACTGAGCCACCCAGGTGCCCCTGAAAATCTCTTTAATAGAGCAGCTGAGCCCATTTATATTTGACCTGGCACATATTTGATCTTAGAAATGCCATGGTATATTAGATTTTTGTTTGTTTGTTCCTTAAAGTCCCGTCTCTACTCTGTGCTCTATTTTGTTTGATTTGGGTCCCCTGATACTTAAGAGGGTTTATGTTTTGTTCTAGTCATAACTCCTATAATTATAACTTTATAAGACACCTTTAGTTCTTCATTCTTTAGACATTAATTCTTTCTCATTCTCTACCATGGTTAATGATACAATTAGCATATTTCCTTTCCCTTCCCTTCTCTTCCTTTGTTTTTCACCACTCAATTTTAGTTTGTAATATTATGTTAGTATATTCCTCGGTGCTTGGACAGATGTATATGATTTTATCACCAGATTTATCACTTTTGAATGATAACCTTTAACACCAACCCAGTACATGTGAGACAAGTGTTTCTTCTTTGTGATCTTTCCCCAGAGATGTAATTGCTTCCCATTTTTTAACAAGTTACCACAAAATGTTTGGTCACAGTTTTTACCTGCTCTGTGAAAGCATGACTGCTCATGAGTGTTTTTCATTTTGTTACATTTTGTTTCCCTTTTCCAATTTTTCCTTCTAGTGGTTTTGTAGAGGAGCCATGGTTGCCCCTTGTTATTACTCATAACTGGGTGTGTTCGATTTTCCTAGATCAGGTATTAGCATAAGTTCCAGGGAGAGATAACAAGGGCAGGACGAGGTAACTTTCCAGATTTCACAGGCCCAGCATTTTCCCTTCTGTGATGTCTCAGAGACATGGCGCTTTCTGCAGCTATGGCTCCCTCTGCCATTCTGTCCCAACCAGGCTAAGTATGCTCCTCACACAAGCCTCGATCGTTCTCTTTTCTATATCCATTGTCAAAACCAGGGATAGCTTTGCCCTTCAGGTTGAGTCTTTTTCCTCAGATAAATGTATTTTTCTTGGTCTTTTCTGAGCTTTACCATCATGGAATCCTCCAGACACTCCCTGAACATCATTTCACTACTCTTATGTGGCTTGTGCCCAATCACATCGGTTTTTGAGAGTCTTACACACATTTGGAGCCTCGCATTACATTTGTCTTTGAATTTCCCTGAAAATTTATATTTTTGTTTGTTTGTTTCCCATCTTGCTTTTGTAGACTTCCAGGAGGAGGAACTTCTGGACCTGTGAAGCAAAGCTCAGGACTAAAGTCCAGTGCGCACCTTGACTGAGCCATGGAATCAGTGTGAATGGAGAGTGAGGGGAAGTGTGGTGGCAGCCCCGGGTTTCCAGTTTGTGCAAGTTTAAGGAATAGACGGTGAGGCTGATTTATCCTGTTGAGTTCTGCGAGTCCGTGGGGTACCAGGTGGAAATGTTGAGTAGTTAGTCTTCTGTATAAATTTGAAGCTCAGGGAAAGGGGTAAGGAATGAAAGGCAAAGATCATCATTATTTTATGGCTCCTGCCATTTATTGAGAGCTTGCTATGTTTCAGAGAGTATATAAATATTGTCTTATGTAGTCCTAACAAGAAAACCGGCTCAGAGAAGTGAATTCACGCTGTCAGCAGCTGGGAGAGTTGATGTTTGAACCCAGTTCTCTCTGATGCAGCCTCTTGAGTCATGGTCTTTCTGCAGTGGGTTCACCACGTTGCTTTGGTGGGTGATCTGAACTTGAAGATAAGGCACATAATCTATTGCATTTCCTCAGGGTTTCTGCATAAACTAAGTCCATTGGAGCAAGAGCGAGACATCTCTTAGTGTCTCAGCTGAGAACTTGGGCATACCGGGCAGACCTGGGTCAACCCCGGCAATTTTGGGCTCTGCCACTATGGGTGACGCCATGAGCTTGTGGTCGAATAACCTACACTGGGTTATCATTCATACTGGCTCAGGTGGTATGCTGAGGACACGGTCCTCAGCCCCGTGCCTGCCTCCATCCCGCATGGATTCTGGAATAAACACAGTTGCACCAAACACACACCAGTAACTTGGAGATTTGGATTTTGGATGGCGTTTTTTTCTTCCCCTATTTATAAAAAAAAGATATTGACTGCTTTGGGGTTGGACCCAACAGGAAATGGTAAATGTTAAAAAGAGACCTGTCCAATTAAGATGGCATTTGTCTTTGAAGTACAGTGTCCCTCTGATGTCCCCAGTGATACCAGGTGGGCTGGATAGAAATGGATGTTATAGAAAAGGCAACGATACATTGATTTTTAGAAATCATGCTCTTTCACCATGTGTGTGTGTGTGTGTGTGTGTGCGCTTTAAGGAAATTGGTCAACGACTGAAAATGTTAAAAATATTTTTTTAGATTCATGTCACCAAGACGTGTGAGAAATGTTGCAATAGATCATTTTATACTCCACTAATTATACTTTTTAATCTTTTATTTCCAAATGAAAGAGAGTATTACCACTGCAGTGTCTGCTGTGTGCCCAGCTTTGGGATAAGAGATTACGTGAGGTGATGTGTTTAAATGGGTTAAGAAACAGAAAATGCTGAGACCAGGTCTGAAACATAAAAGGTTTTATAAGAGCCCATGCTATTTTTATTATCATAAACAAAATAATTAAATTATAGATAAAAATACTGATGTTTGGCCAGGCTCAGTCACTTGCTCAGGGGTATACAGTGAGGTCCATGTTGAGTTCTTACAGCTCCAAAGCCAAACATTAACTCTGTTCCTCCCTGTGAGGAAGTTTCTGTGGAACACGTGACAAGGATTAATGTGATGAATTTCTATGATGAAATGCATAGAAGTGAATTTCAAGGTTTTTTCCTAAATAGTGAGCCAGTAGTCTCCCCCCCTAAATAAATAAACACATAAATGCAGAACTGAGGATAAGAGCACTAATAAAGATGTAATTCACTGATAATTCTTACCAGGCCTTCATAGACCACAGATCTGTAGGTGTCACATGATCATGTTTATGCAGTAAATCAATATCCACAATTTACACATGACGGACAATTGTTACTGGCCAATGTTCATTTTGTTCAGAGGAGGGAGAATGCCAAGGGCTCTTGGAGATGTATTTCATCCAACGCCTCCTTTTAACTTTGATTTCTTGCCTTTCAGAGCCCACCGTCAACCTTATTCCTTCCAGATCATTCCAAGCATTGTCAGCCAGAATGAGTTACGTTTTCTTATTGTAATCCTTCCACTTTGTCACCCACACTCCCTCACACACACAGTTGTGTTTTTCTCTCCTTCCTTTAAAAGAAAGACCTGCTCTCTTTTTTGTGAATTGCAAGCAGCTACTTCCAAAAGGAACAGAAAGGCCACACCTGTGTCTTCAGCCATCAAAGCACTGTAATCACTATATAATTCTCGTTTCTTGTTTTGATTTCAAGAATGCTAAGAGGCCCACTGTCAAGTAGGAATTAACATCTCCCCTCGCTCCTTCTCTTTGGCTGCTTTGGACAGGCAAATAACAGCCAGTATCCATAGTGGTGTTACATTTAAGGGTTATTATCTATAGACTCTTTATATATTCAGGTGTAAACTACCTTTCCATCTCTATTTATTACATCCTTAAGCAAGAGAATGAATTCTCTGCATGGAGATTGCCTCAGCATCTGCTTCCATTAACAGTAATGCCACAGTTAGAAGCAGGAGTAGCTGGAATGAAGATTCTTGAGCTGAAGTTAAATGGAGTCAGTTAATCCACATTTTTAGTTCCCTTTAGGAGCCTGAGACTGGGAGGAAGAATTGGGAAAGTATCTGCCAAGATGCTTTTAATAGAAAATAACAGAAAAACCAACTCAAACCAGATGAAAACAATAAAGGGACTCTATTTGACTCACTTCACTGAAAAATCTTAGCTTCAGGTGAGGGTTGATCCAGCAACTTGATGATTTTTGTCTTGACATGGGCTCCTATATTAGTAATGTATCACTATGTAACAGATTACCTAAAAACGTAGTGACTGACAACAACAAAAACTATTTTTTATCTCACAGTTACTGTGGGTTAGGAATTTGGGAGCAGTTTAGCTGGGCAGGTCTGGCTCAGAATCTCCATGGAATTGCATTTGAGATGTCAGGTGGTTCTGGAGTTATCAGAAAGCTTTCCTGGTCCGGGGAGATACGTGTCTGCAATGGCTCATTTACGTGGTGGGCAGACTGTGCTGATTCCTGGTGGCAGGGGGGGCCTCAGTTCTTTCCCGCATGGACTTCCTCACAACATGGTGGTTGGCTTCCCCAGAACAAAGCACCCGAGAGCGAAAGAGAGCTGGGTGGAAGCTATTTGTTTTATGATTAAGCCCTGGAAGTTACAGGGCATGATTCCCACCACATCCTGTCACTAAGTCTGGCCCATCCAAGGGGAGAGGGATTACATGACACATCTAAAGGGAGGCATGTCCAAGAGTGAGCAGATTTACACAGGTTACCCCTTACCTGTGGTTTCCCACTTCAGGTCAGCTGTTGTCTGGAAGCAGACGATGGTCCTTCTGATATAGTGTTGCAACACCTACGCCATTTACCTCACTTCATGTCACCACATGGGCGTTTGATCATCTCCCATCATCACTGTGAGAAGAAGGGTCAGTGCAAGACAATGAAGATATTTTGAGAGAGAGAGAGAGAGAGAGAGAGAGAGAGAGAGAAACCGCTTCACACAACTTTTAGTACAAACTATTGTTATAATTGTTCTATTCTATTTTATTATTAGTTATTTTTGTTCCTCTCTTATGGTGCATGATTTATAAATTAAACTTTACCATACATATGTATGTTTAGGGGAAAACAGGCTATGTAGGGGTCAGTACTAGCCACAGTTTTGGACATCCACTGTGGGTCTGAAATCTACACCCGCAGATAATGGTGGGGACATCTGTATTGGAAAGCTGTGAGCACTCTACCCAGGCGTCTGTGATTCTAACATGACTGCTGGCAATGCCAAGCCTCCGGTTCCTCATCCATGGCCAGCAGAGAAGGGCATGTCCCCAAGCTGGATATGTCCCAGAGCTTCCCTCCCATTGGACAACTCAGGTCATACGCCTGCCTGTAAACAGTATCCCTGTGGTCAGGTGGTGGATGACACGACTCTGATTAGCTTAGAGCCAGATTACTTTAGGGAAGATTAGCCCCAAGATCAGAGCGTTCCCTGGAAGCACACAGGCTGCACAAATACAATCCTAGCTAGATCTATGACAGGAGAAAAGGAGAGGATCCCAGGTGACCTGCCTGGGTGCAGTGGGGGTGGGCCACTGGTGGGTAAAGGTCATCCAGGTATGACTTGACAGTGAGTTTTGCTGAGTGATCCGTCATATAGTTCCTTTTACACAGTTTCAAACTAGCTGGTTAAGGAAGTATGAAGAGAGAATCCGCAAAACTAGTTTGTGAGGATGGAGTGCAGATGGGCAGGCCTCCACTTACCACATTTCTCACATGTTGACCTCCTTCATGTTAGGAAATGGCCTCAGATACCATTGTAATCAGGATGCTTGGTTCCTAAGGCCTCCCGTGGGGTCTTGGCAGGGTGCTGCCAGGGACACATAAAATTCCTGTTCAAAGCACATGGCCCTGGGCACCTGGGTGGCTCAGTTGGTTAAGCGTCCGACTTCAGCTCAGGTCATGATCTTTCAGTTTGTGGGTTCGAGCTTCATGTCGGGCTCTGTGCCGACAGCTCGGAGCCTGGAGCCTGCTTCAGATTCTGTATCTCCCTCTCTCTGCCCCTCCTCTGCTTGTACTCTTTCTCTCTCTCAAAAATAAATAAACATTAAATTTTTTTTTAAAAAGAAAGCAAGTAGCCCAAGGAATGACCCTTTGAGTGACATACTTCCCTTGCACCAATACTCATTTACCTCTTTAACGGTCTGTCATCCTCCCTTAGAATACAAGACCCCTGAGGACAGGGATTTGTGCCTGCCTCATTGAATCCTGACTACCTAACACAGTGCCTGGTACACAGCAAGTGCTCAATAATCATTTGCTTACTATTTGTTGATATTAATTATTATGTATTGCCATTAAGAAGTGCATGGATTTGCTGTCTTTCCACTCTGGTTCAATCCTCAGGCGTGAAGTCTGAGCAAGGCAGCAGAAGGTTTAGGGCAGTGTAAGGTCTAGTTGCTGGCAGAGCGGGAAATGTGTGGAATGACAGGCAAGAAAAATAACAAATTTCTTTTCCTATCATTCAACTTAATGCTTAATGCAAGCCCTCATTTTGTCAGGTCTATGAGAGCAACGTTAGCCAAGCTGGGGTCTAGGTTTCCCTAGACTCCTTTGGAGTGACAAGGTATCTTCGGATGGAGGTGGCTGTGCGGCCCCCATGGTCATCTCTCTGGCCAGTGCTGGTCATGGCCAGGTGGCCCGTCAGTCCTGTCCTGGGTCCCTGTGGATGCTCTCATCTTGCTGGGGTTCAACCCCCCGGTGGCCGGGGATCAGGCCCTTGGCGGGGATCTGCCGGCACCTTTCCTCTCCATCTTCTCTCTTTTGGAACATGTGTTTCCTCTGGGGCAGGAAGCCTGGCTCTGATTCATCATGTATTCCTTCCCCATCTACTGTTCATGCCTTGGGGCCGTTCATGTTCTCTTCTCCTCCAGTCTTAGACTTTCAAGACTGCAAGTCATAAGAGAATTATTTTTCTCTGGTTTCTGTTAGCCAGCTCTTCCCGGATGCAATGAGCCTCCAGTGGTTTGAAGGGAGGGAGAGCCAAGGGATAACAGAAAATACAGAAGGACGAGAACATTGGTCACAGCATCCAGAACGCCATGATTAGGTTGCCTGGTGCTGGGGGGAAGGAAATGGGAAGTTGTTTAAGGGATACAGAGCTTGTTTTGTACTTCAAAAGAGGTCTGAAGACTGGTACACTTTAAGGTGGTTAAGAAGGCAAATTTTAGGGCGCCTGGGGGGGCTCAGTCGGTTGAACGTCCGACTTCAGCTCAGGTCATGATCTCACTGTTCATGGGTTTGAGCCCCGCATCGGGCTCTGTGCTGACAGGTAGCTCAGAGCCTGGAGCCTATCTTTAGATTCTGTGTCTCCCTCTCTCTCTGACCCTTCCCTGCTCACGCTGTCTCTTCTCTCTCAAAAATAAATAAAACCTTTAAAAAATTTTTTAAAAAAGGCAAATTTTGTTATGTGTCATTTACCACAATTAATAATAAATTTAAACAGCAAAAACAAAAGTAATTTATTTATAGGATTATGTCTTGTTCTACGCTGTCTTAAAATGATTGAATGATAAATGTCCAGTCAATAAGTCCTTTCCTATTGACCAAAATTAAAGAAAGAAAAACAAAAATCATCATGACTGGGAAATGAAGCTGTCCCTGTTCGGATTGGACTGAAAGCCAGGCAGCAGGGAGCTTGGCCAGGGAGACTGACTGGGGTTGGGGCCATCTGAGAACTTCGGGGAGGAGGGGACAGGCTGGCAGGGAGGCCAGGAGCACGGGGAAGAAAGGGCAAGGGCAGGGTGTGCACTGCGGGTTGCGGAATGGGGCTGTGATTAGGCTTCGCAGTGCGGACGCAGCACGGAGATCACACGGCGAAGGTGTCTCTGTCTGCTTTTAAGAAAACGGCTGGGGAGGAAGCAGCTTTCTGTCAGGTAAGGTCTGCAATTCAGACAGCAGGAACAGGAGCAGAAACGGGGCCATTACCCAGTTTGCTAAATTAAAGCAGGCAACAGTCGCAGCAGGCTGTCAGCTCCTTACAGCCGCTGCCGCCCCGTGCAGAGCGGGCCGGCGGCAGCCTTGCCTGAAAGCCCACTGTGTGCACCCCGCCCGCCGGTCCTGTGCTGTCAGCCTCTCCTGGCCCCCGAGGCCCAGCGCTTTGTCCCCTACAACTCCAAGATGTGCGTGAGTGCGCGCGCGCGCCCGCACCCACGGTCCCGCGCGCGCGTGCAAGCTATTCCAGAACCTGCTGCGTGTTTTCCGACTGATTAATGCTCGGGAATGCTCTCATTTTTCCAACCTGTGCCCAGCGAGCCAACAGTACGTTGGCTCAGATATGTCAGCTCGATGATGAAGGCTTCCAGAATATGAAGTTTTGTGTTCCCCCTGCCCCTGGACCCACACTAAAAAGGACCACATATTATGACGTCTGTACTGATTTTTTACTGCACGATCTCTATACAACTTACCCGTTTATTTGTCCTCAGTAGAGGAAAAGCACAGGTGAAATACCCCTTTGTGTTAAAGATGGACTAACCATATAATGATTATCACCCATAGGCTTACAAAACGGGGGGTGGGGGGGTGCAACGGAACCAGCCTATGAACGGAGCAGGGTGGTTTGGGGCTGTTTGGGGAAGGGCTGGTTCACAGAGCCCTGGGCTGTCAGAGACACAAAATCAAAAGTGCCCCTTCTCCTGAGGGCGCTGCCCAAAACCAGCTGAGGGGAACACACAAGGAGCTTGATGAAATTCACCAGAATCTGGAACATTTCTAATGAAAACTGGATATTCTTATCTTTTCTTCCATAGACTGTTCAGAGCTCGGTGGAATTAACCATATATCACTTTAAATGTTTATTTTATGTCCAGCTTATTCTAACATTTTTATTCATCTTAATGAGAAGTAATTGGGCTTCCTATTGCAGTGTTTCATTTAAAAAGGGGGAATATTAATAAGGAATGAAAGCATGCTAAAATCCATAACTATCTTCCCAGCTTTTACCATGCCTCTCTCTATCCCCGAAGTCACTATTTCGGATTGAAAACAGTATTCAATGCATTTGAACCACATCCTTCCTGGGGCTGGCAATGCCTTTATTGTATGTCATTATGTCTTCTGGGAATCCTGACATTAAAACATATCCTTGGTTTCTCACTTAAGCCAATTTTATAGGGCAGGGAAAGAAAAGACAACATTTTGCAATGAAAGCACCTTCTCCCATCTGGCAAAATGGCTTTCTGGACTCTATTGTGGCTCATTGTCTAAAAATAGGATGAAGACAAATTGTTATCATTTGCGAAAGCCCATGACAATAATGATAAATGAACAAATTTTTTTGCCCTCTGAAGTCATTGCTTAAGGCTTTCTCTGGGATCAACAATGTTAAACTGGTAAACTTTCCTCATCTGCATCTGCAGAAGGTTTACAAATGGCTTTGTAAACAATTTTAGCCAGAGCGTTAATCTCCCCTGCAGAACGAGGGCTATGAGAGCAATGATTGATTTGCAATTTAAAATGACACTGAAGCCCCTGAAACAGATATGAAAGAAACTTTCAGTGAATAATGTTTTAGTTGACAAGAAAAGATAAGGCACATCTTTCATCTGATAGTGGGCTGTTTTTGATAAATATTGTTCATAATGGAGAATTTTGGAATCATTAATGTGTGGCTAGAACATTACTACTTTTTGACTGGGACTTCAAAAACCAGTTTCTTTTGGCTGGAGTTTTGTTACATGGGGGGAAAACCCCCCAAACTTGAGAAGCTGCTTGAAAAGCACCCATCAAATTACTCTGTCATTTTATGATTTGACCTGCATCCAAGCTGGTGAAGGATGAGAGTGAACTGGCAGAGGTTCCTGCATCTGTCCTGGCTGGGATTGTGTGGCCATTTAGGAATCTCACCCTTTCCACAGGTTAGTGTTTCTTCTGGATTTCCTTTTAATGGCATGGCAGGTGAGATAGAAAAGGGCGGGCTCTGGGAGTAAATCTCTCATTCCTCTGTGTCTTGGCTCCTTTATTCAGGTGGTGTTCCAGGTGCTCTCCTCACCAGTTCGTTCCTGGTGCAGCCATGCTGGTGGCCAGGCAAGGGCCAGAGCCTAGGGCATTGACCTCACGATGCCTCCGTGGAGCTGAGCACACACTGGTCACCCAAGGCTAGACCCTTGAGAGAGCCTGCCTGTCTTGCCCTGTCATCGGCCCCACCCAGTACACTTTTCAGGTTCCTCATCTTTCCACCACCTCACTCCCCTCTCATCTGACAATGGCTGTCTTTAAAGAGTCAGATCTACCACGATGGTGTGCCCCACATTCGGAAGCTCAGGCAGGCACACTGTATAGGTAAAAGCTTGGCACTGCCTAGCCAGTGCTCTCTCTCACAGTACTCTGTGCCCCTCTTGGGCACTCTGGAGCTGCCTGGAGAAACATCCCTGCACCAGCTTCCATCGTGATTGGCAGATAGCCCCACCTCCCACCCCTTCCAGCAGGGTCTGGGCACTGGCTTCATCTAATACAGCACTTAGCACATCGGAGAGCTCCAAAACATGATATGAATAAAATAATAAAGATTATAGCCCAAAAATACCAGATAGCAATCCAAACTATTTATTCCAGATCCTTCTGTGTGTCGGAGATGTCCAGATTCATTCATTCCTTTTGGGATGGGTTGGTCAAATGTGCTTGGCATCATTAAAACCATTCCACTGTACTTAGTTTTGACTAGCATCCTGTGAGTGGGCAGTAGACAGGAGATGGTCTATGCCAGGCACTGTTGTGGGTGCTGGAAATCCAGAGGGGAAGCAAAAGCAAACAGATGCAGGTCCCTGACCTCTCAGAGCTGCTTCATGTCAGCAATGACCTTGCTGTAGACCACAGCGCAGCAATGCATTTTAGTGCACTGACCAAAAACCTTGGTTCATCTGTCACTTTTCTTCTGCTTCTTGCAAAGTAAATGTAAGCACATTAGCCAGATTTTCAAAGTTCTCTCTGCTTGACTCCTGTCCGCCCTATCAGTCTTATATCCAAAATGCTATCGACTGAATGTTTAAGGTCCCCTGAAATTCACACCTAAACCATCTCCAATGTGATCCTATTTGAAGGTGGGGCCTCTTGGAGGTGCTCAGGTCATGGGGGTGAAGCCCTCATAAATGGGATTAGTCCCTTGTAAAAGGGGCCCCAGAGGGCTCCCTCACTCCTTCCACCATGTGAAGTCACAGAGAGAAGACAGCCACCTATGAATCAGGAAGCTGGCCCTCACCAAGCACTGAATCTGCTAGCACCTTGACCTTGAACTTCCCAGTCTCCAGAAGTGTGAGAGATAAATTTCTGTTGTTTATAAGCCTTCCAGTCTATACTGTTTTGTTGTAGTGGCCCAAATGGCTGAGTATACACACTAATATACAGAATATGTTGCTCTCCTTGGGCCCCATGGTGTTTCCAAACTGAACTTCATGCCTATCTACCAAAGCGCAGCTGACCCCAGTATTAGCACCACCTGGTTTGGGGGGTACAGCCAGCTCAGCAGTCCTCCTCAGAAGATGTCACTTTGACCCCAGGTTCACCAAAGAGCCCATGGCCCGGCCACAGTCCACATCCCTCTGCCCCACCACCATCTAATAAGTGGGAATCCAGAACACACCTCGTACCTGACCATCTCCCATGGGACCCTGAAGGCTCATCCCTGGTACATGCCCCAAGGTGGCCCTCATCAAGAAAAGGAAGTCTATAGGCTTGGAGATGAGCCCCGACCCCAGCTGGCACGCTCCTGATGGATGTGACCTCTCCAGGGAAGGGGGAGAAATGGAGGGGGCAGATGGAGTTTCCCTCTCCACCTCCCCCCTCTCTCTTCTGCTCTTCTTTCCCAGACTCTTCTCTTAGCCTCTGTTGGTGCGGGAAGCAAGCTCATGATTTTGCTCTGCCTGGGCTCCAGGGAGGGGACACGGAACGTAACTTCCAGGCGTCCCCTGTCCTTGAGGACGAAGCCTGGACATTATGGGGCAAGGGGGTACTGGTGCCACTGAGTGGGGCCCAGCGTGACCTCCCTGTGACCCCCAAGGAAACCAGAGTGACCAGCACTGTGTGAGGATGAACCAGGCTTCTAGAGTGGCTCTCTGAGTGTTCTTGGGGCTGCCCGGGGTCTCTGGCAGCAGCCTGGCGGGGGTGTCAGCAGGCTCTGTTGACCTGCCCTCAACTGTCGGAAGGCAGAGCTGCTCCCGGGACCCGCGGAGATGCATGCTCTCATTTCAGAGCAGTGAGAAAGGGTGTCTGATGCGATAAAAGCCCAGCTCCTCCTTACAACCCCTTTTAAATAATAAGCAACAGCTCCACCAGTGCCACTTAAACACTAAGTGCACAAGGTATAAATTGCTTTGATAACCATATTCATCCCCTACCTTATGTTTTGAAGTATTCCAACTTGCTTTAGTTTTATTAATGTATTTCTTTTATCTTTCATCTGAATAGTGTTCTCTATGTAAAGTGACCAAATGTGATTAATGATGAATAGATTAAGATAGGACAGGGTGGTTGAAAAATGACTTAAGGGCTGCATGTAAGTCACTGGCTAGAGTCCCAAAATGCAAATTCTGGTTAAGTTAATGACTGGAAAATCATGATAGCCCAACTGCATGAGCTTTTGCATTATTTAAAATTGCTTTATAAACAATAAATAATTAGCATTTTATGTTAGGACAAGTTAATTATTTCTTAATTATGTCTATAGGCATTAAGGTCCCGCCAAAAGTTTCAGTGTAATTGACACATAGACATCCCTTCAGATACCTGGCCGTCCAGCATATGGAAGTTGCAGCTTCACTTTGCAAATGGTGCAGGAGTGTTCATGTCCCATTAGAGGTCGGCACTTTATTAAAACGTCTGGAATAATCTAGTTTGCATGGGGCTTCGTTCCCTGAGTCCGTGCATTCTCCTGGATGGGGTCTTAAGAAGGGGAAATTGTTTGTGCGCCTGTACCCGCCTTCCGCTGACAAACGAGCCTTATCATCCGGGCAGCTCTGTGCTCTCACTCACCCTCTCAGGAGCTGGGGAGCTTTATGAAAAATAAATTAATAATGCATACTAAATTACATCTGCAAAAGACATTTAGGTGTATATTGCAGTCTTCAAAGATGATTAGATTTACGTTTTGTTCAAGGAGACTTGTCGCCCCATCTTCCAGACGCATCTTGAATCGCAAGTCTGCCGGTGTGCCCGTGCCCCGCCGGCTGCCCCGGTCACGGTCACGGGGGCCTCCGGGGCCTGGGCTCCCGGCTGTGTGGTGCGCGGTTCCCGCCCGCAGCCTGGGGAACCGGACGCTTCAGGTGACTTGACTGGCACGTCCAAGAAGGAAGCCAGAGGTTTCTGTGGGCGGGGCCATCCACGTGGTCTGCAAGGGGACCCCCATTGTCGCTCAGTCTACCTTGCTTGGTGTAGAATTGAAAGGCATGTCCATCCCGGGCATTCAACCCCGAGGGGGCGGGAGGGGGAATCACCTTCCAAGTTGTTGGGTTTTTTGTTTGGTTGGTTGGTTTGGTTTTGTTAAACCACAGAGAAGAGAGAAATATAGCGGCATTGACTGTTAAATCCTCGAGCCCGCTCTGCGGTGTCCGCACACGAAACACGCTGCTTTTGTAGCGAGAGGAGAGTCGGTATTTATCAGGGTTCAGAGCTAGTTCAGCCACACACTTGACAAATTATTTGTGGAATTGTTGTATTCATAGTCACTTAAATAAGAATCTGTCAACACGAAGGCTGAGCTTTGTTGCAGCGGGTCCCCTGGTTTTTCCTGAACACCCAGAGAATGATGGATTGGAAGTAATGCAAATTCACTACCATTTTATATGCTGGTGCCTTCCTCAGAGACAGGGAACATAGCTCAGGATCATCTTGTAAAAGGCCGTAACTGTAAAGGCCCGCTTCTGTGTTGGAAGTCTTGTCTTTTCTTCCTTCTTCTTCTTCCTCTTCTTCTTTCTTTTTTCTTTTTCTTTTTTTCCAAATGGGTCTTCAGAACAGGGAAACAGAATTCAAATATTTTCTTCGCGTCTCATTTTGGAAAGTTCTCCTCACAGCAGGTGTGCATTCTGGCTTTTTAAGCTAACTCATACATATGCTTAGCCGTGCTCCATAATTAAAACAAATTGATAAATAAAATTACGTGGTTTTACGGCAGCTTAAAAGTTAATACTCCTTAGCTGGATGTTAAGTCTTAAAGAGAAAGATGAACCAGACTGGGGCCAGAGAGGTCGGCAGAGCTGGTATGCATGGCCTACGTGTTAGTCAGTTCCGTGCAGCCTTGTGGGGCTCCTTACGCTTGGGTGACCAGAATTTACTCCCTGCTCTGTGAGGAGGGCAGAGCAGGGCTCTCATTGCACGTGGGAAGAGGAGGTCTTCCCAGCTCGTCTTCCAGGATCCTGAGGCTTGAAGCGGTATCACCAACTTGAGAGGCGCCCCGGGGTTGGGGTGGCTGTTTCAGTTCTGGCGGGAGGTACGGGGCCAGCCCGTGAGGTCTGCCTCTGTTGACTGGAGAGGAGTTCTCATGCATGACAGGAGCACTGGGGAAGATCTACTTTGGGGAGCTGTCCTGGAACGGGGTTTCTGCAGAAAGGGCCACAGGAGCCTTTTGGTTCTAGAGCTCTCTGAGGGCCATGCGAGCCGAGGCAGGCCGGAACTTCTCTAGGACTCAGTCGACTCTGGGGCTGGCCTTCGGAACGGTAAATTCTGTAACCCCGCTGATACCAGCCTCTAAGTCAGGAACAACAACTACGGACCAGCGCCCACCGACAAGGCCCAGGAAGGAAGGAGAATGTCTCTCTGCCATTTCCCTTCCATTCGAACCTTTCTGTTGCCTGAAAACATATCCTTCGAAGCTGCAGTGATTTGCATGTTGGAGTGTCACATCTGTGGCCCCCATTTTTAAAAAAACTGCTGGAGAGCAGTGAGAAAAAAAATAGAAAAGCCCAATGTAAAAACAAAATCCCACGTTATATAACACATCCCCTCAATACCACTGAAAAATATATGTAATATTTTGAAATCATTGACTAATTATTTCTAATCACTCCATAATAATTTATGGAGACACTCGCTCCTTTGGACGTGTTCCTGTTTTGATCTAAATGTATTCCCGAACACGCTGTCGAACCTCCCAGTTTGGCAACTGATCTGGTTTTGCTGAATTTCCTTCATGTGTCCAGATCTCTTGCCAATGAGGCTGTGGAACATATTTTGACAGCTCTGTCGCTAAGTTTGTTGCTACTTGTGTCTGGAACGGGTATCAAATTTCAGAGATTAATCTGTTTGTTTCCTCCCCGTTAGTGATGCCTGCAGGATGCCATTGGTTTGCCTGGAGCTGCTCCCGTCGGCGAGGAGGGGTCAGGCCCTGTTTGCTTGGCCAGCAAATTGCACGGGACATCTCGGTGACACTCGTGCTACGGGCTGACTTTCCTGGTGCCCAGAGCCTGGTGCCGAATGTGGTTGTTCTAGTATGTTCCATGGGAAGCCAGCATTTCCACAGCAAGGGGCTGGATAGAATTCACATCAATGTTGACACTGGGCTGAGTGTGGCCACCCCCGAAATAATTTTTGTTCAGACAGCAAACTTTGCATTAGAATTTGGTGCATCATAAGCTATATAATAAAAGCCTGCATTTCTTTTCTCTTTTTTGCATTCATCCTAATTTTACTGGGCACTACTGGGTTCTCTGATGGACCCATTCAGAATCTTCTAGAAGAGCAACGCTCATGGAGCAGTTTCCGGTTCAGCAACATCAACATCTGGACATGTATTAAAAATGCTTCAGTCCACCCACATCTTCCCAGATGTGCTGAATCAGAAACTCCGGGCATGGGGCCCAGCAATCTGTTTTAATAAGCCCAGCAGGTGACTCTGATGCCACCAAGGCTTGAGACCACTCACCTAGACTGTCAGTCACACTGCCTCATCAGGTTTCATGAGTTTTCTGATCATTGATTCCTGCAGCTCACTTAAGTTGTATGTTGTTTGTCTCTGGTCACTAATAGCCATTGAATCACCTCACTAGAGCAAAGAGGCATTGATGTCAGGCACTGACACTGTCGAGGCTAGCCCCTGTGCTGGCTAATGGGGACCACATCACACCCATGGCAGCGTGACAGAGCAGAGGCAAAAGTACCTGGCCATTACAGTCCTCCGGGACACGTGCACAGCAAAAGGGGGGCGGGGACACAGAAGACGGGCCCCTTGACCAGGCTAGCAGGATGGGACAGGAGGAAGCAGTGTCCAGGCTGAGAGCTCCAGGTCTGGTGTAGCTGGTGGGAGGCATCCTGGGCATGGGGGCTGGCTGGGAACATCAAAGTAGGTCAGCATGGCTGATGGAAGAGTGAAGAAGTGATCATGGAGTAGGAGAAAGGGGCTAGATCTTCCAAACCAGGCTTGGAAGTTGGAGACCACTGATGACTTTCAGCTGTAGCTGTTGGGGCTGTGGCATGGGAAGTGACATGGACAGAGCACTACTGGGGGCCAGGAGATTGAGCAGAGTTGCTTAATGAACAAAGACCCACTGAGCTCCCTTCGAGGCATCGCAGCCTACAGATAAAGAACTCAGGCTCTGGGAGCAGGTGGAGAGGAACTACTCTCAATCCTGGCTCTGGGACTTACCAGCCATGGGATCTTGGGCACAGTTTTGCTGAGCCTTATTCTCCTAGTGTGTAAATAAGGATGATAATGATATCACCCCCAGAGAATTATTATGTGAGATTATGCAAATAAAACATTTGCACAAGAGCCAGCATGTAAGTGTCCAATATAAGGGACCATGCCATTGTCACTATTGTTATTTCTATTATTGTGTGTCAGGCATTTTGTTGGGTGGGGGTAGTGAGGCCACAATGGTGGGCAAGATAGACAGAGTCTCCTGCATGCAGGGGCGTGATGGTGGCTTGAACTAAGTCAAAGGCATGGAGATGAGAGAAGAAGAATAACCCAGGGAACACTAAGGCTGGGTGGTATATGGGGCAGGGGCAGTAGTAACATAGAGGAGGAAGGTGGAGGTGGCTCCCTGGTCTGCAGTTTGAGTACCTATGGATGAAAGACTGGGAGCAGCAGGAGGAGGAGGTGGTGGAGGGGAAGAGGCTTGGGGCCAGGAAGTGGTGACCTGCTTTGTATCTCTTCTGGAGGAAGGGTCTATCAGAGGTCAGATTCTCAGTATTGGAGCATAACGAGATTTGGACTGGAGCTAATAGACACACGTCTGCACAGCCCCCAGACCCCCAGGAGCATCGGAAGCCTTTGCAGAGAAGTTGACATGCTTCCAGACTCGTCCCAGGGGATCCCCAACAGACTGGTTATCCTTGCCCTGAGAGCTTGTCTCACTGCGTCTTATTTGCATTTGGTTGTACACGTGGTGTCTTGGGTCTGGGAGCTCCTCTTTGTTCCCAGACACATTTTCTTGCCAGTCCTGCCTCACATGGTTCCCCCATTAAGATGTTTTCTGCTCCTCCCACACATAGCAGACCTCCAGAATCCCAGGGCCAGAAGAGAAGGGACCTCGAGGTACCTTTGAATCTGCTCTATAACCTCCCAGAGGACACCTTATTGCTATTGAAAGCAATAAGGAAGTGACAGGAATGATCAGGGAGGTAGTCATAGGACCAAAGTCCACAAACATTTACTGAGCACCTGCTATGTTCCAGGAGCTCTTTTTATGCTATGGGTCTGACTGGAAAGGTTCCATGAAGGGCCATTTGGTCAAAAGAACCATCCTTGTCTCTACTGCTGTCAGAGCACTGATCTAGGAGGGGGAGGGTCCAGAAGACCCTTTTCCATCTTCATGACCTTGGGAAAAAGTGGATATTCACAGCTCATAGCTTGGAGAGCAGGATGCTGGGGAATGAGAAACATTAGGGTGTGTTTACAGAGAGTGGAGGGGGTTATGAGGACTGAAAAGCAGGGAGGGAGGGCTAGAGTTTAGCACAAGATGTGGCATCAAGCACGGGATGGAGAAGGGCTGGGGGGGAGGTACTGTGGACAACCCTCACTGTCTCAGGGGTCACTATAGGTTTGCCATGTCAAAAGCCAAGTGCTCTCTGATGCAGCCTCATCTGGAGTGTGCAGCCACCTTGAGACAACCCAGAACCACTGAGTGTGGAGCCCCGAGCACTCACCAGCCATCCTGCAAAAGTCACGAACATACATACCTTCGTACATACTTTCGGGGCAGGAGGGTAACAATAACGAAAGGACAGAATGTAGGACAACGGGGGTTAAAGAATGGCACATCTACCCAAAGGGGGCAGCTTTGACTCGGTTCCACGGAGAACGGAGTCCGGTGTGGCCAGATATTCCTATTCTTCAAGAGAAACTTGGACACCAGTGCTTATGTGCAATCTCTAGGTTTTTAAAGATTGGAAACTAATTTTTTAATCCCCTTGACCCAAATAAAACATAACCATGGAGCCACATATAGCATTTAATGCCGCCAGTGTGTGACATCTGAGACCCTGGGGAGGCTGACACTCCATGCAGATCTTGGTTGGGTGCAGGACCTCCTCTGACTTGTGTGTTCTGGGATGGGCCACTTGAGGCTGACAAGCTCTTGGAGGCCATCTTCTCTCTAGCCACCCTCCCTTCTGGTATCTTGTTGGGGGTGAGATGGGTGTGGGTGACAGGTTTTGTTGCCAGCCCCAAGGTCCTGGGAGTCACTGTGGCTTGTCATCACTAGCTGCTGGAGGCCTGCCTAAGGATGGGCGTGGGCCAGGAGAGCAGGGATGGCTTGAGCCCAAGCCACTTGCACTGGGAGAAGGACTCTTGGAGCTCTTGCCAATGCCTATGAAAACCAGTGTGGGGTTGAAGCCCCCTCTTCACAGTGTCTTTGGGGGTCTTCTGGTGGCCTTCCCTTTGCCAGTGTGGGGAGACCACTTTTGCGTTATAGAAAATGTAATAATGTCATTGGCTTCCCCCTGGTTTCCTGTTGATTGACTTTTATAGCTTGCAAACATTATGCTGGATTGGTAAATTGCAATAAATTTAATCAAGAATTATTTTATTCAGCCTACTAATGAGGAATAATAGCGTATGTATCAATTAGGCCTGTCAATTTGTGTGAAGAAATAGATTTACAAAGGGATAGTAAGCAAAAAAAAAAAGTATCATTGGTATCAATTCACTTCATTACTTTTAATTTGCTGTGAATATTGAGTGTTTCTAACATAAAATCATTCCTCAATTAAAATAAAACAGCTGTACTGCTCTCGGCTCCTCATCCCTTGTTTTTGCTTACAGATTAGCAGTTGTCATTGGTTTCAGCCTGTTGTCATCTCATTAATTTGCACCCATAAATGGGTAAAAAAGTATTCTCAACTGTCAGTGAGAAATGCAACAGAGCAAAATGGTTTTCTCTTGTTTTGGGGAAACAGCAGGGTTGCTGTAGCAACAAAGGGGTGGAGGGCACAGGGTAGCGCCATGGGAATGCCAGGCCTGCCCTGCTCAGTTGGGACTCTCCATAACTCTCCAGACCCAGGCTTTTCTGGGGCGCTTGGCCCCATACCCATTGGTTAATTGTTTGAAAACAATGGCCATAAATATTGCCTTTGCTCTGTCTCTGCAACACAACGCTGCCATCATCCTTTCCATCAAGAGGCAGAGTCGCTTTCTGCACCTTGTGACTCTGAGCTGGCCACGTGACATGCTCTGGCCACAGAATACGGTGAAAGCAAAAGTAACAATGTGCATTTCTGAAACCAGGCTTCTAGAGGCCCCGAAGGCCTCTGTTCTGATCCTCTTAGAAGCCTGTGAACTCTATATGAACAAGCCCAGGCCAACCTGCCGGAGGACTAGAGATCAGATAGAGTAAGACGTGCCACGTGTTAGGGATTATCTAAGGGCAGCCCACCTCCTGACAACCTGCAGACGAGTGCGCAAGCCTCACCAAATCCAGAAGAACTGACCGGCTGAGCCCAGCATGCACTGATCGCTCACAGAACAGTGAACTAACTTGTTGTTGAAGCCATGATATTTGGGAGTGTTTTTTTAGGCAGCAAGAACTGATACATACCCACTATTTCAGAAAAGCCTGAAGCTGTCGTTTGGTGTTGGAAGTAAAAGACAGGCTTGATGGGAAATGCCCAGGGTCTGGGCAGAAGGGAGAGTCTAGCCTAGGCATGAATGAGGACACTCAGGGTTATTTATTTCCATAGCAGGTCTTCCATCAGCCTGAAAGAAAGTGTGCGTGTGTGTGTGTGTGTGTGTGTGCACCTACATAAAGAAGTTCATAGGTGTTTGTATGAAAATGCACGCATGTCTTTACATTCACACACAGAAGCATATACATGCATGTTTATATGGGGGCCTCATAATATACAATAGATGTCCCTCTGTGAAACCCAAAGGAAAGGTTAAGCGCAGGGAAAGGTGGTCTCCTCTTTCTCCCCCAATTCTGCTTCAGATCCATGACCTGACTACCGGTCTGAGAGAAGCGTTTCCCTGTTGCCGTGGAGAATTTTCCCCCAAGGGTACCTGAGAGTGGATCACCCCTCTCCCCAACTTCCACTTTTAGCAGACTCCTGGATTAGTGCCAAGTGCTCATGAATGCATCACTCAGGACTACCCGTGGGGGTGAAGTATGGCAGTGGCGGGTTTCCACATGTGGCGGTCAAAGTCTGCAGCCATGCCAACCTGACTGCGGCAAGAAGTATTCAGTTGCTGACACAACCCCCGGATCCTCATCATGGCTGTGTGAGGGGAAGGCGGGTCCAAAAAAGGAATGTGATGACCAAGGTCATCCTGGAACTGGAGGCAGAGAGGCAGGTGACTGGCAGGGCTCCAGACACCTGCTGCATCCTCTTTCCACTGCACTGGTTACCCCCACTGCCACGTTGCCTTCAGGACCTCCCACAGTCTCCACGTGCCGGCTCACACACTAGTTCAAGAGACTTTTCAGAGGTGAGAGATGCATGTAAGGAGCACTGGGCCCTGACCTGGTGAGCATCTTGCGTGAACCTGGCAGGTTCACGGTCTGTAGGCATTGCTGCAGACACCAAGTGTTCATGAATATACCTTCCTGCCCATCTCAACCCCACTGATGCACTGGCTATTTCTTGGGTGTTCTGTGCTGAGCTGTTTATCTCTTCTAAATCATGGTAGGGCAGCAGAGGTAGATGTTACCATCTCATTTTGTGGAGGAATAGACTATGTCCAAAAGAGGCTCAATGACTTATTCTGCTCAAGTTCACACAGTCACTAAGAGAGGAGGCTGGGACAGGATCTGACAACAAAGTGCATGACTCTCTGATACTCCATAATTATTAAATGCTCTCTGAGGTGTGTAACTTGGTCTTCAGTCTTCAGTCATTCACACTTCAGTATAAATTAGCAGTCTTACTCCTGGGGGGCTGTAGACTGAGAACGGGGTGCTTAAGGAAAGCTCTGGGATAAGGAAGCACTCCCTGTGACTTGGGGGTGCACCCTAATGACCTCAATGGCTCCCTTCAAGCCTGGAGTGGAGGCAACCCATCCAAACCACAGAACCCAGAAAAGGGTAGGAATGCTTCCCTGAGGACCACGCACGTGCTGTGAGACCAAAAAAGGTAAAGATGAGTGCAGACAAGTCAGATGACACATGTTGCCTTGCCCTGGGTCTCCATTCCCAGTAAGTTGGTCCTCTGCAAACTGCCCAGGTAGGAGTCCCGGAGTGCTTCTTGCTTGTGCTCTCTGAGGCTCCATGAGTGTCTCCTGCCAAGACCATCATGAGTGTTCAGAACACAGCTGTCCCAAGGGTCACCTTCCAGAGTGTGAAGAGCAATGACAGTTGGAGCAAATCTTTCCTCCAAGAGAGCTCCAGCACATCGAGTAATGGAAACTCATATGTTCGACTTGCATTCATGTGTTTGACTTGCATTCCTAGATGCCTTTGGTCTGGAGGCCCCCCAGTATGCCTTACACACTGTTAGCTGTGTTCCTGCAATGAATCCTTGCATCTTGGGAGCAAGCAGTGACTGTTTCACTCTGTAGGATGACTTTGCTGAATAGGACAGAAGGTCTGTGGTTGGAGATAGGTCCCTTCCCCTAGATACTGCCCAGGCAAGTAATGGTCCATGTGGACATTTGATCACTAAATGGCCCTGGGATGGCCCAAACCCCACGTGCCTGGGAGTCAGGGGAGGCAGACCCGGTGCTACTTTGAATCAGAGCCTGACACAGAGGCCTCAGGCTCAACCTTCAGCTGAACCTCTGCACAGTTACGCCTGGAGGCTGAGATCCTCTCACAGATTTTAAACGAGTGGCCCATCGCCGGCCCACACTATCTATAATGTGTTCTGAATTAATGGTATAATAAACCCTGTAATTATCACGGTAATATTACATTGATTTTTTTTGTTCAAGATATTAACTTGTAAAAAGTAAATATTTAAAACATGCCATAATTTATCAACCACGTCTTGCCATTTCTTCACTTTTTTGGCTACATGCTAAGGCTAAAACACTATGAGTATCTTGGTGAGGGCTTAAGTGGGTGACATGACCTCTGGACCTCCACTTTGTCATCAGAAATAGGTTGATCCTTCCCTGCCAGCTCCTCGGGGCTGCTGCACGGGGGAACCGTAGCATGAAATAGGAAGGCACTCTGAGGCTGTGAAGTGCATGGAGCTCTGGTTCCCCCCAGGGGCTCCTCCTGAGCCATTGGTCATGGGCCCTTGGTCCCTTGTCACCTGCACAACCAGGAGGTCCATGTGGGAAGATGCCTGTAGAGCCCACAATGCCATGCTTGGACACACTTAGCAAATGGGGGTGATCTGTATGGCCAAGGTTTCCTCCTGTGTTGCCAACTCCAAATGGTGAAGACTGTCAGTAGGCATGGGTCCTGTTGACAAAGCCTCCTGTCTGATGGATCATTCAGCTGGCTCTGTTGCTCCAGCATCTCTGGTGCACAATCTGTTCAGCTTGTCGGGACCCTCCCTCTGCTTGGTGTGGGGCATCAAATGAGGTCATCGCCCCTATTGTTATGGATGCAGAATTTTTATATTCCAGTTTTATTTCCACATGTGAATATCAGACGTTGGCTGTGGCCATCATGTCACCCTCAGAGGTGAAAGGTTTTTTTTTTTTTTAATGTTTATTTATTTTTGAGAGAGAGAGAGACAGAGTATGAGTGGGGGAGGGGCAGAGAGAGGGAGACACAGAATCTGAAACAGGCTCCAGGCTCTGAGCTGTCAGCACAGAGCCCGACGCAGGGCTTGAACCCACGAGCCTTGAGATCATGACCTGAGTGGAAGTCGGACGCTTAACCAACTGAGCCACCCAGGTGCCCCAGGAGGTGAAAGTTTTTACGTGAGTAGGAATTGATCAATACCTGAACCAGTCACCTCCTGTCTGCCTTTAGGAGCCTTGTCCCCACTGGTGGGGGTGTTAGATGCCCACAAGGCCAAGAGGAAGACAGATTTCCACAGGGTGGCAAAAAAGTCACCTGCCTCAGCCCCCTTCAGAGCAGGAGGAAAATTATCAGTTTCAAAATGAGCCCCTTTGTTTGGGGGTGTGAAACCTTTTGTTAGTTTGGAAATTAGTTAGAAACATTTTTAAAATGAGGATGCAAATAGTAGCTCCGATTCACATGAGATCAAGCCTCTGGATAAAAACTGAAAAATCGGCAAAATGGATCCATGCAAGGCCTGGATGATATTTCTCAGCTGCTCGGGCGTTCAGCTGCTTCCCCCTTGCTCCCCGACATACCTGATGTGGGTATGGTAGCCCTGTGCTCAGGTGGGAGGTGAGAAATGGAAAGCTACCTGAGTTTCAGCTTGGTACCGAGCCAGCCCTGGTAATTTAGGAACCAAAACTCTACTCTTTGTGGAGCTATTAGCTCTCAATATTATGGAAGGAGCTTTTCTATCCCAGACAAATGAGAAATGAACACTCCCTCCTAATGGTGGGTCATAACTCAACATCATTCTCTGAAGATCTATGGGCCAGCCCCCTGCCAGTCTCCCTTAGAAAAGGGCTGACATGTGGATGTTTTATCCTCTGCCCCTCCTTCTCCAGCACATGTTAATAAAAGTTCTATATAAAACAGAGTGATAAAGGAGATTAATACTTTTATTTCTCACACGTGCTGAACTCCATCTTTTCATCTTGAATTACCCAGTTGGAGTGTCTACACCACCTGAATTAATTAACCTCATCGTTCTCGACTTGCCAATCCACCCAAATCACCATAGACGAGACCTCCACCTCCCAAATAGACAATATTCTATATAAACAGTTGCAGGGGCACTCACTGCCTGGGAACCTGAGTAGATTTGTGCTGGTACAACCTTTTCTTGAAATTCTTTTCAACATTTACCCCCAAAGAAAATTACTTAACTTTTCCTGACAAACAAACCGGGATCTTGAAGGTTTAAGTTTACCCATTGGTATTTAGCTTGGCTGTACCTTATCTGAATTAGAAATGTCTCTTTCCACGAGGCAGAGAAATTAACAGAAATTATTTCTATATCTATTAGCTGGGGTGGAATGAATATCGCTTGGGGTTCAGCATGGTGTGCGTCCTCATTTTTAATCACCAGGTCATCATTCTCTTTCTTCATTCTGGACATTTCTGAGCCCTCGCTGAAAGGAATCCCTTCAAAGTGAGGAGATGGGGGGAGCATCAGGTGAGGCCAGGATGAATTTACGTAGCTTCGAAGCCCTGATTGTGCACCTCTGCTCAGACCTGGCAGGGATGTGGCACACTGGAGAAATTTGCCACTAGCCAGCCATGTCTGTGGAAGGTTGTGTGCTTACTGGACCTGGTAGAACAAGAACTTAATTCTTGTCAAGAGAAGAAGTCCCCAGAGTCACCACATTTCACAGCATCTTGGCCATGGCCATCTCTCAGAGATGTTTCTCAAATGGCAGACCACCTACCACCTGAGGGAGTATGGGGCTGTGAGAGCTGCTAGCCATGGGTTTTGCATCCTGACCCTTTACAAAGGGCTGCAGGATTACCTGAATTGTGGCCCCTGATGTTGTCTCCATTTTCATTGCTTTTATTGAGCATCTTCTCTGGGTCAGATGCTTTACATAGTGGGCATTTTACAAGCCCTGTGAGGTTGAGGAAACAGGCTCACAGAAGCTGAGCACCTTTCTCTCAGTCTCACAGCTACAGATGGGTGGGACACCTGAGTTAGCAGCGAGCCTTAAAAACCCCTCGCTGTGGCGGGTCATTCATATGTTCTGCCCAGGTGACCAGAGCCAGGCTATCCAACATACTCCGGTCAAATGGATGGTGGAAGTAGAGAAGTCAGATCATTGGGATTAGCAATGTTTTTGTCTGCGGTGATGTTAAAATAAACATTATGTTTTTTGTAAAAACCTGCTTTAAGTTTCAACAGTGGGTATTGCCCATGCTTGAACAAGTCTGACAAATCGATGGACGGATTTATAGGAATGTGCTTGATTCCATTTACGCAAAGATCATTTTGTCTGCGTTGAAGGTGGATGTTGGGGACCCCAAGGAGAGGATCCTTAGGACAGGAGGGGTGTTCCCTTTCTCCACCCCATGCCCTGAGGCAGTGAGGCTACAGGGACAAGCCCAAGGGGCTGCCTCCTGAGGAACACTGAGGAGAGCAGGAGCTCTAATGGCATTGCCTCCTCCCTGCAGGGACCCCATCGAGCAAAAGTGCCTTTGATCTGGGAAGCAACGCCTTCTCCCAGTGTCCCGAGAGCCTGGCTCTGCTCTGACCCGAGGGCACTGTGGGGGTGTGGATGGGGGCTGCACAGGGCTGGCCTTCACCATATGACATGGATGTGAGGTGCCATGAGACGTCACCAGGAGACACCCAGAGACACTTGGGGGATGTCTTAGGGGACCGGGGTCCTGGGTGCCTGTTGTCAGCCGAGCTCTGGTGGCTCCCACAAACCGCACGGTCACTTTGTTCAGACATCCCTAAGAAATCCATGCTGTGTATGAACCATGAAGGACAAATGTGGCCTTTTTCCCCCCAACTTTATTGTGGTATAATTGACAAGTAAAATTATATATGTTTAAACTGTACAATGAGACAATTTGGTGTATGTATACATTGTGAAATGATTAGCACAATCAAGTTAATTCACATGTCCACCACCTCCCACAGTTACCTCTGTGTGTGTGTGCGTGCGTGTGTGTGTGCGTGTGTGTGTGTGTGTGTGTAACACTTAGGATCTACTCTCTTGGCAAATTTCAAGTGTATCGCAGTGTTACTAATTATAGTCCCTATGCTGTATGTTACATCCTCAGATCCTATTCACCTTAAAACTGAATGTTTGTACCCTTGACCAACATCTCCCCATGTCCCTAACCCTCAGGCCCTGCCAGTCACCATTCTACTCTGTTTCTATGAGTTCAAACTTCTTTTGTGTTTTGTTTTGCTTTGTTTTTAAGTTTTCACCTATAAATGACACCATGCCGTATTTCTGTTTGTCTTTATCAGTCTGGCTTATTTCACTTAGCAAAATGTCCTCCAGATTTTATCTATGTATCTATGTATCTATCTATTTATCTATCATCTGTCTATCTATCTATCTATCTATATATATATATATATATATATCACATTTTGTAATCCATTCATCTGTTGACAGACATGTAGGTTGCTTCTATATCTTGAATATCAAGATCAAATGTGCCTTTAAGATGACACCATGTGACATTTGGGGTGCCACCAGGCAGTGCCTTGGAAAGGAGCAAGAAGATGACATAGTACCCAGGAACAGAGACTCTGTAGCTAGAGTTGGTGGGCCTCACCTCTAACTCTGCCATTTACCAGGTGGCCATGGGTAATTGTCTAGCCTCTCTGTGCCTCAGTTTCTAGAATAAAACACTAGTACTTTGCCTTCCAGGGGTGTTGTGGAAATGAAATTAATCTATATAAGTGAAGCCCACAGTGAGCACAGTGTGTGCCAGCCACTATTATTATTGTTTTCACTATAAAGGACAAAATCCTACTTTGAGAGGCTGAGGACAATGGGCCAAAGCGCACACCCGCACACCCTCACACAGTCAGAGAGAACGCTTCTCCGATCTCGTTAAGTTAATGTAATCTTAACTGGTTCAAAAAACTCTGTCCGTGAGCCCCGCTCGAACTCTGAGGTCGATCTGACCGAGTTTTGTCACAATCAGTGACAGACTTAAAGTATCTGTGACTAAATCAGCAGAAATCGTACAGCACATAATAGCTGTGTAAAATAATCACTTATCTGAAAATATTTTAAGAGCTAAAGAATCCTTATTGCTTTGTAAATTTGCTCCAAAGGGTAATTATTTTTGAGTTTAATGATCTAGTCAATTTGTTTACCATTGGTTTATAAATATATAACATTTCTTTTATTTATAAATGAAAGTGATTTTCAGTCTGATTTATCTTGCCTTTTATGTCCTTCTCCCATGGAAGATTCTTCTCCCCAAATCAAGAGGTCCTTCTCTTTTCAACTGGTGGTGGCAGCTAAGGGATCATCGAAAAGTCCAGCAGAGATTTGGGGGAATTTATTCCATCTCCACTCTGCTTGCCTCTCCTCCTCCAAAACTACAGCCTTGTGAGAGAAAGTTAATAAAGAAAGTGGGGAACAGACGGCAGGGAAGCTCCGAGCCTCTGGGAATTCTGTGCTCGACTTCCTGGGGCCAACCCAGCAAGGCTGAGAGCACAGCTCCTGTGAGCATTCCGTCTCCTACCTGCTAGTGCCCGAGCTCAGCTCATCTCTACAATTAAGAATTGTTCGGATTCATCCTGAAGCCGGTGCTGGAGGTTCACATGAAAACTGGCTCTGTAAAAGGAAGGGTGCTTTTTTTAGCAACTGCCCGGTTATGGTGTGAATTCCTGAGCTGGAAATAAAATTCATCTCCCTAGTTGGCAAGCAGCTCTTCCCGTGAATAAGCAGCTGGGCCACAGAGAGCTGGAGCCCAGGCAGTGGGTGGGGGGCCGCCGGAGCCCCCAAAGGGGACCCCGCGCTCCAGGTGTGCTCTGGCAGTCCCGGGCGCGGCTCCCCTCTCCCCTGACAGCTCTTCTGTCAAACGCAGCTGGCCAGTGGGCCACTGGGCGCCCAAGATCCCCGAGGGCCTCTCCAAATTACCCTGTTCCCAGGTTCTCCTCCTTTCCAATATTTCTCGAAACGTGTGCTGGAGCCTTTGTCATATGGTGATGGATAGTGGCGGTGGAGGTGAGAGAACAGGGCCCCGGCCTTAATATCTCTTTTCCTTTCTTGGTGGCGAAGAGGCTGCGGGGTATTGAGAATATCCCAGACCCCACTCCCCGAGAAGCCCGGGGCATGTTTATCACGGTGCCAATAAAACCAGCGCGATTTATGGCTCTGCTTTTTAATTCATTCAATTCTCTGTTCATTGGGAGGTTAATGTTGTTGATCTATTTTCTCTTGAAACAAATAAAAACAATATGTGCTGACACTGGCTTGGACTTTTGACATGGACCAGAGAGGTCAGCATTTAATTTTATATTTATAGACTACACGGACAATATTATCTGTATTAAAAACTGCTCACTCAATCCTTGTCATTTTACAACTTGGTTCACAGGCTCCAGTCTCTGTGCTGGGTTTTCTCTTCTAGTGTCCCCCTTTCCTATTCTTTCTCCTCAGCTTCCCTTTCTGCCTCTCTTCCTCTCTATTTCTCCTGCCATTGCTCCTTGGCTTTAATTTCCATCTTTGTTGCTCCTGCTCTCTCTGTGACATAGGGTCACCCACGTTCATTTACCCTTTCCTTTCCTTTCTTTCCTTTCATTTCTTTCCTTTCCTTTGCTTTCCTTCCCTTTCCTTCCCTTCCCTTCCTTTCCTTCTTTCTTTCTTGTTCTTTCTTTCATTCTTCTATCTATCTATCTATCTATCTATCCATTCATCCAACCAGCTACCTATCCATCCATCCATCCATCCATCCATCCATCCATCATCTATCTATATAGTCTTCTCCCTCATGTCTACCTCTTTTTTTTCTCTTCTAATCTCTCTCCTCTCCTTCATCTCTATTATATTTCTCTCCCTAGAAGCACTGCCATATATATAAGCCAAAAGTCAAAATCTTTTGGATTTGATGCCTGGGGACATCCTTTGGGCTTTCATTCTGGGATTGGTGCTCTGGATTCAGAAAGGAGGCAGGACCAGAGGTATTAAGGCTGAACATTTTGAGTGTTGACAATGACAGAACCACCTTTCTTTGAGGGATTTCTTTGGGTCGTTTCTGACATTAAAGTGCTGCCTCTTAAAACCCTGTGCCCCAGCCCTCCCACCTGCAGTGGCAATGGGGTTGGCTACAATGAAGTCCTCATTATCAGTAGAAGTGTTGCCTTTCTGAGCTTCCATCTTCTGTGTGTATCCGGCACAAGTTACCAGAAGTGATGGGCCATATTGCTCAATGCTGGATCGAAGCCATCCAAATGATTAGAAAATGGAATAGAAAAGCTGCAGGAGAGTGGTCGTAGAGAGAATCCCAGTCTTGTCGTCTACCGGCTCTCTGGTTGAACCCAGTTTGTTAAGCTCCTGGAGCCTCTGTCTCCGCCTCAATAAAGCGAGATGGTGACATATACATGTCAGGGCTGAGGGTTAGAGGTCGTGTGTGGCCGCTATCGGGTATGTTGCCTGGTATGTGGAAAGCATACAGTAAACAGAAGCAAATAATGATCTACATTGTTTTCTGCTTATTTGGGGAAGAACACCATCTTAGTCCAATGGCTATATTAAAAAAGAGGTTATTTTTTATTTATTTTTATTTTTATATTTAACATGAGCAGGGGAAGGGCAGAGAGAGAGAGAGGGAGACACAGAAGCCGAAACACGCTCTAGGCTCGGAGCTGCCAGCACAGAGCCCGATGTGGGGCTCGAACTCATGAACTGTTGAGATCATGATCTGAGCCAAAGTTGGATGCTTAGCCAACTGAGCCACCCAGGTGCCCCTAAAGGGGTTATTTTTAAGATAACCTGTCTTGAGGTTCCTGGGTGGCTCCATCAGTTGAGCATTCAACTCTTGATTTCAGCTCAGGTCACGGTCTCATGGTTTGTGAGTTCAAGCCCTGCGTCGGGCTCTCTGCTGACATTAAGGAGCCTGCCTGGGATTCTCTCTCCCTCTCTGCCCTTCCCCCACTCATGCTCTCTCTCTCAAAAATAACTTAAAAAAAACCTGTCTTTTTTGATCTGTTAGAGATGTGGCCATCTGGATGCTGAATTTGTCACCTCTTGGTGAGGTGAAGTCACACCCTCTGAGACCTTGTCTGTGCATCTGGGGCACAGATGTTCCCAACCTTCCTTGATATCTTTTTGGTGACCATCTGCTGTAGTCTGATGCCATGCAGTGTGCGGGCCAGAATTAGCATCCTTCAAATGGGTGTTGCAGAGCATGAGCCCATTGGGCGGGCCACGGCTGGTGTGGCTGGGGTCTTCACTGATGGGAATCAGGCTGCTTCTACCGGTAATACCCCTCCCCTAGTTTCTGTGTCCTCACCTGTGAAATCGGGGTAATGATGCTGCTCCATCCACAGATGACAGGAGGATTAATTAGATGCTATATTTAAAAGACTTTAGATCCTTGGAGGAAAGTGCAGTGTAACTGATATCTAAGAAGATAAAATATTTAAGCCATCGCCTCCAGGGGCCGTTAATCTTATTGTATTTTCAGCATTTTAGAAATTTTGTATGAAAACATTCTTTAAGAAAGCTTCTCTGCCCAGACAGCTGAGGAAGAAACACTTCCTAAGAGAGTACAATAGTTTGGCATTATTCTCCCAAGACCGGCCTCCTCCCTTTCCTGGTCGGTCCTATGCCTACCAAGATGGCAGAAGTGAATGGATCTCTGAAACTCTGGCCCATCTCCTGGGCTGGTATTGACAGAGCAGTGGAGCGGGCTGCAGAAGGCAGGTGTGAAAGAGGGGTATAGAGGTCCGGATCTATCAGAATACCCAAGTGGGTCTTAGACAAAGAGATTTTCATTTTTATCCAGGCAAATAATGAAGAAACCAATTTTAAGTGATGTCCTTTCTATAGCAAAGATTGTAACACATGGTGTTTTGGGGCTAGATGAGATTTAACTTAGATTGGCCCTTTTGTTTTAGATGATGAAACAGACTTAAAGAGATTAAGTGCTTTTACCATAGGGGGAATGGAGACAGGTCTCACATTAACCTGGGAACCATACGTCTCACGGTCCCTATTTACACGAGTCCCTTCCTATTATAAAAAGTTCCTGTGTCTATTTCTGTATTTGTAAAGTGTTATTCTTTTTCCTAAGGAGGGTTGCTAAGTTTGTACAAGCTTCAAATCCCACTACATCTGGATCGGTCTTGCCCTGCCTCCTTCCTTTGAGCTGGAATTATTTTTACTTTTAGATCTACTGTGTTCTACTCAGATTTTTCTGGTTGTACATGACAGAAGCCCAGTTCAAAGTACACTGGACAGGGGAGGGAAATTACCAATGTATCTGACTGAAAAGTGTAGGGTACAGATGGCCTCAGGCAATGCTGAACCAGGAGCTGAACAGTGCCACTAGACCCCCATGTCTATCCATCCCTCAGCTCTTCGGTGTTCCATAATGTGTTGTTTCTCAGGCAACTTTTCTCCAGATAGTGCTAGATTGCCCCCAGCAATTCCCAGCTCCAGCCTTCCAGCTTTGTAAACTCCCCAGAACATAGTGCTTCTCCCCCTATGATTCCAGCCAAGTTCCTGGAGGAAGATCCTCAGTGGACAGTTCTGAAGGGTTCCTCCCTGAACCGATCAGGTTGGCCAGGGTAGTGAAATGGGCTGGTTAACTCCCTTCCTTCCTAGAGCTGGAATGTGGTGGATTCAGTTCCATCCAAATCATCTGGTGTGAGAGGTGAGAAAGGGTGGTTTTCCCAAAAGAAAATCAGTGAGGTGTTACTAGAAGTAGATGCTGGGCTGGCTAAATTAATACATCTATCAACATGTCCTAGATCCTATTTCCTGTGCACATGAGCTAGATGTGGTGAGCTGTGACTAGCCTAGATGGGTAACCAAGAATCTGTCAGGACTATGTCTTTTTGGTGGAAGGCAGCATGTATTGAAGACCAAGGACTAGACCTTTGCTTCTCCTAAGTACTTCATTCTGCATAATTTCCTGGAATTTAGGCCAATCCCAGACGAGAGGTTTGAATGATCTGAGATTAATATTCCACATAACAGAATGGAAACTCAAATAAGACATTCAGTTGTAGAAAAATGAAGAAGGATGCATTCTTGCATGCATGAGTTAGTGGGTCAAGATTCATACTCTCTATGTACTTTTCACAGATTACAGCATCCGCAGGAAACTTCAGGTACTCAGGGTGCTTCAGATGAGGCACAGATTATTTGTCTTTTCCTTAAATAGGAACAGTAGGAAGAACGAACTGTATAAATAGGAGCCCTTTGAACCAGACATCTGTCTCTTGAGCCAGGTCCCAGCCTCTATGACATTCTGAGCACCTTGGCAGAGTAGGGGACCAGGTTGCAATGCCCTGGGCATCTTCAATATAATTGCACCATTGGTTTCCCAAGTGTGACACATCCTGCCTGATTACACTGCATGTTCAAGGAAGTAAGAGTTGGGCGCGGGAGGCTCCTGTCTGGTGACCTTTATTTTGGCAGAAAGCTAATAGACATTCCACTCTGCAGAGAGGATGCTCTCCGGGGGAATTTGCACACTAATACAGACTTTGCTTCCATCATTGTGTTTAATTGAAAGAAGAGTTACATCAAATTCTTACCTAATGATTTGTACAACATTCTTACATAATTAAAGGAAAGTGATGCAAGTCAATCTCCAATACTTTGCTAATAGAGCCATTTCCTTTCTTCACTCCCTCTCAGGCATGGAGCTATGGGTTATTGTATGCTTGTACCAGAGCAGAGAGGGGGCCGTGGAGGGATTGGTAGTGGTGGCTACCTGCACTTTCTGTTGGGAGTAAGGCATGAAACAGTCTCACCAGGCTGGTCCTGAGCTGACTGAGACCACCATAACAGAAGGTGATGGCTATCCATGAAATCCTGAACCTCTTCTGGCACTTCTCCCCATCCATTCACCATAACCTCATGCAGGCTTTTCCCCATGATCCTCCCCACAATGAAAAGTGGAGAGAACAAGATGGAGGGAGAACAAAGAGTGGGAGGATGGTGCCTTCTGTCAAAGGAAGGACTGCAAGAGAATTGGAGTCAGTCAATCCAGCACCCACCTTCTAAGTTAGAGCTCAAGCAATACCCAGAGAGATCTAGCATCAGGCTGACACAGTGTTTTCATATTTCTGAATTAGAACACCTCTTGCCACATGTATTCAGCAGTTTGCTGCGGGACCCACCATCCACTGATGCCATCTCTATATCCTGAGTTTGTGATTCCTTTCAGCACACTTGTATCATTCATTCCAAGAGAGACCTATGAGAGATCATAAACTCTGAAAGAATTCTTGGTTTTTATAAGAAAAAAGATGGCAAACTTCACCTCCTTCTTAAATTGTTACAACTGCTCCTAGCCAGCCTCTCTCCATTCTATGGTCTCCTTAAATCATGTCCTGTACATCATCTAAAGTCAGCTGCTTGCAGGCTCTTCACCTATAACCCAAACCCTTCAGAGCTGCCCATTATCTAGAGAATGGCAGCCAGATCCCTGTAACTGGCATCCAGGATGCTTCTTCACACCTGGTCCCATCAGACTAATCCAACCTTAACACCATTCCTCCTCTACCAGGATGGCAGCCCTCTTTCAACTCCTGTGCACACTGGGAATTCAGTAAGCATGTAGGTGCTCCATGTCTTCACCCTGGGACTTCAGGAAATGTGTTAGGAAAATATAAGACCACTCGGGACTTTTACACTCTTCCTGCATGCGTGGGACACCATTCTCCCTCCCTCTGAGCCATGCTGGAGCCTGTAGGAACTCTGAGAGACTTTCAGGCCAAGCTGCCACTTTCAGCCAGCTGACACTAGCTCTCTGCAACTGCCACTTCTCTGGGCTTTACCAAGAGACACAGTGGAAGCACTCTTTTTTTTTTACCCTACCTGCTGAGACTGGTTCAGGACCCATCCTCCAAGGCAGGAGGAAGGTGCACATTATCTCATTCCTAGGTGCATATTAGACTTTCCTGGGAGCTTGAAAGATCCCAGCATCCAGGCCATACTCCCAGAACAATCAGATCAGAATTCATCAGGGTAGGACAGGGCATCAGGAGTTTCTAAGCTCCTTGGTGGGCTCAGTATACAGTTGGATTGAGAACCACTGCTCTAAGTTCATGGTTATCCACCAGAGATCCTTGGCATAGCCTTGGGAGCCTGTACAACATGCCCAAGCCTCACTCCAAACTAATAAATGAGAATCTCCAAGTGTGGCTCTTAGCCATCAATATTTTTTAAAAGCTCTCCAGGTGAGTCTATCCACTGATATACAGCAATGTCTGGGAGGTTCTTTGAAGTGGGGCCTTTAGAGAACAACAAATGTCTCTACTAAGAAAGTGACCCATCCCACGTAATGGCATGAAGACCATTTAGCTCACAGTCCTACCAAGCTGCATCTGATGCAACACACCCTGGGTCTGTGCAGAGGGCTTGATTAATAACTCCAACACCCCACTAAAGAATCAGAGAAGCAATCCATCCTTGGCTACTCATATAGGCATTTTGGCCTCAGTTTGCAGATGCCCAGAGTTCCAACAGGACACTTACGAGCTGTGTGGCTGGGGTGCACCTGTTTCCCAGCTGTCTGTATGTCTACAGTCAGCCACTTGTGCCTCCCCTATCTTCCCTCATGTGTGAGGTGCTGCCACTGTTTCTGTCCTCACTGGAATATTCTGGTCTCCACTTGCAGATGATACAGGTAGAAGATGGTATTGGGCAGGTGTAAGATGTGGGTCAAACTGCTCTGGCTTTGGCTGAAATATCAACTTGCCCCTTGAATCTGACCAGAAATGCCTTCTCCGATTGGACAGCATCATGGTTACTGTGGTTACCCATTAACTATTCTACCATGTAGTGATTTCACACTCACAAAGGGGGGCACCATCCTGGCCAGAGCACTACCTCACAATTGATATGTATGGTTTATCATCATCAAAAACCAGTCCAGGTCTTAAGTGATATCATTTATTCTGAAGTTTCTCACCAAGCAGTTTACAGTTCTCAAACTTTAATAACTTTAGTTATGGGTAGGATAAAAACAATCTTCCTGGTAATGAGCAGAGAATTTCTTCTCACACACGATATTAGACTTGGATTGTGTTTTCCAAAGTACACAATTTTCCTTCTCTCATATGGTGGTCATTTCCCCCCGCAGGATCTAAATTGTAATGTTTCCAACCATGTAACGCAGGTACCCTAAAATTTAATAGATTTGCTTTTAAATGCCACTTAGATATTGTTTCTGTCCTAACTATAACCCAAGTTATTAAAATTTAACAGTAAAAAAGACTTTATGAAGGCCTGTATTATAGCATAACAGATAAGCAGGTTCAGCACCACTCTTAACGAGAAGAGTGCCGTGTGCATAAATGAGAGCCTAGAGGTCACATTGGCACAGTGCCCTCAGTGCCAACTACCCTGGCCCAAACTTGTGCCCAGTGATATTTTCAACTGCCACAGAACTGGGGAGAACTGGAAAACAATCATTTATGCCTGAAAATAGCTCCAAAGGAGATGTGATTATACCTTTGGTACATAGTTCCTTTTTCCTGGGACAAATACCTGCCTGTATGAACTTTTAATTACTTGGATATAGATCAAGTATCTACTCAAATTTTAACCTTTGTTTGTGGAAAAACCCAGCAATGCATATATTTTAGGCTGGGTGTTCAGACAGCTTAGTTTTTGCAGGCTTCATTGATGCCTTGGAGAGAAGTGTGATGATGCTTATTTTTTCTGATTTGGTGTTAGATAGCAAAGTGCATGTAAACTGATGCTTCTGCAATGGTCATTTGTGTGTGTGTGCACGTGTGTATGTGTGTGTCAGTGAATGCTTGGGGCCATGTGTGGGTGTGTAAACTGATGTTAGTGACCACATGTGCATGTGTGTGTGTGTGTGTGTGTGTGTGTGTAGGCTCACAGGCAGTCAGGCACCAGACCTGTAAGCATGCACTTCATCTCAGGCTAAAGCAACTACACCACAGGAGGAATGGATGAAGCTTAGTGACGTTCAGCTACATTATATATTTGGTGCCCTATTCGTCATGTGATTTATAACACTGTAATCCTGGCTTGCAGAAGCACACTATGGTATTCTGAGATGGATTTTGTGTTGGTCTGGGGAACAAGGCCATTCCCCTGGGGATAGGACATGGAGAATTAGGCAGATCAAGGGAGCTCTTTCTCATCTTTCTTGGGCTCATGTCCATGTGGACATGGACCTCAAAGAGAGCTTATTCACTTTGTGGCATTACCTGGATGCAGGGCACACTGGCCCCTGGAAGCCAGTGACCAAGGGAATGCCATCAGGATGGTCTGAGTGTGGAAATGCAGCCTCAGAGGTGGCACAGGTGTGGCTCCTCCTGGGTATAATCACCTTTTGATTTCCTTGTAGCCTGCATTAAGGCCTGAGTCTTTCCACAGTTGTATCCTAGAGCTTCTGATGCCAGATGGCAGACAGGGCTTCCCTCTACCCCTGCTGCCTCCCAGGTGTATGTGAAGCATAGGACAATACTTCAGGAAGGGTGAAGATGTGACAGGTTGGTGTGGGCAGAGAGAGGACAGAGCAGTTGAGGACTGAAAGTGAAGACCCTGGCAGAGTAGGTATTTAGTAGGTGCTAGTGACACTGATGCTTCAGTGTGGTGAGTCCAACATCTCCATCAGGCAAGACACAACCATCGGCCCACTCACCTCTCCTTGGCTAGACCTCCCAGTGTAAGACAATCCAGCTTTTATGGTGCTCTGGATTGGGGACCAGACTGACTTATCAGACATGGCCGCATCCAAGGAGGCTACATCCATCTCAGGGAGTGTCCGCGGTTGCAAAGTGGCAAATCAAGAGCAAATTGTGATCCTGAGGGCGGCCTCAGTGAACTTGCTCGCTGGGGCTCAGCACACTGTGTCCAGAGCCCTCAATGGCAGGGCCTTGCATTGTGTCTTGTCGCATAATGAATGGGAGCCCTCAGGTTAACCAGTCAGGCTTGGGTGATAACCAAAGTGCAGTTTGCCCATGCGGCCCTGATCAATATGAACTTCTATTTATAGAATTGTTACAAATAGAAGTTTTATTTAAATGAGGCAATGCTGAGGAGTGCACAGGAGATTGATCTGATAAAATACAGTGGAAGAGTTTAATTTGGGTTTGATAGCGCAGACACACACACACACACACACACTCACACACACTCAGACTTGCACATGCATCCACACACACCTTCCATGTTATCCCCTGAGATACAACACATTTTGAGGAAAGGTCAGCGCCCTGCAAACACCTCCACAATAATCAGACTGTAAGAGCGTGCTGGGAGGGGCTAGGTGCTAAGGAAGCAGAGAGAAGGCAGAAAGAACACAGTGGCAAGGTGTTGGTCTGCAGTTCCAAGGAGTCTGGCTTTTAGCCTCCCTCCATGACTGCCTTGCCCTGATGCTGTGAAAAAGTCCAACTCTCTATCTAGAAATGAGGCCACCCAACTCTGACCTTCTGTGGTTCCCCAGAAGGGACATCATTGTAAAGGAACAACCACAAAAGGCAAAATTCACTTTTGCTGCCTTGTCTCTTCCTAATCTCCTACTCCCCAGGAACTTTTAGACACCAGGAGGCTGGGTTTTAAACACCAGCCCCACCATGACTGTGTAGCCTTGAGCAGGAAGGTGGGAAGAAGACATTTATCAGAGTCTTCTGGTAAAGGCTCCATGCCTGTGGCCTCACTGAGCTTTCCCAACCACTGATGGGCAGGGTGGGGGGCTTACTGCCTCCCTCCTGGGCCTCTGGTTTGTCCTCTGCAGGTGAGGATAGTAATGCATTCACTTGCAGAGCTGATGTGAGTGTGAACGAAGGCCAGGCCTGCAGAGTGCCTGGCCCGCCACTTGGCACATGAGACATGCTCATGGCCCCGGGGCTTGGCTGCACTCTGGAAGTAGGTAATGAGGAGCACCTGAGCCAAGAAGAAAGGTCAAGTTGTCAGGCTACTAATGTTTCATCACAGACACGACCAGCGTCGCTGGCACCAACTTTCACAATCATCGGAGCGCGAAAAGTGGCACCGGCCGGGCATGGAGAGAAAGGCTGACCCCAGACTCCCAGGTGAGATGCTACATTTTCAGGTGTCACCTGGACTGAAGGAAAGATGCTGGCAGTGACCATTGTCCCATTATCCACACAACTCGTGTGGAAGCCTCTACTGTCTTTTCTAGTTCGATGTCCTGTGCTCTGCAGCAAGAGAATCTTACGTATTATCGCTGAAACTTTCAACACACACTCAGTTCAGGATTTAGGCTTTCCTGTATGGGATGGACTGATGGTTTGTGATAAGCTGGGGAGATGCTTGTCCAATGTAGCCAGGTGGATGTCCCTTCCCCCTGGCAGAGTTGGGATCTTTATCTGGGGCAGGAGAAGGAGTAATCCTTGGATTCCTCAGGAAGGCATGATCCTTCCTTTCTCAAGAAGAGTCCATTTGCTGCAATCTTGGGAGACAAAGTTTGCCTTTTTAATAGCATAAATTCTCTTCATCTTGCATATTAAAACTTCACCAGGTATTAGATAATTTAGATCATAAATTTTCCTCAAAATGACCCATCATCTCAGTATTTATTTATTTTTCCTCTAAAAGGATGGGAGGCATAAAAGTAAGTTTTCTAGTTTTATATCTGTCAACTTGTCACATAAATATCTCAGTAACAACTGATCTTATCATCATAAAACTTCTATTTGTGTTGTTAGACATGTCACGTTGGTCAGTTACACAAAAAGTCAAGCACGTACAGTATGCAACCCCCTTCGGACCAGCCTGTTAGCCTTCATCGTGTAATCTCCCTTCACTGGCCACAGAGAGGCATGGTGTGTGCTGGACTCAACGTGAGCTCCATGAGAGAACAGACCAGCCCCGTAATGCCTCCATCCCCCACACCTCAGGGTGTTCCCTGCAGTGGTGACACAGCCAAGTCCTCTGGAGGGATGGATGCCTGGCTGCTTTCTCAAAGGGCACCATTAGGGAACAGCTTGGCAAACATAATTCAGGTCCTTCACGATCACGGTGGCAAATCAGGATTGAAGCCCACTTGTAGGTAACTCTGTTAGGAGGTGAGGCTGGAAAATGACAAGCCTGATTTTATACAAGCACCCCCTCGGTAGCTGCAAGTGCCACCCACTGTCCCCTAGCGCCTCCTGACCAAGTGGAGGGAACAGACGCCTGTGTGAACAACCACAGTTGCACGTGGGAAGTGTGGCAGCGGAGATATGCACAGGAAGATATAAGGATCCGGAGGAAGGAAGAAATCTTAGTATTGCTGGGCAGGTGGGGGTTGGGGGCAGGAATCTGTGAGTGCTTCACGGCCTTGGGGCATGACAACTATTCTCAGTTTGGGGCCCAAGGAAAGACTTGACATTCATACCTGTTGAATAAGGCTATTTATTTTTCCAATTAATAGTTACTGAGCACTAGCTATATGCCAGGCTCTGGGCCAGGGCCAGGGACAAACTAAGGGCTGAGGCTCACCCAGCTCCTGACCTCCCAGAGCTCACAGTTTAATATGGGGGGTGAGGGGTTAAGCCAACTGTCACACAAATAACTAAGAGCTTCCACGTTGGAAGGTAGTAGTCTTTAGCATGGTGTGTGGTCACTGCTGCCCGAGCTCTGCAGGGCCCCTGATGCCATCACTGGATCAGCCCCCTCCCATCCCTCTACCCTCCGGCTGGCACACAGATGCATCCACAGACACCAGCCAGTCCACCATGCTGTTGATAACACAGGAGCATGAAGAGCAGAGAAAGGCTGGGACCTCAGAGTGGCCAAGTGCTTCTGGACACAAAGCTGAAAATGCCACATCTGTGTCCCTGGGCCCTCTGTCTTGAAACAATACTGTGGTTGAAGGGCCATTGCAGCTGGGGTTTCTCTCTCAGTATCCACTTTTGAATGGAAGTATCCATTTAGGGGAAGATGCTGTTGAAATGGGTTCAGGAGCTAGCAGTGAACATATGATGGCAAGTACAGGTCAGGGGTTAAGATAAGGGTTCACCTGGGAGCCAGGGCTCTTTGGAGCCAAGGACTGGGCCATGATGGGGTAGGTACTGACTGGAATGGCCAGGTTGCATTATTCTGTGACTTTTATGCTTTAAAACCCACATTTTTTATGGACCATTATTTAGGGTAAATATGCTTTCGGTTCCAACCTAGAAAAATTTAGCTATCTTGTACTGAAGGACTACATGCAATGTGCTTCATTAACATTCTCATTAGTTCCAATGACACAGACCCCATTTTACAGGCAGGGCACAGACAGGGGAAGCTTTAGGTAGACCCAGGCTTCAAACCAGCATCCCTGATGCCTTTCTTATCTGTGTGGTGGTTATTGCCACCCATTGCTCTTAGTCTCTTTGTTTCTTTGTCTCTCTTGGGTGGCGACACGTAGCCAGGGACACGTGGGGTGCCAAAATAGGTGGAACTGAGTTGGGAATATCTGAATTTCAGGTATCTTTGTACTGTTTTTAACAAAATCAGGCTCACTCTCTCACAGACAACATTCCTTTGCTTGTGGAGCCCAGAGCATCCTTCCTTCACCTGAACTTGTCCCCCCTCGCTTGAAGATGAAGCCTGAGTTTCCCTCCTCCAAGATGCTCTCTGATTGTCCCAGCTCCCTGAGCCTCCTACTTCCTCTGGCCCAACACAGCATCTTGCTTCTTCTGCTAGTGCTTCCCATATGCACACCTTGGTGCCTGTGCTGCCTGAAGGATGGTGTTGTGTACCCCTTGACATCCTTGGACATGGCCTAGAGTGGAAGACCAAACAAAAATATGTTCTCGCATGAAGAACACCAAATAGAAGTTTGTCCAAGAGATGGCTCAGGGCAAGCTAGAGCTTCAGGTCAGGTGAAGAAATCGCTTCAGGGGGCCCAGGCTACTGGGTGCAGCTCAGATACTCACTGGTCCCTGGGCATCCTGAAGCCAATTCCCAATACTGAAGTAGGGAATGCAAAGCGAGACCCAAATGAGCACTCGTTTCCATGACTAAAAGAAAATAGGAAAGCAAAGTCAGGATGAAAACAACAGGACCTCTCAGGTGGAGTAAGAGACTAAGGTGCAGTTCTTAAAGGAAGCCCACAGAAAATTCCATAAGGCCCCCAAATCTACAGCCCATCCCCCACCAATCTTGGTCCTCCTTGCAGACATGAGGGTGTTGCATGGTGATTTCTTGGATAAGAAGACCCTTCCATTGTGATTCACCCTGATTAGAAGGAGGAGATGGCACATCATTTCATTTGCTTGTTCTCTGTGTGATGCATAGCATCTTAATTCTAGAGCTAATCCTCAATTAACACTCAGGAAATTTGGGCCTTTTAATTAAAAGAAAGATAGCCTCAAAATAAAATAGGTCAACAGGCCTTTCTGAAGGGTGGTCCCAGGGAAGCCGGAGGCTTGGCCCTGGAATTTCCAGGTTTCCCAGTGTTAATAGAATTTAGATCACATTGAGAATTTAGATTGCAGGAATGGAAAACTCCATCCTTTTTCACTGACCCAATTTGAGAAGTAAAAATTGATCAGCAGACCAGCTGGGCATGCAGACATAGACCACAGCATTTGCATGGACTGTTAAGAGTGTTATTCACAGCTTCTGGCAGAGGAGCCAGGCACTTTTCTGCATCCAAAACCTAATCTTGTGGCGAAGAAACCCCTGCCTTCATTACCTGTGCATTAGACCAGAGAGGCAGGTCATGACCCCCAGGTCAGGGTAAGCCAGATAACAAAACACACCAGCAGGAGGGAGAGGCTGGAATGTCTGTCAACCCGGCTGCCTGGTAGCACTTCCAGGAACCTATGGAAGGAGGTGATGACATGGGGAGAAGAATTCCAGAGCCCCTCAACTGTATACATTTCTTGGGTTTCCTCCTTCACTTGCCAATGGACTAGAAAAAGGAAATATGGATTCTGAAGACTTTTAAAAATTAAACCAAATTTGCATATCATAAATGCACAGATTTTAAGTATATAGTTTGGTGAGTTTTGATGAATGTATGCATTATTGCAACTACCAGCCCAATCAAGATCTACACGTCCATGGCTCCAGAACATTCTCTGATGCTGCTGTCCAGGGAACCCCTTCCAGAGGCAACTGATATTCTGTTCCGACTGCTCTCACCAAAGCCTAGCTTTTCCTGTTCCAGAACTCCGCGTGCATTAAATTATGCAATGTGTATGTACTCTCTGGTAACTGGCTTATATTGCTCAGCCTATTGTTTTCAGATTCATTCAGGGTACGGTGTGTATTAGTAGTTAATTTTTTTTTTAATTGCTGAGTAATCGACCCTTACGTGGTTACACCATGACTTGTTTATTCATTCACCTTTTGCTGGGCATGGAGAAAGAAAATTCAAAATACTCGAAGAAGAAAAAAAAAAGTATTTTTGAGCAGAATTAATAAATTCATTCTGCAGATGTTTGCTAAATGTCAGCTCTATGTTGGGCATTGTGCTAGGCACCGTGAACACAGCTGTGGATGAAATGATAGTGTGCCTGCCTTCGTGGCATTGAGATTCTGGTCAGAGACACAGATCACGAACAAGTAATCAGATGCATGACCAAGATAATTGTAGATCGTGGTGAGTTCCACGAAGGCCATGCTGTTATGGAAAATAAACCAACGTTCCATTTTTAGGACAGATACTTTGGTATATTCTTTTTGACTGAAAATTGCTATTAAGATCATTCACCTGATCAAGAATCATTTGCATCAATTTGTGATTTTCTGCCTTAAAATGTGCTCACTAGCCAGTGAGTCAGGGGTTGGGTGTGAAATTGGGCTCATACTGGTCCTTTATTCTTTGCCTTGTGCTTTACAAAATCTGCTTGCTTTTAGGGAGTCTATCACTCTTGGGACCACAGGTGTATTTGTGGTTGTGCAATGGAGATCTCTGAAAAATAAGAATCCCGGCTCTGAGAAACAGATTCAAGAAACACATGTACCACGGGATTTACATTATTTCCTTCCCAAACAACACCCATCTTGATTCTGTTCAAGATTCCTTCTACAAATGTTTTCAAAGGAAGCTACTTCCCACTTTGCCCATAGGCTTTCTCTCTGGAGTTCTCCAGTCTGCATTGTTAAGAAAGAAAGAGGAAGAGGGAGACACAGGGAGATACTTTAGCATTCTATAATAAAGTAGTTCATGGCACAATTAAAATGATGTAGTAGAACAGTAACATGATATGCTGAATTTAAATAACTAAAGCTGATTAAGGAGGACATCAGAATTAAATGCTTGATGGAATTGACATAACAAATCCAAGATGGCCTCTCCATGTTTCAGCTGAGAGATGGTGCCAACCATTGGTATTTTCCAGGCAAATTTGTTGATAGATAAAACATTTTTATAGACTTTCCATTATTCCTTGTAGCCATCAGCTTTTAATTTTCTCTTTCTAGTTAATATACTTGTGTATAATTTAAACAGAAAACTGTTCTGTTTCATCATAAAAGATTTGCCTGTTACTTTGGGTGTGTAAATCAAGCGGACAGCACAACATTCTTGAACTTGTTTTTTAAGGCATTTGTTGACAACAACAGAAAGGAAGATCACAGACACCGCCAATAAGCGTGGACATCAATTATTTTTTAATTGTATAGGAGTACAGTACACTAATTAAAACTAGTATATCTTGCAATGCCAAAGGCAAAATTAATTATTAATTTTTATTAATATTCAGAAGTAGCACAAGGAATGCATTAATAAAGATTTGGTGGTTGTGACTGAGATCTTGTTTAGCTTTATATTTTAGGAAGAAAAAGAAAGGGTTTGCTGGCTTCATCTGAATAGCGAAGCCTGCACTGGAGAGATGATCTTTATTGAAATGGAACATGTTCTCCAGAGTGGGTATTTAGTGACAGAAGATGAGATGTAGAGGGAGATTATGTGGAAACCCCAAAGCTTGTCTATAATGGTTTGACTTGACAACTCTACATTCACCTGTAAAATTGTTATTGTTACCTTAGATACTTTTGGTTATTAAATTGGATATTTTAGTTAAGCCATCTTGAGTTGACATTTAATAATTCATTTAGGAGCCGTGCACAGAATATTACCCAGCTCACCAAATCCAAGATGAACAGAATTAGTTCTGTGCACTAAAAAGATTTTGACAAGAGTTTCTCCTTCTCTCTCCCATCTCCCTCCTCCTGCTTCTCTTCAGTTCTCCTCTCCCCTCTTTTCCCACCATTCTATCTTTCTCTCCCACCCCCCCCCCCACAGTCAGGAGAGAGTCTCTGAGGCTCCCTTGTCCTATCTGACAATGATGGAAGCACATTCGTGACTTTTAGGCTTCAAGTTTTACATCTACCTATGTGCAGCCCTAAAGCTGTAGGCCACACGTGGGCCATCAGTCTGTGCTTCCTTTAGGGCCGACTGTGTCTCGATCTGTGCAGCCTCTGATTGGATAGTCTTCATTCCTGTTTTTCCTTTGTAAAATCCCCTACCCATAAAAACCTTCAACAAAACCAAAAACCTCCACACTGCGATGGTGGGAACACTGCCTGTGGGAGGGCAGGCTGTTTAGCCACAAGCTCTGCGATTCCCTAACACACCCCCATTGGCCCCAGTGGGGAGAGCCGTCAGCCCCACATCCTCTTCTGCCTAACACACGGGGGATTGCTCTGCCTCACACAGCCCAATCCTGTATGTTCGCGAATCTTCAAGGGTGAAAAGGAGAGGAACGGAGCATTCACAGCTACAATGAAGCTACAAACAGCAGTAGGCAAAACTGTATGGTACAGCATATGCACGGTTCATGCCTTCCCTTCACACCTCGGAATACAACAGGACTCCCCGTCAAGCTCAAGCTGTCACCATTCCCATGGGAATGCAACTCTCTGAAGAATACTTCTTCCACCTGATGGTCCACCTTCCAGAATGCTGCTCCTGGGAAACAGCATTAGGCCACCCTGAGAAGGCATGCATTCCCTCAGATGGACTGGAAAATTGTTTTTGTAAAACTAGGAGGAGAGATGGATCTGACTTCATACCGCAACCTCTGGCCAGACTCACATGACTCAGGGTGGAGGTGGCCATGCAAACAAAGTCAGCATGGACTCCAAATCAATGCCTCGTCATGTTGGTTGGTTCATTTCATTCCACTAGAGTCCAGTAAGAGATGAAGGAGGTAGCTTCATCATACCGCAGTGTGTGAGGGACCCACTGCCTCCTGGCAATGCCAAAGGGAGCTGCTGATTCCAAGCCCCAATTCCTAGGGCCTTGGACACTTAGAGACCTATATTAAGAAAGAGTGTTGTCTTGCCTTGTTCATTTTCAGTCCTCCAAAATCATGTGGATGAATATCACAGTATATGCCAGTTATTAGTGAGACATGATGATGAGTTGGTTAAAAGGAAAAGGCAATTTCATACATTAATTCAAACAACAGACTCACATACTAAGCAGCTAACTACTTCAGAGATTCAGCATGAATAGATAAGGTACACGTATATCAGTTAGCTAATGCTACATAACACGCAACTCCAAAACACATGGACTTAAACAGCAGTTATGTACTATTGGTCACGTGGAGGGCAGTACCTGGGGTTTGGCTGATCTGGAATAGGCTTAACTTGGCAGCTCTGCTCTGAGCTGGGGCTGCTGGGGAGGCTGGCATGGCTCCTTTCATCTATCTCTCGTCCTGTTGGCCCAGAACATTAACTAGGGCATGCTTTCCTACTGGTGATATCAGAGGGTCAATAGAAATCTGTTGGCCTCTTAAGGTCCAGTCCCAAAATGGACCCATTGTCATTTGTATCTACATGCTATTGGCTAAAACCCAATCATGTAGCCAGTCTCAGAGCCAGCAGGTGGGGAACTATATTCTACCCATATTCTTCCCCTAGTACAGGACCTGTGTGGGGATGATGTGTGAGGCCAAGACCTTTACATCCCTACACATAGAAAGATCTCTCCTACCAGGGTTCACTGGGATTCTGCAGCCCCCACCGCTCCCCACCCCGAAAGTTTCCCAACTGTTCTCGTTGATCTTATGTGGTGCCTCCAAGGCTCCATGTCACCATATGGTGAACAGGTGGTATCTACACAGGACACAGCACAGTAGAGAACTAACAATAATCCAAACAACTAGATCAGCAGAGACACCTTAATTAAACAAATCAGGCCCAGGTTTGTTTTTGTTTTTCTAAATCTTTGTCTATGTTTGTGCATCTATGTGGATCTTATGGACCCAAGTCAACATTTTTCCTCTCTACTCTCTGCCCAAGTCCCAGCTCTTCTGGGCACTAGCTCTGTGACCTTCTATAAATTACTCAACATTTCCAAGTCTCAGTCTCCTCATCCACAACACACAGATGAAATAGGCCCTATGTCTTCAGATGGTTGTGAACATCAGTGAGAGCCAGTCAATGGGAAATACTTTGCACAGGAAGCATTAGGTCCATACTGGCCTTTAGTTTTATCATGAATCTGGTGCACAAACTCTGAGGTAGAGGCTGGCAGAGACCCAAGTTGTGTCCTTCCTTGTGCAGATGTGGGTCCTGTTAAGCACGGTCTTTCATCTTTGCTTACAGCTCTGTGACGCTGCTTCTCTAAGATTTAGGGTAAGATTTGTTTTCATAAATCATGTTTATATGTTACTGAGGCTTTGTTTACTGGATTAGGGACAAGTTAAGGGCATTGGGGTACATGTCTGTAGGGGTGGGTGGAGGAGGGCAAAGTTGTGGAGGGTAGTTGTTTAGTATACACAAAGGTGGGAGCTGACCCAAGAAACTGGCTTCAAAGTCAAATGGAGGACTGTTTTCCTATGTGAAGGACAGCCCCAAAGTGGATCTGGGTGACCCTTCTTTTCCCAGACCCTAAAGTTGTGCAAGCCCCTGACAGCCTCATCTTGATTACATCAAGAGCTTTTGGCAGGAGCAATTCCAGTACCTAACATTAAAACCCTGAGGATGTCGTGCTGGTGACGGCCATGCTGAGAGCACAGAGCCTCAGAAGTTGTACAGCTGTTGGAAATCAGATGTTGTCTAAGGGAGTTTATTATGCTTGCTCTGAACTGCTCATCGCCTGTGGGAGCCAGGCAAGCTCTGTTCACAAATGGGGAAGAGTTTTTTTTTCCTCAGGGGCTTTTCCTGCTGCCCACAGAGTCAGGATGGGTCCTGAAGATGCCAAAACTCATCTGGTTCAAGCACCTTCAAGCAGAACATTAGATATTGTCTGTCATGGCTTGAATAAATTTTACAGTCCCTGGAAGGCTCTGAACCACATTCTGGCCACAAGCATTAACCGGGTTAATCACACAGGTTGTTTTTGGTTTTGGTTTTGTTTTTTTGTGTTTTTTGTTTGTTTTGTTTTGTTGTTAACTGTCCAACTATTCCACTTTAGGTATGTACTCATGTATGGATAAATTACCACTTTATTTTTGTCAAAACCCAGTTTACTTGTTACCTGCTCTCTAAAGTCTTCCTAGGACAACCCGTTGGTCACCTCCACATGAATACTAGCCCCATCCCTTGTTCATACTTCTGTGGCATCACCTGGCCTTATGATCAGGGGTCAGTTCACTAGACTCTCTGACAAAGGCCCAGGGGCACCCTGGGAGAGGATCTGCACTGTCTTCTTCCTGTATTTCCAGTGCCCGGCACTTAACCGTTTTGGTAAATGTGGGACTGAGTTGAAAGAGCACATTCAGTACAGGTCTAATTATTGGATCAAGTCATAGTAGTGGATGCACCACCGAGTAAGTTAACCACCTGGGTAGATTATGTTGACTAGTCTTAGAGTCTTATATACAGTCAGGAATAGATCTAGACTATGAGTTGAGAAGGACATCTCTGCTCTTTGAGGGACAAGAAAGAAGATTCATTCTTTCATTCAATAAGTAACTATTGAGTGTGTACTATGTGCAAGGCCTAGTGGCAGGCACTAGTGATAGGTTTGTCACTAGTACTAATATCTCTAGGCACATTAGTGAAGAAATACATAAAATTACCTGTTCTCCTGGAGCTTACATTCTAACTCCAGGGAGACAAACAAAAACCAAATTGCCAGGCAACTCAGATGGTGTTAAGTGTTGTAAGAAAAAATAAACAAGAAGGGATTATAGAGGGTGCCGGTGGAGCATTGTAACACCTACAATGTTAAATAGGTGACTAAAGGGACCTCAGAAAAACTGTGATATTTGAGCACGTGATATAAAGGAATGAGGGAACTGGCCAGGCAGGTGTTTGAGGAAGGGCATTTCTGGCAGAAGCAACAGCATATGCAAAAGCTACAAGAAGTACTAAAGACAGTTTTGTTGGATAGAAGGAAAAAACACCAAGTTGAAAATCAGATCTCTAAAAAGGGATGAGGAGAGTCAGAAATGGTAAATGGACGAGTAATTATACAATAGTATTTTAAGTTATTTTTTAAAAGATAATTGATTTTTTAGGATATATAGAATTCCTTGGGATTATAGTCTTTGTTCCTTAATACTGAAGATTAATATCTACGAGTACCTTAAGACAAAAAGACAGGAAAAGACATAAAGGCAAAAGCTAATAATAAGGAGACTGATGTGACCATATTTAAATGAGAAAGTAGACAAGGAATATTATCAGAGATGAAGAGAATTTCTTGATATAATACCCAAATCTTAAAAAAAAAAGCCACATCAGAAAAACATGTATGTAACGGAAACTAGATCCTCAAAATACACAAGATACAGGTAGAATTAAAAAGAAAAAAAAGACAAATGCAAAATATAGTTAAAGATTTCAGGGGCACCTGTGTGGCTCACTCTTTTGGGTGTCTGACTTCGGCTCAGGTCATGATCTCACGGTTCGTGAGTTCAAGCCCCATGCTGGGCTGTGTGCTGACAGCTCAGAGCCTGGAGCCTGCTTTAGATTCTGTGTCTCCCTCTGTGCCCCTCCCCCACTCATGCTCTGTCTCTCTCTGTTTCAAAAATAAATAAATATTAAAAACAAAAGAAAAGATTTCAGTACCCTTCTCTTAGTAATTAACAGAACAAGTATTACAAAAATTTATAATTTTACAGAACTCTTTAGTAACACTATTAGTCAATGGGACTTAATTGATATTCATTGAACATCGGCTAATGGCAACAAAATACATTTTCTTTGCAATTGCACATAGAAATTTCACCAAAATAGATAACATGTGGAACCATTAAAACAGTGTGAATACATTTAATGTTTATTTATTTTTTGAGAGAGACAGAGCACAAGTAGGGCAGGAGCACAGAAAGACATAGACCTAGCATCCAAAGCAGGCTCCAGGCTCTGAGCTGTCAGCATAGAGCCTAACGCAGGGCTCAAACTCAGGAACCATGACCTGAGCCAATGTCCGACACTCAATTGACTGAGCCACCCAAGTGCCCCAACAGTCTGAATATGTTTAAAAGGACTGGAATCCTATGGGATATATTTTTAATATAATAGAAATCAATAATACAAAAGATGATATGAAAAAATCCCAAGCATTTGTGGAAATTATTTCTGAGAAATTCATGGACCAAAAGAGAAATCACAAGAGAAAATCCAAAATAGTTTGAGTTGAATAAATATGAAAACACAATATACCACATTTATCAGATGTAGCTAAAGCAGTTCTTTAGAGAAAAATGTATATATAGCCCTAAATGTTCATTTCAAAAATAAAAAAGATCTAAGATAAAGGATATAAGCTTATACCTTAAGAAGCTAGAAAAAGAAAAGCATATTAAGCCCAAGTAAGTGGAAGGAAAGATATAATAAAGAGAAAACATATATAAAAAATGGAAATATACAAACTGTAGGAAAAAAGAGTCAATGAAACCAAAAATTTCTTTGACTAGATGAATAAAATCAATAAACCTCTAGGTAGACTGAGCAAAATAAAAGAGAGGGCATAGATGAACTATAATAGAAATAAAATTATAAACTTTACACCACACAAATCCCATAGACATTTAAAATATAATAGGGAATATTTTGAACAATTTAATGTAAATAATTTCAACAACTTTGAAGAAATGAAAGACATTAAAGAAATGTAAATTACCAAAATTGACACAAGAAGAAATAAAAGATTTAAATAGCCCTATATATGAAAAGAAATGAAATAACTTTTAACAATGCAAACTAAAAACCCAGATGGCTTAACTGATGAATTGAATGAAAGATTTCAAAAAAGTAGTGTTGGATCTTGCATGGGAGCTAAAGTCTAATATCTGTATGTGTTTACATCAGGATTTTTTTTAGCTCCAACTATCAGAAGTCAAAGTAAAGACCAAACAAAAAGTTACTAAATGAGATTTTGAGTACCCTCTGTATCCAGAAGGACTTTAGAGCCAGATTCAGGAATTGTGTGCCTGGAAAAGATGCTCCAATCACTCCACAGAGCCACTGTGGTCACCACTGCTGAGCCACACATTATGACCACTACCAGCAGCCCTGAAGACCCTACATCCATCCCTTATGTTGGTTTTATGCTATTGGTGCCTTGGGAAGTAAGATGTAGATACTTGCTGGCACCGCTGTCTGCAGAATGGATTCCACTCGTTCCTCTTTCATTGTTTCATTAAGATTAATTCAAAGACTCATCCCCTTGTGCTCTATTTGCAAGGGAACCTGAGAAAATATTTTGTAATTTCTTCCTTTGAGGAGGTAGGTGGACTCTGTCTCATAAAAGGGAGAAGTCCTCATACACAGATGCTGGAGCCATTGTAAATCATACGCCCAACAAGGCATATGAATTAAAAAAAATCTGATTAACATAATCATTAGAAGTCCCTTAAATCCTCCAGTTGTGTGTACAACAATGCAGGTTTTCAGTAAGTCTAACAGGGCTAGTTATTTTCCCCCTCTTTGGAGGAAATTTTTGCTAGTTCGGTTGAACAGCCAAAGTCGTAACTGGATTGCATTGAGAGGCCATATATTGTAATATTGTGTGTCAATTATACTTCAATAAAAAATTTTAAAATTTTGAAAAGGTAGCCATGCAATATTTAGACATAAATACATACATACGTTTATTTTTAAACCCTCGGCTTATACTAAGGTGGTGAGATGATCACACTACAGACGACTGAGGGGATGGCAAACACTGGTGGATGCTCCCCTTAAATGATTATTTTTCTTTCTCCTTCTGCACCACCTCCCGGTGTAACTCCTTTTCCTCTCCTCCTTCTTCGTCCCCATCAGTCTGTTGCTTGTATGAGAGGACGCGGCGGCTTTTTTGTTGCAATTCTCTAAGCAGAGATTTTATCAACTTTCTTACACCACTTCCTAACATCAAGTCCTAAAAACTTAGACAAAATATCTTACCTTTTCCTTTTACAGATGGGTAAACTGGGGCCCAAAGAGGGGCAGGACTCATCTGAGGTAACAGAACATGCCTATGGCCACCAGTACTGGGAATCAGACTGCTTTTTAACACAACTTCTTGTGTATACGTTCTTACTTTCAAGAGCACAGACTTTTAGATAAGAGCTGGACTCTCTTGGGATTAGGAGTTCAACAAAGCCATTGTTCTGAATCCATTCCCTGACTCCCAACTCTGTGATAAGAATATCCTAGAAACTGGGTTTCTCTATAAAAAGACATTTCCCCACGTGCACTGTATACATTCTGCCTCAAATTCTCCTTGGCAGATTCACAGTTTAAAAATACTTGAGTATCTCTTTAATGTTGTTTCGCCTCATTGTGAAACTGCGTTTTCCCCCTTGTGCTTGCTCCTGGAATGCCTTCTCTCCTTGCTGGAGCAGTCTACCACTCTCTTCCTCTCTCTCCTGATTCCTGATTTTTTTCTGTGCCTACTTCCCAATGGCAGCGTCTTCTCAAACTCCATGCTTGAATTTATTCTCTTCAAACCAACTTCACAGTGCGAAGAAAGAACTGAAACTGCTTTCTTTATGCCCCTTATAAGCCCTTCATTAGATTCAAATATGAAAACGTGAGTCTAAACATCTGGAAAATAGGACTAAGGTCCTGCTTCCCTAGAAAATAGTGTACCAACAGAGCCACAACTCAATGAGGCTCCTGTGTGGGTTAAATGTGAAAAAAAATAGGTATGAGGAACTATCTAGAGGTTGACCTAAATTCTGGTTAGAAATTTCTCACACTACCATGACCTCTTTTATTCTTCTGGGACTCAGGTTCAAAGGGTTGAATTCAGGGGCGCCTGGGTGGCTCAGTCGGTTAAGTGTTCGACTTCAGCTCAGGTCATGATCTCCCAGTCTGTGGGTTCGAGCCCCACATCGGGCTCTGTGCTGACAGCTCAGAGCCTGGAGCCTGCTTCAAATTCTGTGTCCCCCTCTCTCTCTGTTCCTCCCCCATTCACTCTCTGTCTCTGTCTCTCAAAATAAAATAAAGACATAAAAAAAAAACCACAAAGGGTTGAGTTCATTGTAATCCTTAATCTATGCAAGACCACCTTTTTAATTTGTCTATCTATTCTCTTTTTAACCCCATTCCTGTACTCTAATTGGCAACCACTATGGGGTGTTTATCTGTTCATTAGTCTGTGTTCTGGACAGGTGCATATTGTTGTTAGTGGGAATGTATTTTCATTTATTTAAATGTTAAGACCCTTATTGCTATGTGTACATATAGTCCATTGCTTTGAACCACTATACATTTCCACATTTTACTTATCTTCCCAGGGCTAGATATACGGTCTCCCAACTCCTGCTTCCACTATTAATGCTGTGACTAGCATTCATGTGTCCCTTCTGACCATCTGTGAATACTTCTTTGGGAAGTGGGTCCGGTGGCAGTATTCCTGGATCACCGTGTATAGTGGCTGCTGTGGTGGGCCCTCTTCAGGACCAAGGGAGCCCCAGCTGCTGCAGGAGCTGGCTGCTGATGGTTCTCAAATGAGTCACTCTCCAGGGAATTAAGAGACCTGCCTCACTGGGGTCCTGGGCTCAGCCCCATTGTCTCAAGGTAGGACAGCTCTGAAAGGCCATCTCAGCTGTGAAGCTCATTGCAGGACACCTGAGGCCCTCACAGTGATAGCATTCCAGGTCTGCTTCTCCTACCAGTTTCACTTCCATGAACATCGACTCTTGAACATGTGCCCCAGTAAACTTCCCACCTGCACTCCTCACTCTCCACATCTGTTTGCCAGCAAACAGACCTGAGTCATGGACAGTGTGTGCATTTAATATGACCAAGTAGCCATGGAGGCACCAGCACAATGGAAGAATCATATACTCCCTCATCCCTGCAAACACTTGGGATTTTCTAGCAGTCCAATGGTTGCAAATGCATTAGGTACAAAATGGTATCTTTTTTTGTTTTAATTTGCATTTCTCTGATTATTAATGATTTCAGCCTCTCTTTTTAAACTTGTCAGCTTTTAGAGTTTCCTTTTCTGTAAATTGCCTGAACACATAATTCGATCATTTTCTTTTTGGGGTTGCCATCTAGGTATAAACACTTTCTCAGCTTAAAATATTGCAGACTCGGGGTGCCTGGCTGGTTCAGTCAGTTAAACCTCTGACCTCAGCTCAGGTCATGATCTCACTGTTCACGAGTTCAAGCCCCACATCAGGCTCTGTGTTCACAGCTCAGAGCCTGGAGCCTGCTTTGGATTCTGTGTCTCCCTCTCTCTCTGCCCCTCCCTTGCTCGTGCTCTGTCTCTCTCTTTCTCAAAATAAATAAACATTTAAAACAATATTGCAAAATCTTCTCCCTCTCTGTCTTTGGTCTCTTAACTTATCCAGGGTGTTTTTGATGAACCAAAACCCTTCATTTTAATGTCAGATATTTTTGCTTATCATTTAAGTTTTTCTTTTTTTATTATTTTTTATGTTTTATGTTTATTTATTTATTTATTTTGAGAGAGAGAGAGAGAGCAAGCACATGCAAGCAGGGGAAGGGCAGAGAGAGGGAGAAAGAGAGAGAATACCAAGCAGGATCCACACTGTCAGCATGGAGATTGACATTGGGCTGGATCTCACAGACTATGAAATCATGTCCTGAGTAGAAATAAAGTGTTAGACACTTAGTCAACGTAGTTACCCAGGCACACCTTGAATATAATATATTTTTACATATTTATTTCACCTAATTTTAAAGCATTTAAAAACTGTATTTATTTATTTAAAAAAATTTTTAATGTTTATTTTTGAGAGAGAGAGTGTGTGAGCGGGGAAGGGGCAGAGAGAGAGAGAGAGAGGGAGACACAGAATCCAAAGCAGGGTCCAGGCTCTGAGCTGTCAGCACAGAGCCTGATGCAGGGCTGGAACCCACAAACCATGAGATCATGTTGGACGCTTAACTGACTGAGCCACCCAGGTGCCCCTTAAACCTGAATTTAGATGATAAAGTACATTTGCATGTTTTGTTAAAAACCTCATTTGGATTTTTTGACACTTTCTCTGTGTTGAATTAAATTAATAGATTAAATACAGGGGAATTGACATGTGTATGATGTTATCGTTAAAGTTTTAAAAGTACTATTTCTGTGTACTTTATGTGTTGTATGAAGGAGCTCTTATTTCATCATTTTATTTCCTCATTGGTTGTAGTTGATGAAAATAAATATATTGATTTTTGTAGTTTGATGTTCTATCCAGCTATCTTGCTGAACTTTCTTATTAATGGAAACATCTTTTCTGTTGATTTTGGATTTTTCTTTTTGTGTGTTTGTTTGGTTGATGAATATATCAACTGCAAATGGTGATGGCTTAAACCAACCCCTTTCAAATCCATACCCTCCTTATTATCTCTCTTCTGATTACCGGCATCCTGGAAAACCAATAGTTCATTCAAATTCATTTTTCTCAATACCAAGGTAAAGAAATTGCCTTTTATTCTTACGTCACAGAAGACTCTGAGTAATCATGAGATGTTAAACCTCTCTTTAATCAAAAAGCGTAAGATGTGGGGTGCCTGGGTGGCTCAGCTGGTTAAGCTCTTGGTTTCAGCTCAGGTCATGATCTCATAGTCCGAGAGTTTGAGCCCCATATCGGGCTCTGTGCTGACATCGTGGAGCCTGCTTAGGATTCTCTCTCTCTCCCCCCCCACCCCTCTCTCCCCTCTCACAATATATAAATAACCTTTAAAAAAAAGAGTACATTAAAAAAAAGTATAAGATGTAAGCATGTCAAATACAAACATATTAATGGGTCTCTTTCAGTCCTTTTTCTGATGGTCTTTGCAAAGATTTCTGTTCTAATGACTATTTCCTGGTCATTCCCTGGCACTAAGTCTAGGCCTTAGATTCCCATGTTTCCACTTGCTCTCTTGTATTCTTCCATCACCATAAGAAGAACATGACTGGGGCAAGGAGGATGAGGAATTCTGGAAGCTGAGTTGCCCAGTTAGGTCCAGCAGAGGTCAGTTGAGTGCAGCTGATTTGTGGGAAGGAGCCCAGCCAAGATCAGTGGAACTGCCCTGTCAAGCCAACCCCCACATCATTCCACAGATGGGTGAGGTCAATGACCACCTACGACCACATGCACTGAAATTACGTGGTTTGTAGTTACTCCGCAATCACCGACTGCAAATGTGTCACCTAGCAGTGCTCTCTTTAGCCATCATCCCGGGTAAAAATCCAAGCCAATAAGGGGAAAGCTCTCCCCCCATCACGAGGCACTGCCCCCACCTGTCCTTGCAGTGTTTCAGCCTGCAGGACATCGGGTGCGCCATCGCCTCACGCTCATATTGCCGGCACTGGTTAGAAACAGTGCTAGTGCTCACTGTCAGGGAAACACGAATCAAAACCAAGGTGTGATAGCACATCACACCTATAGAGATGGCTGGAATCAAAAAGACAAAAAATAACACGTGTTGGAGAGGCTGTGGAAAAAGAGGAACCCTTGGGCACCGTTGGCGGGAATGCAACTGGGGTGCAGCCACTGTGGAAAAAAACAGTATGACGTTTCCTTTAAGAATTAAAAATAGAACTACCGTATGTTCCAGTAATTCCACTACTGCGTTTTTACCCAAAGAAAGTGAAAACTAACTTGAAAAGACATATGCACCCTGTGCTTATTATAGCATTATTTATAATAGCCACAATGTGGCGGCAGCCTAAATGTCCATTGATAGATGGGTGGATAAAGATGGGGTATATATTACAGTGGAATATTACTCAGCCATAAAAAAGAATGAGATCTTGCCATTTGCGATAATATGGCTTATGAGAGGATTATGCTAAGGGGGAGATCAGATAGAGAAGAGAACAACAAATACTATATAATTTCACTTATATGTGGAATCTCAAAAACAAAGCAAACCAACAAATAAACAAACACAAGCAGAAACAGACCCATGAATATGAGAACAAATTGATGGCTGCCAGAGGGAAGTGGAGGAGGGCGGGGTGAAAGGATGTGAGGATACAGGCTTCTGGTTGTGAAATTAGTCAATGGTACTGTAACAGCGCTATGTGGTAACAGACAGTAGCCACACTTGCGGTGAGCACAGCATAATGTGTAGACTTTCCAATCAGTCTGTTGTACACCCAAACAAATATAACGTGTGTCTACTATACTTCAAGAAAAAAGAAAAGAAATAGTGCTGGGGGCTCCTTGGGGCTTCAGTCATTTTCACAGGATGTAGACACGGCTCAGTTCCCCGGGGGACTCAAGAGACACTGATAGGTGGACCTCAAACCCTGCCCTAACAAAAAGGAACCCCAAAGAATCTGAGGATGCCCCATGCTTCAGAACCTCCCGGGACTCATAGATGGTTGTATGCACCACTCTCACCTGAGATCCCGAAGTGGAAAGAGCAGCTTCAAGAAAGGGCCCAGATTTTGTAGGTTTTTGTAACTGAAGGAGGACTGCCGACCGGTCCCTCTGCCTCACTGTCGGCAGCGGGCTCTCCACAGAGGCAAGTTGTCCACACCCGCCGGTTGCCAGGCTGGTGAGCCAAGCCACTGCTCTCAGTCGGCGGGGATCGGGTTTTTTTTTCTTTTTTTTTTTCAAACTAATTCTTATGTTGTCCACTTCCCAGTTTTGCTGCTGCGTTGTAGATCCCAGTATCAATTTTAGTTGAAAATGCAGCAAAAACAAAAAGGTAATGCCACTTCCCACACTGTTTCAAAAGGGTTTTAAGTGGGAAAAGGTATTTAGTATTTTTAATAAGCATCTTCAATACTATTGAGTTGGTTTCTTTGTTCATATCACAAGATTAATTATGCTGTCAGACACTTTCAAGGCCTGCTTAACAAAGATTCAGTGATATAATGGTTTGCTTTGCGCTGCCTTTTTTCTGCATAGCAATCACAATCAGCATTAGACAATTTAAAACCCTTTCACCAGCCGGAAGTTCTGAAGAGCCTTTTAATCAACAAAAGTAATTTTGCAAACAACTAGATACAGCATTTTTCATATTAACTAACTTGCATTTAAACTCTGCCTGCTTGATTCTTCCCAGGTCTCTGATTCCTAGGAAACTGGGTTGTTCCCGACGGCACACAATCTGAAAGTGGGGCTCACAGCACACGGTTCTCCCTGGGCATCCCCAAATTTCCACAAACCATTCCCTCATTCTGCTTATTAAAAAGATTGCATTGGCATGCAAATGTAATTCATTCGTTTTAATTATCTCTTAATATACATATCTCGTCTCATCAGTTAAACTCTTTTTTGTTAATTTGGTTGCCCAGACAGTGCAATCTTGCTATTCTGTAACAGCTCCAATCTGTGTCAGTGTGTTGTGGTTTCACGCAGTTGTTGTTGTTGTTTTTTAAAATTTGCTTGCGTTTTCATTATTTTGTGTATGCCTGGAATTTGAGAATTCTCCGGACACCATTTCCAATATTTTAAATTTCAAACTTTTTGAGGGGCGCCTGGGTGGCTCAGTTGGTTGGGTGCCCAGCTCTTGAGTTTGGCTCAGGTCATGATCCCGGAGTCATGGGATCGAGCCCATGTCAGGCTTTGCACGGCATGTGGAGCCTGCTTGGGATTCTCTCTCTCTTCTTCTGCCCCTCTCCCCTGATGATGCTCTCTCTCTCTTTCACTAAAATAAAATTAATTTATTTATTTATCAATTTTTAAAATTCAAACTTGTTTGAGATGGACAATAACTGAGTTGAGTCAGAGTTCTTTGCTCATACAATAGCAGCCCCATACGAAATGAAAGGTTTTGAGATTTTGTGCATGGAAGGTAGCTTTTCTAGGAGTTATAGCAAGGACACATATTTAGCTTTTTTTTTTTTTATCAGGCACATTTTTAAAAAATGAAACTAACCTGTTAATGACACCTTTAAAACATTCATTTTAAAAAAAAAAGAAGGAAAGGAAGGCCCAGCCAACGGCAGTAATTTGTACCGAGGCTGTGTGTAGTAATTAGGCACCGAAGCAGTGATTCTCGCACCCTAAACCCCTGCGTGTTTGACACGATTTCAACCCTGGCGAGAAATGACCCAGGGATCTGGAGCCACAGGACACGAGGGGCAAGTCCTGTCACAAGAAATAACAGGGTCAGGAGACGTGGCTAATGAAGTCATAGCAACTGGTGCACCGAGCCAATCAGAAGAGGCGCCAATCTGTAAATGAGGATATAATTAGCAGAAAAAATAACATGCTTTGGTTGGATTGGAGGGGAGCCTGTAATGACTGGATATTGAGAAAGATTCCGAAAGATTAGAGCAAACATTATACAACAAAGAATACCTAATTAGGGGAAAAAAGTGAATATGCCTTAATTAGAGGCAAATACATGATTGAAAGACGCAGAGTTGTCTGTTAATATGAACGTAGTAATGAAGGTTAGAGCACGGCTCCTGGTTCGGCTTAGCAAAGCCAAGTAGCACGCACATCGGCTTGCAGATGGCGCTTTCGACAACGAGGCACACAGCGTGTGCGGTGCCCCATTGAGTGTGGGGCACCTAGTGCCCACAGCACAGGGAGCTAGCTGGTCATCTTGGCCCCAGAAGCCCCTGCCTGCCTGGGACACAAGCACCCACACAACGTGTCATGGTGCTTACAATGCAGACAACAAATCAAGTGCCAAAAATAGCCATGTCCAAGTGTCAGCATGGAGGCACCGAGCTCAGGATTCCTGGACGGTTTCCTTTCAGACCGATAGCTGGCAACGTGTGGATTCTGTTTAAGGGATTAGAACAGACCCATCCTCCTCCCAGCCCACCAGGCCCGAGCTGGCCCCTCTGGTCACCCTGGCTGGACCCCCCACGAGTTTTTATGATCCATGACGATGTACAAAGAACGCCTCCAGCTCTTCCTCCCAAGCAGCAATTTCAAGACTACAAGCAGCCACTAATTTTCCCCCTAGTAGAAAAACTACATGTTGTTTTAGTTCCTCTCTTTTTCCCTTTTTCCCCCCAAACTGTTCTGAGTATTGATTTTCATTTATTTTACACGATTCTTAATTGTCATCATTAGCTATCTATGCCACATCCCCCCGCTTAAATATACCCTGTCAATTTTGTAGCATATTTATAGATTAATTTAAATGTGTTTTTAAATTTATGACTGCCTACCTTTGGTATGTTTGTAACATTAAAATACTTACGGTACAGAATTTTTTAATTAAAACTATTCATCAAAGAAAGTCCAGGTAGCGAGCATCTCCTTGTTTGTGGTGGGGGTTCTAACAGCCAGAGTGAGCAAAATAATAGGTCAATTAAAAAAAACCTAAAGATAGCGTTTCCAAAGACCCAATTGTTTAATGAGCATTTGCCAACCGATCCCCCCAAATTAAATTATGAACTTGTTTTTTTTTTTTTTTTTTTTTTTAGTTACGGGCATCAGGGGCCGCATGTGGCAGAAGCAGAGAGAAGGAGGCCTTGGCTGCCTGCACGCAGAGCTTGCTTCTGGGCTTTGGCCCAGGGCAACGGGGACCTCTTTCTGGAAATCGACACCTGAAACCGTGGAAAGGTCCACATCGCTTTGCGTGCTGGCGCCTCTGGTCTGCCCAACCATGTGCCGGCTTTGTTTGGACCTCTTTAAACCCACAGCCTCACTCTGGCAGGCTTCTCCGGCTACTGAAACAGACTTTCTCGTGGCACTTGATGGCTAGGGGAAAAAAAATCTCTTCTGTGCTTGCCCACGAGTGCTCTTATGCAAATTCACTTTGCTGGACCAGCAGCTGTCTGGAGAATAGGAGAACCGTCTACAAGAAACAGTGCATCCATGGTCCCCTTTGCGGATGCTTTCTCACTGATTCTTCCGTGGCGGCCAATGCAGAGGACACAGGGCTGAGCCAGAGCGCCAGCCCGAAGGGCCCTTCCGAGGAGCAAGCATGTAATGAATGTGGTCGAAAAGCCAAACAGTGCCCCAGAATGTGATAATGGGGCTCTGTGTCGAGGTCCTGGACATAACCGAACACACTAGGGCTCTGACCAGGAATGGGTAAGAGGATGATCAATCCGCTTCCCCAGGAAGGTCAGAGTGTGTACTTGATGCTGGCGTTTTAAAATTCCTCAGTCTTCCTGTCTTATTCGATCCTGGGTGCGCCTAAATGTTTAGAATTTTCCTCCTGTTTTCTGCCAGTTATTTAAAAAATAGTAGATCATGGACCCCAGGTCCTGGTAATAAGTCTCACATTCCCTGCACTTTAAAAATAACATTTCCTAAAAGCAAAAGGTACTTTTTTTTTATGACTCTCCATATTTTTGCAATATTTTATAAGTGGTTTTTCTGTGTCTCACCCGTTATGATTTTCAAATCTACCTTCTTGCCTAGATTATCCCAGCCCCAACCATCTGAGAATGTTGCTTACAAACAAATATTTGTGACACTGAAAAAATATGGAATGAATAAAATCAACTGATACCCTATTATTATTTTTCCTTTTAGTGTCGAGCTGGCTTTTGGGGTGGGACTTTTAGCGATAGGGCTAAATTTCAGCCCCCAAATAATGGCTTCAACAATAAAACATTTTTCAAAGTGTTCTAGCATTCATGAGATCACATCAAGCTGATTCAGAATCGGATGTCAAAAAAAAGGATCAGCTTCTATCTATTTGCCAGTTGGCTGGGTGGACACAGGGCAGCCGGGACAGTGCCCATGTGGTCTCCTCACCAGGGGTGGGCACTCCCTGGGCCGGGGGCCGAATCAGTTTATGCCTGAAAGGCTGAGGTGGCCTGTTGGAGAGCTGTTTTGGGCACATCCTGCCATTCACTTCCTGATTTATTTCCGACGTGAGCTTTTATCAAAACGTCCCCATTGACAGAAGGGGGGCAAAGGCAGATAATAATAGAGATAGCTAATGGAGTAGGGTTGCATTGGAATGGGACCAAATCCTCCTTTTACCCGACTTTGAATGCTAAATGAATCACTCAGATTTATATGGAGGTGGAAGCTCCAGAAGGTCCGCATCAGGGCAAAATAGGGTTACAATTCAATAAAACGCGTGGCGATGCTTTATTGACTAATGAACCCATCGTGCCGCCGACCGCTGTATTTTACTGTCGCAGACCCTAACTGCCTGGCAATTACATTGTGAGTGTTTGCTAAAGACGTGCCTGTCTTTCCCCCCAGATCTGGAAACAGGTTCAGCGAGAGAAGCTCGGGAGGAAGCAGGTCACACACCTTTTCCACGTCTTCTGGGGATAGAAGCCAGGCACCGATAATAACAGTGCAAACAAGTTGATGCTGCTATTTTTAAATAAGCTGTTATTATTGACTAACAGAGGTTGCCGTGGGTGGGAAGACAAAGCCTCGGGAGCCAGAGAGTTGCTATGAAGACTTGCACCAGAGAGCTCGTTAATGAGAATAGCTAAGTGCAGAGTTAAATGCTCACCGCCATCCTTCCTGTTCCATCTTCCCGGGAGCAGCGTGGAGCTGCTGGCCAGGTGCTCCATCCGTGATGTCTTCAGCCCCTGCCATTCCCCAGTCATTTTGTCTATGGACCTATCACATCATCAGGTAAGGTGAGGAGCCGAGCGAGGGCAGGAGGCGTGGAATGGCAGAGATGGTGGCTGATTGCCAATAACCAGGGTCTTTTTATATCGAGAAACAGAGCAGTCACCACTGTAGATGGCTCTGTTCCCACATACGCAGTCCACATGTGTCCTAACGCAGGAGCTAGAGCAATGCCAGTGTGATTCTTTGCAAGCATGCATGCGTGTGCGCATGGACACGTGTGCATGCACACACACCAGTGGGCTAAGCCTCCTCTGGATTGTTCTGTGTCCTGGTGCATTTAAAATGCACCTCAGCTTAGGAAGTTTCAGTGCCTGTGGCGCCAGGGTCATTTTGCGACATAACAAGAAACCGGTGGCCTGAGCAGGACCGGATCAGCATGTGGGACTTCTGCAGCATGGTGCTCTGAAGGCTGGGGCGGAGAGGACCAACGGAACAGAGGGGTGAGCCGGAGACGATGGGTCTGTAAATGGCACGTAAGATCCTGTTGGCCAGTGTGTAGGGGATGCGCATAGGAGGAAATATTGAAGCTCATGGATTATTTAGAGTAAAAGCTAGTTGCAGGATGATTCATAGAGTATGGTTTCACCTTCGTATTTTTCAACCCAACGAACCATTCTGAATGTATTTGTACATGAATAAATACGTACAAATGATCTAGAAAGAGCCACATCCACCTAAGAATAATGGGTGCTAATATTATACAGTGCTAACATCATGCCAGGCACTGTTCTAAATATTTGACATACATTAACATGCCTGCAATGCTCACAACGATCCTGTGGGACAGTTACCTTCTGGTCCTCATTGGACCAAGAGGGAAATTAAAGCACAGAGAGGTGAAGTCACCCACCCAAGCTCACACAGCAGGAGCAGGAGACTCGAGGAGGCCAGGCCCCTCGGATCTAGACTCCAGGCATATAACCCTCCCCTCTTGCCTCCTGCGCTGTCGAGGTGGTGCTTAGGAGATCAAAGATGGTGATCAGGGAGCGTCAGACTTATCTGTTGCATCTTAGCTGATAGATGACAAGCAGCTTTTATTTGTGTATGGGTCATTAGTGTATCCACACAAGTTATGTAAGTGCATTCGAAGGGCCACTCTGTGATGTTAGAGCCCGTGTTTGATTTTATGGTTTGATCCATTTGCCAAAGCAGCACAATCTGGTTGTTGCAGACTAAGGGACACGCATTAGGTCTCTAAGGATGCACCACACGCGTGAGGTCCGTTCTACGTGTGTGCGGCTTTCGCTGTGTTAGGTAGGAGGGAGATGGTCTCCATCCCCCCTCCCCCGACGAGGTGGGCCTGCCAAGCACGATACCCCACCCTCGGTGGCACTCCCTGTCACCTTGACACCATGAATGGCCTTTTATTTTAGAGCAAATTAGTCCTGCTAGATTCATATCAATGATGTAAATTTTGTTGTCTTTTAATATTTTTAGTTAAATTTATTTAGTTCTGTGGGTTTATTGACATTTAACTTGCAGATTTGCTTTGTTCTGAGTTGTACAAACGTTCTGGTTTCAGTTGCACAAGATGATGAGACAGATAGAAACGGGCCAGCGGCTTCCCGAGCCTCCATGTCCTTTCTCCTTGTCCCACAGTGGCCACATCATCTGGAGCTGCTCACCCTCTTCTTTCACCTGCCCTCTTCCCTCCTGGGTGGCCTGCAAGTCCTCCCCCCTCACCAAATGCTCCTCTAGGACAGTCTCTGGACCCCATCCCCCATGCTGTGTCTGACCTTCAGTAGGCCTCAGCTTAGTGTTTCAAAACACATCATACAGAGGAGATTGGAAAGATCATTTATGTTAAAAAGTTAGTGGCTTGTGTTGGGGGCTATGCATTTTTAAAAGGGCATGATGAATTCAACAGAAAAAAATATCTGAAGATGGGGTTTCAGGCACCATCAGGCTTGAGCAATATGGCCTCCACTTGTCCATGTATCACCTTGACCTTTAGGATGGTGTTGAGTGGGGAGGTCATAACCTGGCACGGTGGGTTGGCAACATATTTCTGAGAGGTCTGTCTTCTACATAAAGGGCATCGTTGGAGAGGGGTCATGGACAGGGACAGAAGCTCAGGGGACATTTGAGTAAAAAGGATCTTTCTGGAACATGGCTGTCCTGTCTTCTGAAGCTCAGGCATCCCTGTCTATAGCTAGAAGCCAGAAGCTTTAGGGCTGTGGTTATGGTCAGTGGGCACACTGCTTTTCCTCTGTGGAAGTCTGTTTTCCAACAATAAAATGAAGGGTTTGAAGGCTGTGATCTGGTGTGACATCCACGAGACTTGGATTGACTGCTCTCATGGCTGAGGACAATGCCCTGGGAGGGGTCCTGCCCAGCTGTGGTGACTGCCTCCCACCGGTTGGACCGCCCGTCACGAGTGTCGCTAATGAGTCCTCTGTGTTTACTGGAGGTAAGGCTGATCCAACCCTCCTTCAGTGCCGGGTCAACAGGGAGCCGTCTGGCTGTGGAGAGGGGACAATTTTCCTCCAAATGCAGAGCCCAGCTCTGGGGACATAATGGGAATTTGTGACACTCCATGGAGAACTTCAGGCCCATAAACCATAGACAGTATGTAGTCGCTCATCTGTGACAGACATAATAGGGATAATCGTCACTTAATAAGTAATCCAAGGCTAATTAAATGTTACTAATATACACTGCAAAGATTCTTCTTTCTCCCCCTCACGCTCCTTCAGAATTCCCTGCATGAAGGGTGCAGGAGAAGCTCCTGAATGTGGAAAACGAAGAACATAATGGGGGGGGGGGAACGTCCACTGCAATGGAGCTGAGGAAGATTGGTTACTCACGTCTTAGAATTCTGTCTGCATAGGAGCAGGAAGGTAGGTTCACAGGGCCGGGGTGGTGGGGGGGCAGAATGGCCTGGACATCTTGCAGACTTACAGCCCAGCCAGTGTGGCTGACGTATCACATAACCACATAAACCACAACTGGAGGCCAAGTGCCCGGCCTCTTAGGTCAGTCATTGACCGTGGGTGGCCCTAGTGATGGAGGGCAGGGAGCAAGCTGTCCAGGGTGCTGGGTCCCGTGGCAGAGGGCAGTTCTCAGAGCAGGGGCGGCAGAGAGCCATCACCCACGGTCACTGATTTCTGAGTGGGGTTCCGCAGTGTCTGCCACGCCACTTGTCTTGATGCCAGAGAAGAAGCTCGTCTCCTATGAGCCGTGTCCACCCTGGCCTTATGTGACTCATTCCACTCATTTCCTGTCTGAACTGCCATCACAGATTTTTTTTTTAAAAAAAGAATGATGGCTGTTATATTTGCATTTTTTTTTTAAATGCTTGAAAGCCCCGACTCTTCTAGAATCTCCTCTTTTCTTCCTGGCTGTACTGAGATAGTTAGGATTAGCGCTGCTCTCCCATTTCATAGATGGGGAGCACTGAGCCCTCAGAGAGGCCAGGCTACACCAAAAGTCACCCAGTCAGAGGCAGAGCTGGGGCTCAAACAAAGCCCTCCAGCATGTAGCCCAAGGTCCTGAAAACCTGAAGGCTGAAGCTCCTTCAGAGCCACCAGCAGTGGAGAAGCCCATTCCACTGTGCATGCAGTGCACAGCCTGTGCAACTGTATGCAGCCACCCTGACTCTGCTGGTACTGATTTGAGCTGGAGTCAGACCAAGCCACACTTCATTCGTCTCCTACATACTACTCTGCATCCAACTACCTTCTTTACCTCCTTAAAGTTTCTGCTCCTCAAAACCAGCTTGCGATGATTTTCGGCTTGTCATTATGGTTCTGCTTCTAACCAGACCTAGTTACCTGAAACCAGCCTAGTCACTGGCAGTCCCTGTCTTTGTCCCCCACATTTTTCTTACTCTCATTCCTGACAGAATGCTGGTTCAGCTCTTCTTTTGATACTGGGTCAGAAGTCACTGGCCAGTCTAGGGATGATGGCCTTTGGGTATTCATCCCAGCCCAATGAACCGTGGCCAGGACTCAGGGTGGGGTGATCTTCATGGGGTCTGTGATAAAGGGGACCCCACACCCCCCAGCGACAGGCCTGGATCGTCACCTGTCAGGGAGCTGGGGAGCAGATCCGCATACCACTAGGGGTTTGCAGTGAGATGACTTCCAACTCAAATCTGTGACTCTAAGGGCCCAAATTATGCCCCTTAGAAACAAAGAGGGCAATCACCCTCTAGATAGTTAGTCCATTTGCTAGTCAAGCCTTCTACAAAACCATTGGCCAGCAGGCTGCAGCAAGATCTTAGCAGGCCCCGGCTATCGGCAATGTGTGTCAGTCCCTCGCGTGGCTCTCCACGAGCCGGGCACAAATCAGTCACGTGTCACTGCGCACTGAGGGGAGTGGGCGTTAGAGATGGACACACAGCCCGTCTTATCTTCACAGAGAAGATGGAGAAAGGTGTTATGGGAAACAAAAGCACGGGACTTGAGGTCAGACGGCCCATGCTGTGACACTGGCAAACCAAGGGACCCCTTCCAAAGCTGTGTTTCTTCATCTGAAAAACGAGGACAGATTCCACCTGGCCTTCTTCTTGGGTTACTTGGGTCATTGGATGGGTCAGTATTTGTGAAAGCCAGGCACGTGCGTGGATGCCCAGCCCAGGTGCGGACAGGGGCCACGGCTCTGCAGGTGCACCTGTCTGGAGGTGACTCCCGCCTGGGCTGGTATCAAAGCGGGCTCAGTGCCTCACATCCTTCCGTCCCCCATTGTCTATGTGGCTCCAGCCTTCTCTCAGGTGTGTCTTGGCCTGTCTCTCCAGTAGTGTGAACAGAGCTCTTCTTCTAGAAGGAAGCCGAGGTGCCCCACGGCCTCTCGCCTCCCGGCTTTAACCTCCGCTCCTGGGATCATGTCCTGTGGGCAGCCATCGTCATCCTGCTCCCAATTCTTCTCAAGGTTTATTTCCTTTCAGAAACCCACGTAGAGGAAGGGGAGCCCCGCACAGTTTCCACCCCTTATGTACAGTAGCTTGTTTTATGACTTTGTTTTAAAAACTATTGGCGCAGGGTACAATAACACAGATGTCTCTGCCTCACAAGAGAACCGTGAATTTCCACTTCTCTCTCCTCGGTGACAGCTCCATTACCTTCCTTAGATAGTCTCTTCTTCGGCCCCGGAAAAAGCACGGGAGGGGGGGCGGGGAATGGTCTTTCTCTCGCAGCTGTCCCTCACAGTAGGGCCACCGGATCAATAGCGCTGGCGCCCACGCTCCCCGGCGGGCCCTCTCGCGGTCCCGGGGCCTGCCCTGCGGTGGTGGCGGCAGGCAGAGTCCGCATCCCCAGAGGAGCACTAAAGCCATCACCGGAGAGAGATCTGCTTTCTCGCGTGCGTCCTGCAGGCGTATCCGTGAGTGGTGGCAACCCAGTGGCGGGGAAACTTTGTCGGCTGCCTTCCTAAATCTTCAGCGGCCTGACCTCAGCCTGACAACTCCTTAGCACGCGCACACACCAGTCACTGCTCGGTGCGCAGCCGGGAGCTCCGACAGCCTCTCCCGCGGACGGTGGAGGCCGGGCGGGAAGGGAGGTGGGGGGCGGGAGGCAGATTTACACGCACATCACGGCCGGTGCGCCGGCAGAGCCGGCCTGTCTCGTGCTCGGTAGCATGTCACGCTGTCAGGCTGCCTCTTGCCTGTGTGTAAAGTGGTAAGGTGTGAGTTTAATTAGCATAGAACAAAATTTCTTACTCTCTAATAATAACACCTTGGAGTTTTATGTTACCTGCTCTCCAAGGAGCTAGAGGCATTAAAAAAAAATTCACTTCTTCATTTTGTCTCATCTGCTCCAGACACAAAGATGGTACCCCCATTCCACAGAAAGGGAAGCCGAGGCAGGGAGGCTGTTCGTGGCTCCTGGCTTGGCAGTTTTTCTTCGGTTCTGCAAGGAATGGATAAGCTTGAGTTGTCTGAAGAGGAGGGTAGTGGAACACATCTACTGCTGAGGCACAAATGCCTTCAGACACTGGGCAGGTGGCATGCATGGATGGAGAAGGTAGGTGTACACAGCGGGGAGTAGCAGGGCCAGGACAAGCTGGAGTGGGCAGCCACCAAGGAGGGACTCCTTCTCCAGCTCCAGAGACGTGTTGGCAGGCAGGAATGCAAACCCAACAGAGTCAGGTCTTCCCATATTTATATACATAAGTGTTGACCAAAAAGAAGAGGAGGAAGAAGAAGAAGAAGAAGAAGAAGAAGAAGAAGAAGAAGGAGGAGGAGGAGGAGGAGGAGGAGAAAGGGGAAGAGGAAGAGGAGGAGGAAGGAGAGGAGGAAGAGGAAGAGGAGAAGAATAAGGAGGAGGAGGGGGAGGGGGAGGAATGAGAGAAGGAGGAGAGGGAGGGGAAGAAGAAAGAGGAGGAGGAGGAAGGGGAAGAGGAAGAGGAGGAGAAAATCCCACCCCTCTGTACCTAAGGTGTGTCCTTGTTGGGCACAGCCCATCCAACCCCCTGCCTGCAGTTTGTGACACCTAGACTGAGGCAGGGTTTGAATAAGACTGGTGTCCTAGCTTGTACATGGCAGACTAGGGTGGGTCTGGAAACATACTGATCCGTGGGAACAGGTGGAGGCTCTGCTCTAATTTTAGTATGATGTGACAGGTCCCTGAATCAAGGGCATGGCAGTGACATGGAGAGGAAGAGGAAGAGCCCAAAGAGGTGGAGGAAACACAGCGAGGTATGCTGCCCATTGAATGAAGGGGGAGCCCAAGATTGCTCTAGCTGGAGATTCCAGGGTCAAGAGGGTGGTGGTGACTTTGATGAGACAGAACTCCTGAGTGCTGAAAGCAGAAGGTTCGTCTGTGGATTGATGAGATGAGGAGAAGGGTTTCAGCATCACGTACCCAGGCAGAGACGGGACAGGCAGGTGGGGACATCCTATGGCCTGCCTGGTCCCCAGATTCTGCACTTCACAGGACAGTAAACATAACAACTGCAAGACCAGTCTGGTCTCCGATTTGAAGTTGCCAACATTTTATTTGGCTGGGTGATTCCCTGAAAATAAATAAATAGCCACCATCTCTATTTTATTGAAGAAGAAGAAAAAAAAAAGCTTCCCAAATAAGGACATATAATAGATAATCCTTTAAAGTGAATCATTTTATAAAATAAAAACTCTATTAAAAATTACTCCTTAGCCTTTGTTTTTATTTTATTTTATTTTACCATGAATGGGCATTCATCCATGGATTGCTGTTTGAGAACCACTGCTCAGACCCAATAAAAGTAGCTGAGAGGAAAAGATGTGGGTGGGTTACGGTGCAGTCACGAGGGGGGATGGTGCATTGTGAGCCTGGAGGCACCTGGCCTGCTGAGACAGAGCGGGAAGAAAAGTGGAGGCTGACTTCTAACACCTGGAGGAAGTTCTCAGTCAAAGGCTTGAGGAAGAAAGAGAGCAGGAGACCAAAAGAATGGCAGGGATGGGGCGGGGAGGGCAGCGACAATGGAGAGCCGTTGTTCTGGAAGACTGGAACAGCCCATTTGCTTGATGGGCATCTTGGACTGAGCCCCATCCTCTTCATTTTAGGGGCAGAAACCCAACCTCCTCTGCCGCTACTGAGAATAAATGCTGACACTCCAGGTACAGCGATCATTGTCTTTTTCTGGACATGGAGAAAAGGCAGACAAGCTAAGTGGGATGGCTGCGGGGCTCTGCTGGCCCCCAGCTGTTCCAGGACAATCCCGGAGAAGGCCCATACAATCCATAACCCAAGAAAGATGCTGAGTGGATGCTCTCTGGGCAATTGTCTCTCTCTGCATTGGACCCTCACGCTGACGTTGATAAAGCTTCTCCAGACGCATGGGCAAGAATCTTTCACTGGGATGAGGATTAACCATGGCTATTAGTACTTGCGGAGAGGCGAGCCTCCCCTTCCTTCACCAGAAGTGTGGGCTTCCTGGGGATTATGAGTTAATGTATCTGGAACGGTGTTAGCATCTCCAGGTTTTGTGGTCTGTCTGGAAGTCGTATTCCAAGGCTCCCAGGAGCCACCTGGCTGCAACTCCACTTGGATCAGGCCTTGCCATTAAATGCAAGGAGGAGCTGGGGCCATTTATCACAGTGAATCCAGTGCCTAAATCTGGGAGGAAATAGTTAGTGCTCCAAATCGGAGCTGAATCTCCTTGCCAGAAACCAAGTAGGGCTAGCACCACTGGATTCCTGGGCTGAGTTGTTATCCGTTTGCAAAAATGAATGCCGTTCACTGAACTTCTCTTTTGTATATCATCCATGAGGCGATGAATTTTGCTGGTTTGCATAGTCAGTGCATATTTACTCACTCATTAAATGTTTACTGAACTCCTACTATGTACCAGACCCTGTTCTAGATACTGTAATCAGATAACGTTCCTGTCTTATATTGGAGGGGAGAGGACAAATATAAACAAAAGACTCAGTAATTTCAGAAAGTAATTAATGCTCAGGAGAAAATTAAAAGAGGTTAACATGATAGAGACTGAGTTTCTTTTTTTAATTTCTTAAAATTTATTTATTTATTTATTTATTTATTTATTTATTTATTTTGAGAGAGGGAGTGAGCATGAGTGTGGAGGGGCAGAGAGAGAGGGAGACAGAGATAGAGAGAAAGAATCCCAAGAAGGCTCTGCGCTGACCGCACAGAGCTGGATACAGGGCCTGAACTGTGAACTCATGAACTGTGAGATCATGACCTGAGCTGAAACTAAGAGTGGGATGCTTAACTGACTAAGTCACCTAGGTGCCCCCAAGAGTGACTGGGTTTCTTTAGACAGGGATCAGAGAAGTTCCCTCCAAGGAAGTGGCTTCTGAGTGGATCTGAATCCACTCAAGGGTGAGAGTCTGGGAGTAGACTATTTCAGGCAGAGATAATAGCAAGTGCCAAGTCTTTCAGGGAGGAATGAACTTGGCATGTTGGAAAAACAAAAAGAAGACAGTTATGGCTGGAAGAAAATGAGCAGAGCAGGACGAGTGGAAGATGAATTTGGAAGGAGGCAAAAAGCAGATAATGTAGAACCTTAGTTATCATGGTGAGGATTTAGGATTGTATCATTGTGAAGGAAACCAGTGGAGAGCTTTAAGCTACCTGGTGTATCAGTCAGGATGGGACAGGATATGCTGTAGTAACAAACAACTCTAAACATTTACAAACTTAAAATAATTTCTCTCGGGGCACATGGGTGGCTCAGTTGGTTAAGCGTCTGACTCTTGGTTTCAGCTCAGGTCATGATCTCGCGGTTCATGAGTTTGAGCCCTGCGTTGGGTTCCACCCTAACAGTGTGGAGCATGCTTGGTATTCTCTCTTTCCTCCTCTCTTTGCTCCTCCCTTGCTCGTGTTCTCTCTCTCTCTTTCTCAAAATAAATAAATAAACTTAAAAAATGAAAGAAAGAAAGGAGGGAGGGAGGGAGGGAGGGAGGGAGGAAGGAAGGAAGGAAGAAAGAAAGAAAGAAAGAAAGAAAGAAAGAAAGAAAGAAAGAAAGAAAGAAAGAAAAAAGAAAGAAAATAATTTTTCCCTTAGGCTACATGTACATCTTAAGCCATCAGAAGGGATCTGCTCTTCACCGTGCTTGTTAGCGGTCCCAGGTTAACAGACAACCCACCATCTGAACCCTGCTGGTCCCATGTCATGAAGAAGGGCAGAGAGCAAATCACCCACTGATCTACCCTGGGAGGGACACAAGGAACTTCCATCACATTCTGGTGACAGAGTAGGTCACGCATTATTATCTTTTCTCAAACATTTGCTGCTAGCACTAATGATTATCACCTGCTGGTAGAGGGAGATCCCAAGGAACCCAGCAATAGTCCCTGGTGTCCCCATAAGCATGGCCTCCATGTTCTATTAATGCTCACCTAGTTAGAATCATTTCCCCCCGAAACAAGACTAATCTGGCTTTTGAGTCTGATTGCTAATGTGGTAGTAGAGACTACAGTTGTTGCTCTAACTTTTCTAAAAGAATTGGGACTGAGCTTTGAGGAATGTAGTTATGGAGGAATCTCAGTGCAAGATTCCAACTTGGACATGCCCCTGTTTCCATAAGCTGTCTTCTCCCACAGCAGCTTTAGAAGGCATTTGCCTGGAATCACTCTGACAGCAGTAAAACCCAGATATGCCTGTTTCCATGGAGAGTCCAAAGATGACCCAAATGTTCCCAGAGAAACCCCCAGATTCTCCTTTGCTATCATGGACTCTACTCTCTGGGGCTTTCTCTCCCAGGTTTATAAGGGTGCAACCACTGTGATGTTTATTGTGCTGGCATCCCTTCTGCTGGGGCTTCCCTTTGTGTCCCTGAGATCTCTTTCTCCAGCCTGAGTGAATGGCTTTTGCATAGATTACACCCCTCCCCCTCTGAGGTCCTCTGCAGACCTCTGAGTGCCATGGGAACATCAAGGAATCTCTGCCTTCCAGTTTGAGTGCTGATTGTCTGGACTCCAGAGAGAGTGGTCTTCCCCTAGGCAGGGCAGGGGCCATCCTCAGTGACCATAAGACCAAAGTCTGTCCTCCCTGGATGTGACTTCCCCACCTAACTTAAGCTCTGCTATGAGGTAAGGGTCCAAAGGGTCTGGCTTCCTTGCCCTGGCTGATTCCTCTGTCCCTACATCTTTCTTGAGACCCTCACACAAGCCTGTTCCCACACTTCCATCCACAGCCTCCCTTCTGGCCCACCCTGATTTGCTTGGACTTGACTCTGGGGTGTATATATATTCACGTGGGTGTTTTCTTCTGGCCTGCTCAGTAATGCTCTCCCATTGCTTGCTGGCCATGCCTCTTGTTTGCTGAACCAAAAACAACCCTGACTCCTCTTTCTCTTGCCTTCCTGTTGCCTGAAGACAATAGTGAGCATTCAGCAGGAACTCATAAAGGCTCACTGATTTGTATTATTTTGTGAAATTACAAAAAAGGTCACAGGGTTGGGTCTACACATGCATTGTGGGGAGGAACATAATCCTCTATAAGGCTTTGGCCAGAAAGATGGCCTTAACTCAACCTTAGTGTGGGAGACAACCACTGGTGTGACCTCCCGGCTCACACTGACTTGCTATGGGACCCTGAGCTACTCCCTTCCCCTCTTCAGGCCTCAACTGCCCTTCTGAACAATGAGAAAGTCTTCCAGATCAGATGTCTGTGTTTGTCAGATGTAGGTCATTCAAGTACAATAGCCTTAACCTTGACATTTGACTCCCCTCCTCCTGAAGTCGGGCATGCAGAGTGTTGGGGGTAAGAGTGGACAAATAGGAAAGGATTACATTGGTTTTTCATTTTCATTCTTTGCCACTTCTTCCTGTCAAGCCCAACATCTCTCCTGATCACCTCTGATTACCTTCCTTTTCAACTTCTCTGTGCGGGGTGCTGGGATGGGCCGCCTTCAGGAGTAGAAGACGTGTTCTCCGAGCTGCTGGGAGAGCCCCAAGCACACAGCCCCAGCTTACAGCTCCTTTCAGGATCACCTTCCCTGAAATCCACCACCTTGCCCGAGGTTCACACCTTTCCCAGGTGATGGCATCCAGGCTGACTGGCCAGGGGGCAGGCAGGCCATGTAGAGGCCTGAACTCTCGCCGAAGAGTTGAACGCTCTGGAGGGTCTTTCTGTCTTCAGAACCCCCTGTGGTGTTGGCTGAAGCATTCCACTAAAACAGCATTGCAGCCTGGCCTCCTCCTCTGCCTTGTCTGCTCCCTTGCTGTACACGGGGGTCCCCACAGCACCTACTAACCAATTCCTTCTCAAGAGTCTGCCTCCCAGGGAACCCAACCTACACACCCCACAGCGACCTGTAAGGAGAAGAGAGACAGAGAAAGGGAAGAGAAGCCAGACACTGAGCCTTGTCCTGTCTCCCTGTCCTCCCTCACCTCTGGCATCCTGGGACCTGACTCAGGCCACCCCACTCGGCATGACTTCCGCTTCTCAGCTGTGTCCACAAGCCTGGGTCCAGATGAACAAATCCAACAAGAGGTAGACTAAATAGCCTTTACTTTTATCAGGCAGGTGGCATTTTGAGCAAAGGTTTATGTTCATCCTATTCACCTGTTTACCTCTGATCTTTTAGCCCCTTTGTATCTAACATGGAATGTGAGGTCTGACCTAACAAGGGAGATGCGATGCCAGGCCAGGCCGAGGAGTCAGCCTCACCGTTGCCAGCGGCCCCTCGGTCCTGAGCGCTAAAAAGGGCGAAGCAGTCGCCCTTTGCTCTTTGTTGAGGGTCTGTTTCTTTACCTTCGCTGTCTTTCCCCCTGTGGTTCCTGAGCCTCTTAGAGGGGATCTTCGGTTTCTTGTTGCTTCCCTGGCCTTCCCAAAGCTCTAATGCCACAGGAAGACTTTGTGGTCTCTCGGTCTCCAGACACTTCTCAGTCCCACCCATTTCCAGCGTGTTCGTCTCTGATCTCAGCAGATGCCACCCATCCATCCTCCTCCTCCGTGGCCCCTGAATCTTATGTTCCCTTGTTTCTGGCTTGTGGACAAAAGGCAGCCGGGGCAGGAGTCATATGAATGGCCAGGGCACAAACACAGGAAGTGCCACTGCCTTGCCTGGAGGAGCCCCACCAGCCAGCCTTTGTTTTTAGCACTTGGAGGAGCTGAGGAGGCTTTTACCTCTCTGCTGGGATCAGAGGGAGTGACAGGACATGCAGCATTCTGGAGGAGAAGTCTCTGCTCTCCTGGGAGGAAGCGCTAGAGGGCTGGTCTTCGGACTCTGACTCCAGGCAAGTTTCCCTGGGGGCTGCAGGGTTCAGCCCTCCTGAGGCCCCCAGCAGTGGGAACCCCCAAGCAGGGCCTTCACCTGGGGCTCAGAGACCTCAGCACGGCCAGACAGGTGTCTGACAGGCTCAGAGACTGAAGGCAAACCCTCCTTCCCTGGGCCTCAGTGTCTCAACTGGGGAACGTGAGCCTTCTTCTAGAAAAAAACTTTCTCAAAAAGTTTTTTTTTTTTCCTTTTCATTTGTGTTCTACTTTGGTGAACAATGCACAACAAATATCGAGTGTCAGTCACGGTCTCTGTCCCAGTGGGTCTTAGATTCATTCATTCTTGCATCCATCCATTCTCTCTTTCATTCAGCAAATACACTCCATGCCCCGGTCAAGGTGTTGGGGATGCAGTGAGGAACAAAGTGTATGGGTCTCTACCCTTCCATTCGGGTGGGGGAGACAAAAAATCAGGGAACAAAGTAAAATCCCCTCATCCCCCCACCCCCTGCCCTGAGAGTTGCTCCAGGGGCTAACGAGGACCCTGTCTTCATGCTCCCCAGTGAGGCCGGATCCTTTCATTGGGCTTAACTTTCTCTAAGGTTTAATAGGAAAACAGTTTTTTGTTTTCTATAAAGGGGTAATTTATCCTGAATACGCCTTTTCAAAGAATGCTGCCCTTCCCTATCGTTACTGATCTGCCCCGAACTCCAGTGGACACTCATTAGGGTAAAGGCACCCAGGGAAAATGCATGGCTTTTGCAGAAGAAACTGAGGCAGCAGGCAGGGAACCGCCCACTCCTGACCTCCAGCTGGATTTGCAGTGGAAGCCCCTCACTGAGCGGCTCGGGAAGGGTGATGCTGGTGTGCGCTGTCTCTCTTCTACCCTGGTGCCCTGCCTATCCCTGTGGATCGCGGGAAAAGGCAGACCCTGGCAGGGAGAATTGGCAAGGATTTGGTGAATTCTGCAACATGGGTGGTCTGGGTCAGGTTGGCCCAGCTAATGAACGCTTGTGTCTTGTTTGGTTTTTGTGTGCTTTTGTTTATTTTTGCCTTAACAGCACAGACTGACTTTTGCTGTTTCCCAATGACTGCCTTTCTTTCTCCTTCTACCAGCCTCAGTTCTCTTTGCTCTGGTCTGGAAGCCATTTCTCAGCTTTTCCCTCTGTGGACTTCGAGTTCTCAGCAACAGCTGAATTGCAAATAATCCTAACTGAGAGGCCTTCTCCAGAACACCAGGGTGTGTGTGTGTGTGTGTGTGTGTGTGTGTGTGTGTGTGTGAGGGGTGCAGCCCTGGGGCTCAGCCCTGCTGGGACAATGCGGGGCCAAACATCTGCTTAGAGATGGAAACCACCAGCTGGTTAAGCTTCACGTAGAGAGAAATAACCCTGGGTACTTATGAGGTTTTATTTGGGAGCATAAAGATCCTTCCATTTACCCAGCTGCCTTAGAAAATTTGATAAAACCGGAAGATGTTCAGGTAATAAATTTAATGTCAAACTCTGAAGCCCAATGTATAGACTGACTTTTAGGAAATGGAAAGGTTCACCCAGATGTGTCACTATGGACTCTGAACGCTAAGGCATTTGACCAATGTGTCCAGAGAATCTGCTGGTGCAAGGCACTGTGCTTGGTGCTGGGGTCCAGCACTGCGCAAATCGGTTCTGCCCTAACACAGTGTATTGTCTACCTCACAGTGGGGCCTAGTGTGGTAACAGATACCCCAAAAAAGGCCATGTGATATGAGCTGCCAGTTCAGGCTCCTGTGCTCCCAGGTTCCAGTCTCTGGAGTGTGAGGTTGGGAAGCAAGCGGCCCACTTGAAAGAGTGGAGTGCTCACAGAGAACCAATGCTTCTGCTTAAACATGAGTGTAAGTAGGCAGACAACGCAGTCTTAGGCAGAGGAAATGGCATCATCAAAGTCTTGGAGATAAGGTAAAATTTAATATTTTTAGGGAACAGAATGAGTTTAGTGTTTCCGGAGTATAACATGTGGTATGGGTGGCAACTGATGTCACCCAAGAGGGCAGGTGAGTCCAGTCATGAAGGTCCTTGAAAACATGTTAATGATGGTGGGACTCTGCATCAGTGCCTAAGCATGCAAGCTGCAAGGTCAAATTTGCATCAAGAAAGATGATTCTGGCTGAAAAGGAGAAGGCATATTAGACATACAGGAATCTAGCAATATGGACACTTTGTATTGATCACATGAGAGAAAATGGTGGTGGAGACCAGAGTCATGGCAGTGGAAATGGCCAGAATGGATGGATGTGGGAATCCACACAGTCTGGTGATTGGTCAAACAATGGCTGTACTGGAGGGCAAGGAATCCAGGAAGGCCTTGGTCATAGGTCTCTAGATAAAAGAACCATGGCAATGGAGATGACGAGAGCGATGGCATCAGATACCCAAAATAGATGCCCAGAAAATTCAGATTTGAAGTCATATTTGAAGCCAAAGGGGAGGTTAAGCTTGGTAACAGAGTATGTAAAGTGATAAAAGAAAAAAAAAGACTTCCCAAGGAAAATACATATTTAATGTAAAAATCATGAGAATAAGTCTATGAAGGAGCCCAGAAAGAGGTGGGCAGAAAGGTAACAAAAACCCAAGAGGATATGATTATCTTGAAATTCAAACTAAGAAGCAGTTAGGTCCTCATATTGGAGGAAGAAAATCAAGTGAGTTAAGAACTGAAAAGCATCCTTTGTCTGCAAGTATTTGGACCATGTTCGTGAGAGGGTTTGCACGAGGTGGAAGGAGCAGAGGCCAGACTGCAATGAGTTAAAAAGCGAATGGGTGGGAAGTGGGGACCACAAGTGTAGACCACTCTTCCAGAAACTTCACTAGTTATGAAGGCAAGAAGGTGCTTGGGGCTGTAGGGGAATTTTTTTTTTATTAAGTTAGGGGAGATTTAAATATGTTTAAATGTTGAAAGTAACAGATAGAAAAGAATGAAAGTGGGGGGCAGAAGAAATGAAAGTGGAACAGAGGAAGAGATCATCCTCCCATATAAGAGGGGAGGCTTTTCCACTGTGATGGAAGAGAGAAGTGGAGGGGAGGAGATTGGAAAATCATAAAGAAGTTTTAAAATAATCATTTGGGATGATTTCCTGTTCTGGAGACAACGCTGGGTGGGAAAACTCAGAGGAGTGGTCCACAGTATGGAAGGCTCAGCTGAGCCTGGAGGCCTGGTGTTTGTAGGGCCTCCGATCTGCAGAAGAATGTGATTTTTCTCATGTTGCCCATGAACCCAGAGTGGAAGTAAATGGAGGAGAATGGATTGACTCAAGAATGGAATCTGTGAAGGTGGGACATGGGCAATGAAAGGAGAGGTGACATGGAGGACAATCATATGAGAATGGTTGAACCAAAAGAACATGAAGAGCAGATGAAGGAACAAAGGCAGAAGGAATTGCTAGGAAAGAAGATAGTACTGGCATCCAAGGCCTGGAAAGCCTAGTAAAATTGAAGAAAATGTATAAAATGAGGAAATTTGCAGGAGAGCTAAGACAGGACCCTGGGCCTGGGAAGGTGATGCTTCTGGCATTTTAGATTTGAGAGAATCAGAGTTTCTGGGGGAAGGTATAGTCCACCTGGAAATGGCCATTCGCCTGGATGGCTGAAGTATGTGACATGCAGGTCACTGGAAACTAGCAGGTGGATCAGTCAGTTGTGAGGCACCAGTGATGGATAGGTCATCCATGTTAAGGCTGAGGTCACCCCTGATGATGACAATGGGTAGCAGGTAGAAGAAGACACTGACTCAGTCCTCATGGTGCTTGATGAATGAAAGAACTACCCAGGGGACTGGTAAATGCCAACGATTACAAGAGGTAGAAGGTAGCACAACCAGATGGTGCTTATTTTCAGGGGTGACTCTTGATCCTGCTGTACACTGAGTGTGGAAGAACGAACAGTTGCCACCACAAAGGACTACAAAGGAAGCTTGTCCCTAGAGCGTGTCCTCAGGACCACAGCTTCAATTATAGAACAAAGACACTGAGGAGATAAAGGAGATTCAAGAGGATTTGTTTATCAAGGAAGAGGGCTTCCATATACATTTGGAATATATGTACATTCCTATACATATGCATAGGAATGAGACAACCTGTTGTCTAGAGGAGTGTAGGTCAGGGTTAGCAAGGATGGAGGCGTGGTATAGTAGCATACAGCCTGGAGGAGTCCATGAGCCTGGAAAAGGGTGCTTGCCCCTGAGAGCCAGTCAGCAGGCAGTGAGACTCGTCAATTCATTGGATTCTCACTAAATGCTGGAAACATTCCATTGTGTCCAGAAGGGTCCAGCCTGTGGAGCCCAGTGTGCCTGGATCCTACTCCCATGGCAGCTTCCCGAGACCAGTGAGGTTGCTCCATTCCCACGGTGGGCCTGGGTTGTCATGGAATATGGCAAAGGTCCCGCTGCTGTGGCTTCTGTGAAGCTGGCACTCCACTACTGTCAGTCCCACTTTCTATCAGGAAACTCACTCCACGTCATATGATGGGTAAATGATTTTTTTTCTTAAATTAAGATTTGCCAGAGTAATTGTAAAATTGGTATTTTGCTTTAAAAACCCTTTCTTCAGGCTTATAAAGTGACATTAGAGAGAGAAATTTTCTCAGCAGAGATTTTCATAAGATGTAGCATATTGAACTGTATTTAAACATATTGAATATGTATAAATTATCATGAGTAAAAAGGGAAAAAAAGGACAGTTGTTTTATTTCCAAAAGATTTAAGTGACTTCAATGACTTTCACAGCAAGACCTCCATTTAAATGGCTAATGTCTGGATGGCAGGTTTGCGTCTCTGAGGAAGGGACACCTCAGCTCTCAGGAAAAGGGAACAACAGCAGGAAGGACACACATTCCAAGCCCCAGGTACTGAGACTCACAAAACATCACTCCCCCAATGCTTCTGGTTTTTCTGAGAAGTACACACGTTCTAAGACCATGAAGCCTGATTTACTGAAGTTTTGGTCCCTAGAGTTTGGTGCCTGATAGTCTCAGCAAAGTCTTTGATAAACTGAACCAAATCTAGTTTCCATGTGGCCAAAGGAGAATTCAGCATAAGAAAATCTTTAGACTAAACCTTAAAAGAGCTTTTCTTTAATGTTTCTTTACTTTTTGAGAGAGAGACACACACACAGAGTGCAAGGGGGGCAGGGCCAGAGAGATAGGGAGATACAGAATCTGAGGCGGGCTCCAGGCTCTGGGCCATCAGCACAGAGCCCAGATGTGGAGTCTGATCTCATGAATTGTGAGATCATGACCTGAGCCAAAGCTGGACGCTCCACTGACTGAGCCACCCAGGCGCCCTTAGACTAAGTCTCAAGAAAAAGTTGAATAAGACCAATATGGTAAACAGAATAACCCATTTGCTGATGTGATGCCTAAGGGAGCAAGGTCCTTCCACTCTTCCTCCATGACCTTCCTGAGGTGGCATTGTGGAGTGACAGCAGCAGCACAGGGTTTTACTTTTCTAAAGCTGTGATTTTCTTACCTATGTCCTATCTTGAGATAGATCCTCTACCCCATTCCCACTTGTTCGCATGCTATGCTCATGCCTTGCTGCTACATGAAAAGCACACTGGGTGGATGGATGGATGGATGGATGGATGGATAAATGGATGTATGTATGGATGGAAGTATGGGTACACGAATGGACGAATGGATGGAAGGATAAATGGATGAATGGATGGATGTATGTATGTATGGATGGATGGATGGATGAAAGAATGAATGAAAAGGTGGGTGAATGGAAGGAAGGAAGGAAAGACAGAAGGAAGGAAGGGGGAGAGAGAAGGAGTGGATGAGAGAAGAAAGGAAAGAAGCTTACCCCTGAAATAGTTTCACCTTAGGTTCAATGTCAGTCTGTAATATCCACGAACACCTGCTGACCGAGCTTTAAGAAGCTGTTCCCCCGGTGAAATTCCCGCTGACTCCCTGTTGGACTCAACTTGTAATGATGAGGATTTGTCAGTCCAGAAAAGTCCAGGCTAAGAAGACGTTCCTTCTCCCTCTGCATCCACAGTGTAGATGCAGAGAACCTAGGTTTGTCTGCTAACTCTCAGAGTCTGGAACAAAATCCCACACTGTGAAGCCACCTCATTGTTATCACCCTTTTTGTCCCCCATCCCTCCCAGACACCATAAGTATTAGGTTTAAGACCCACCAAAGATGCTGAGGGAGGAATAAAGTCCCAGAACTCATAACATGGCTGCCACTACAAAGGCATCTAACAAAGGCTCGCACCCCTTTTCAGATGGCTGAACACAGTGGACAACGAGTCAAGTTAGAATGGTTGAGGATGATAAAGTTCTAGAATCCATTTCTCATCCTCCTGCTCTGTCTGCTCCCCTCCCCTTCCTCCCATTTACCTCTCTCCCCAAATCCCCTGGTCTAACCCTATCAGAATCTCTGATCGCACCCCCCGCATGCCGTCCCTCACACCTCCTCCACCTCCTTCTCCGTCAGCCAGAACTTGTGCAAGTGACACTTGGAGCTCCACCTTCCCTGGCACATTGGATGAGGAGATGACTGGAAACCTGACAGTCTATCACTACCAGGGAGTGACAATTTAAAAAAAAAATTCCAGTTATGAGTGTAAGTTTAAAAATGTAACTAAAAGCCTTCATCAAAGTTTAAAGAGCTTCTTGCGCTTTTAGCATTTGCTTATTCTGATTTATTGACAATGACACACCTAGGAACAGTCATCTCTGCTGAGGCAGTGAAGTAATGGACTTTAGGGGGAGAGAGAAAAAGAGAGAGAGGGGGGAAAAAGGGAAAAAAAAAAGAGAAGGTGCAGCTCACAGAAGAGAGGCCGCTGATTACAGCCCACTAATTTGTTATGCACTCCGGCAAATCAGCGGTGATTCATATGACAAATAAGGAGAAAAAATTAACAGCTGTCATGTTGTGATGTGTTAATTTCCTGACAGTCTCTGCACTGAAGCCAATTACTGATTTAAGGGCAGGGAGAGAGAGCCCTGTTCAAGCTTCTAATTAGGCTTCTTCAAGACTAAAAGGATAAAAGCAAAAATAAGAGCAAGAGAATGAGGCAGGTAGCTGGGCTCCACGAAGCTCACATGCTTTTAAAGCCCCAGTTAAATAGCTTTAAGCTTAAGTGTGTTTAAGATAAGAATTTAGAAACATTTATTCACTTTTATCCCTGACCTGGTGGTTTAGGCTTTTGTGGAGTAATTGGGAGCCGAGCGAGGCCCAGGGCTCTTGTTGCCCTCTTTCTGCACGAGTCCAGCCTCTCAGACGTAATCTACTAATAATACCTTTGTTTAGTCATGTCAACAGCCATTCATCACCATGGTAGACAAAGGGCGGTGGGCGCCTACCAGCTTTCTGCTCAGGGATCCTGCCAAACGCATGTGGTCTGTGGCTGTGCCTGTCGGCACTGGCCACAATAGAGAGGGTCTGTGGGGGGGGGTGCACTGAGATCTTCATGCTTAGATGTCAAGATGACCTCCACACAGACCCAAGGGAAGGGAGAATTCAGACATTATTGGCTTGACTTTGGCTCCTTCCAACATACTGTCTTGCTTGTCTCCATTTCTTTATTTATCCTCACCATTGATCCAATTATCTAGTATATGAGCAGATCTACTCTAAGGACCTCGAAGGTCTTTCACAGGAAGAGTTAGGGGTACTGGCTGGTGGGACACTCATTCTTGGCCAATCAGACACATCAGGGCTGCAGTCAAGCTACCCACAGCTGAAGCTCCTCTCTGTATCAATCATTACGGTCCATCAGAGAAATGGAACTTTGAGAGACCACGTGCCTCTGAGCATGACCAGCTATGCAGGTGGCATTCTTTTTGTATTACTTCCAAGAAAAGCAAGTCCTTTCCCTTCTGAGCCTTAAAGTCTTTCCTAGGGCTTATTTAAAGTTTCTTTGGAAACTTTATTTTTAGTAGTCAGAAACCAGCAGCCTCATAGACTGATGTCCTGGTCACTTTGGAGCCCTTCCCTTGGAGATTCCTTGGAAGGGCTTCCTTCTCAGGTGGACAGAAGGCATATCTCCCAATGCTCATGTTTTATTTCCTTGTAGGTGGGGGGAATCCATGCAGATTTGTTGGTTGCCTGTGATAGAAAGAAAGAGTAAAAGAAAGGACAGGGAAGGAAGGAAGGAAGGAAGGAAGGAAGGAAGGAAGGAAGGAAGGAAAGAGAAAGGCCAACCTAAGTGGTCAAAGTGAATAGGAAACTTCTTGGCTCACAAACTATAGAATCCAAAAAACTCTTGCTTGGGGGTGGCTGGACACAGAGCCTCAGATAGTGAGCACAGGGTTTGGAATCACTGCTTAGCCTCTTGGCCCAACTTCCTTCAGATGGACTTTCCTTCTAACAATGAACAAACAGCAGGTCCAGAGGCACACCCAGCAGGTCCAAGTTTGATTGAAAGAGGGGAACAAAGCCTTTCGTCATTAGTTACCCCATAGTCTTGGTTGACAGGATGGGTTTCTTAGGACAGGCTGCGCTAACTGGCTTAGGCACAGGTCCTATGTCTATCGTGGAGTTGAGGGAAGAGTACACTCAGAAACAGGAGTTAAGAAAAGGGTGGATATCCAAAGAAACCCAGGAAGGATCTCCAGAGAAGAAAGAGTGGATGATAGAGAGGCAAGTCACAAACATGCCTGGAATAAACAAGTGGAAACAAAAGAAAGCCTTTGCAGAGAGCTCCTAGATCAACCTTGATGCTTCTGAATTTCCTTGAGTTTCCCAATATTGAGATACATTTGAAGTGATGTTAACTAAGTTTTTATAGAGATGCAGTTAGGGGAGGAGGGGAGAGCTAGGGGTGAGGACCAGAGGCCCATGGGCACTCACATTTTCAGTGACTACTTTTGCAGCACTGACCCTGCGATTCAGAGATAGAGCAGGACCTTGCTCATTGTAGGGCTTTCTTTTAATAGAGACTCAGCACATGTCTGTGAGTAAAACATGCCCCTCACCTAGAGGCACTGCCATGGCACCTGGTAATACAGCCCTGCTCAGGGCCCTGTGCAGCCCCACCTGAGGTCATACCAGCTCTGTGCCTGGGGAGAATTGCAGCCTTATGCTGCCTGAGTGTCTAGGTCCAGGGTAAGCGCATCATTACTACAATTAAAGAATCACTCATGCGTTGCCCGGTAAGGGGAAAACAGGTCCCCAGGGCCCCAGCCTCCTCCCGATGGCTTCCTCCTTTCAGGCAGGTGCTCTGATTAAAAGGCTTCAATAGTTTATTTCATTAGGAGTCACTGTAGGAATTGCCTGAGAAACAGGAATCCTTCGACATTGATTTTGTTCGTGACTGCAACCCTAAACTTGAAGCGATGGCTAAAAGGTAATTCACTCTCTAAGCTTTGCTCAATCCTGACCCATTATCAATTGAGTTGAAATATGTCAGCACGGTGAGATATTGAGTGTATTATCTTTTTTAGGAGGGTTCTCTGAATGAATCACACACATGCATTTACCTTTCTAAGTGCTGTCCAACAGACTTATGATTTATTGATTCATGTAGCGCCCTTCATCTGCATCAGGATGTTCTCCAAGAGAATGCCACGTCTCAGGGGAGGTCTGTGCTGGCCTTGGGGACAAGAGGTCACCTCGGGGATAGGTGGTTTCTATCTCATCGGCCCCAGGTGCTCCGAGCAGTCCTCACCCTGTAAGGGAGACCTTGACCGCAGAGTAGGGTTTCTTATATGGGAAGGAGACCATGGACTGGGCTAAGCTCCTTAGTGTCCAAGAGGGCATCCAGACAATTGTAACTAAAGATGAAGCCAAGGGAGATGGACATGAGACTGCAACCAAAAAAGCATGGGGAGCCCAGAAGGATGGCAAAGACACTTGACCAGATTGTGATGGGATTTCTGGCTTTGAGGAAAGCAACAATGCCTTATCAGACTGAAAATCTGGGACAGGGATGGGTAGGAACGCAGAAGAGGATGAGATGTGAGGCTCTGGGTGGGGGGTGTTTTGAGATCCCAGAACTCCAGAATATTTGCTAAGCACTCCATGCCACTTTCTGTAGTCAGACACCCCTCTCCCTGCTGTGGTGCCTAAACTCCCCAGGGTTTGGGACAAGGACTTTGAAGGACACCCTCCGTATTTCCTGGACCCCCACCTACCATCCTCCATCCTATCTCTGCTTTCTCCACATGGTCTACATCTACCTTTGCCCTCTCTCCTCCTTACTTCCTCACTGTTTCATCTCTCTTTTGCCATGACCAGTCCTGATTCTTTCATCTCTGAGAAACTTGTGGGCAATCTCCGTGGAGGAGAGGGAAGCCCCAAATGAAACAGACCGACCAACCCTAAACTACCTAAATGGGCAATGCAGAGGTAAATTTAGGGTCTGCCCACCCCAAGGGCTGGTGAGCTCCCTCCCACTCCTTGGCCTCATCTTTCTGTGTACACCCACACCTGTATTCATGCCCATTGGCCAGTGAAGAAGATGCTTTTGTCATGGTGGGCTGGGTGGCAATTTGGGGACCCCGATGAAATCATGCATGAAGACCACACTCTTCTTGTCTGGCTTCCTCTTTTCCAGCCAAAGACTTTCAAGGTACTTTTTCTTTTATCTCCATTTCCATATGTACCCATAGATGTTCCCTAGCACTTCTTTTCGGCTCTGGGGTAAGACAGTTGTTGGGCTTAGGAGGCATAATTCTCATGTACATGCAGCCTTATCGCTCCCTCTCTCCCTGCACTGCCGAATGTTATCAGCACAGCTCTGGGAAGTGTTTGTGTTAGGGAAGCAGCCTCAGATGAGAGGTGCTAGGTTGCTACAAAGCTTTCGGATGATGGAGTGGCTGCTGTTGAAAGACATATCAAGATAGCAGGAATCCCGAGAATGTTCTCTATAAGATTAAACAGCAAGAACAGGTCAAACCAGGGACCTACAGGCTAAATGTGTAGGTAGAGAAATATAAACATGCAAAGTCTTCTTTTATAAAGGAGGCAAAGCCCTTTCACTGATACAGCAGGTGCATAGAAATGATTCTTCTCATTTTACAGGTCAGCAAACTGAGCTCTTCTGGGTCCCTGCCAGGCACTGTGTCTGTCTGGGCTCTTAAAAGGATAACTTTGGAGGTGACCTGATGGCTTTAGTTCTTCTTCCAAAAAAGTGCCGTGGCTGGAGTGGCAGCTGCAGAGTGAGCAGGAGTACCTGAGGCAAGGCTCAGCTCCCCTCCAAGCCCTGGTGGACTCAGAAGACAGCAGGTCCTGTCCCAGCACTGAAACAAACCCCACACACCCCATTTCCACCAGTGGCCTATTTTAATTCTGGTGATTCAGCTGCCAGAAAGTTTATGAAGGGAGGGTGGTGAGGGCGGGAGGCAGAGCATTGGGCTACATTTCAGTTCATTTAGGCTAGGTGCACACCAAAAGGAGGTTACGCCAACCTTTCGTCAGGGTGCTCCCCGACCCGGAACACAGGGATCTGTATGGGGCCGTAGATGTCCCATAGAGTCTGGGAAGCCCCTAAAGTTGTACATAAACTGTTGTTTATATGAGAAATGTGCACTGCCCCCACTCACTTTGAAGGGGGACATAGATTTCATCAAATCATCAAAGGAGACTGTGGCCCCAGAGAGTTAAAGATGTATCCCCGTACTGCTTCTGCTGGGTTCTGAAGCCAGGCAGACCCGGCTCGAACCCTGGCTCTTGCTCTTACGAAGCAACTCAACCACAGACACGCCCTCCGTGCAACTCAACCACAGACACGCCCTCCGTGCAACTCAACCACAGACACGCCCTCCGTGCCTCAGCATCCTCAGAACTGAAAGACGGATGATACTCCCACAACCTCGAAGACCATTGCTGTGGTCGGGCTAGAGTACAGCCTTGCCCTTGAGATGGTTAGCCAAGGGCCTGGGGCACAGCAACACCCCGGCGAGGGGTGGAGGGCGGGAGGCAGGGCTCTAGCCTCCACTTGACCTCAACTCGAAAGAAAGCCCTGTCTCCCAGGATCATTTCCGTATCTGTAAAACAGGTACCATAGACCCAGCCTGCCTTCCAGGGCTGTAATGAAGATGGCAGGGGAGTGCGTACAATAGCCCTTTGCGGAGCACGACGCTGGAGCAGGCAGTACCCCGGCCATCCCCCCAGACTGGGGTCACTGGGGCTGGGCTCCGGACCCCATCTCCACACCCTCACCTCCCGTAGAGCTCAAGGGTAGCTGGGGGGAGGGGAGAGTGCGTTTTAATTTAATAGGGAAAATAATTCACGTGCTTGTAATGAAACGCGACAAGCAGAACATAACAAGTAAATACACTACAAACTATGTTGAAAGCCTCTAAGGTAACAGAAAATAACTAGTTTTAGTTGCTTTTTTATCTATTATGAGGAATGTCAAGCATTTGACAACAGAGTATTTAATAAAAAATACTATAATTTGTGTTTAAGCGATAGCAATAGATATTACATTTACTTTATTTCTATCCAAGGAGACAGGTTTGGGATTTCTTAAAGGAATTAGGAAATACAAAATGAGAGGTTTAATGGGCCCAGGATGAGCAGGCCGTGGGCGGGGGCTCCCAGGGGCTGGCACGTGTGGACACAGCCAGCTGGAGATGGGTCATGCGGCCAGTCCGTGCCAGCCTCGGTGGGAAACTGAGATCAGTATGAATGCACGTTCCAGGAAGGTGCCCAGGGACTGGCTGGGGGCTGTGCTGGGCACCTTCATTCATGGCCCCTGTGGGCCCCTGAAGGCCTTGGTCTCCCTAGCGAGAGACACCCAGGACACATCCAGATTATGGAGGAAGCTCTAGAATGAGCCTCATTTATGAGCCCCAGAAGAGATGCAGGGAGTTGTTGGAATGTCGCCGTCGGTGACAGTAAAAACTCAGAAAGAGTGTGAATGCTTACTAAAAAGGGAGAAGGGAGATAAGTTGGGGCACCCCTCACCCTGCCATGCAGCCAAGCTGGGTCTCCAGGTGTGCTGTGCATCACCCTCAAATAGGCAAAGCAGGGGCACCTGGGTGGCTCAGTCTGTTAAGTGTCCAACTTTGGTTTAGGTCATGATCTCAAGGTTTGTGAGTTCGAGCCCCGTGTCGGGCTCTGTGCTGACAGCTCAGAGCCTGGAGCCTGCTTCAGATTCTGTGTCTCCCTTTCTCTCTGCCCTTTCCCTGTTCATAACTCTCTCTCTCTCTCTCTCTCTCTCTCTCAAAAATAAACATTAAAAAAAATTTTAATGCAAAGCAAAAGATTCACGTGGATTCAGATCCTTGCATGTAACCTCACAACATATGTAATTTAAGGAATGTGTGTATGTGTGTGGGGGGTGCATGCATGCATGTGTGCATATATGCCCACGTGTGCAAACATGAATCCCAAGCGTGTGCAGCCAAGTCACAATATGGCTAGCTCAGGAAAGACAGACTGGGCGGTATAGGGACCTTCAGTGAATCACTCAGCCAGCCCCCTAGACTGGGCTCATAATTATTGTTTTTAATATCTGTAGCAACTACGGCTAATATTAATATCTGCTCACACTGGATGTTGAGGACTTGGGTATTTGGATATTCTCTGTATTTTTTTTTGTTTCCAGCCCAAATGAAAATGTTTGACAAGGAAGTTACTCTAGTAGCCATATAATTAAGGTTTCAGAGAAGATATGGATATGGGGTTGTGACATGGGCAGACCAGGAGTCCAGTCTGGCCTTGTTTCCATTACTGTAGGCAAGAAGGTTGGATTCAAATATCTTCAGGACCTTTTTGGCTCTGACATCAATTGGCAGAGAAGTCCCGATTGTGCTTAGGAAGAAGGGAGCCAAAGAGGGTCAGCAGAGGGGCTGGTAAACCAGCCTGAACTGGATGTGAAGGCCAACAAGGACTTGGAGGAAAAGTAAGACAGTGATAAACGGGCATCCTGGGAAAAGGGAAGAGCATAAGACTGGGCCATGGGGATGGGCCTTACATGGTCGGTGACCTACACGGGGAGTTCCATGATGGGCCACAGGTCATTGCGCAGCAAGATGAGACATTACCTGGGCTCCTACCTACATGTGGTCTCCTGACCAGGATAAGTCTCATGCAGCTCTAGAGAGCTTCTGCCCCTCTGAGCAAGAGCTACTACCCTCACAATGGAATGTCAACCCAGTGGCCATATTTTATGAGTTTTCAAGAGAAACTGAGAGCCCTGTCTTCTACAGAACTTCTTAATTTTCAGAAGTTTGCTCAACTTATTTTTTAAAACTGTTTGGAACACGGTACACAGGTCTGGGGTTTGTACTGGGCTTCTAGAGATGGACAAGGATACTTAGCTTAGAAGAACCTTCCACCTATGGGTTTGAGCAGGAAGGGGACCTTTATACAGCCCCATCTGTCCTACACTGACTAACTTGCTTTGAGCCACTTCTGGGCCACCTGCGCTTGGGCAAGTCCTTCATGTCTCTGAGTCTCAGTTTCCTTTGTAATCAAATGGGAGTCCTCGGCCCCAACTCATGGGCCGTTCGGAAGAGGGAGACCCTATCACAGCAGTACAGGAAGGCATTCAGTGAGCTGTGAAGTGGCGTACACATAGGAAACATTAATGCTACCATGCGTGTGGAGCACTGCGAGTTTTTATAAGCAAAAGGTCAGTGTCGAATTCAGTCAGTATCCTCATGTTTTAACTCTAAACAGACAAATGTTCCTAAGAATTCCTCTCACACAGCTCAGTGCAGGCAATGGACTCCTCTGAGAGGCTGCTTCTCTGTGCAATTCAATGTAACTCTTGCACAGGTGGGGGACCCATCTCCTGCATGCTCCATGGTTCTCACCAGGCAGCCACATGGGCTAGGACACTGAGAAAGGATGTGCCACCCTGCCTCTCTGCCCCTAATTCTCGTGCCCAGTAGCCCTGTGAGAGCAGCTGCCCCTACCACTGTCTCAAGGGGCTGCAACTGCACCAACAGGACAGGGACCAAGGGCCGCCTGTGAAGGAGACCACAGTGGCGAGCAGTCCGGAAGCCATGCTTCCCGAGGGGGCACTCTGAGGACCATGAGGGAGAAAGCGATCAGTGTCCTCAGGTGTCTGAAGAGCAGTTGTGTGGGTCCCAGTGGAGGAGGGGAGCTGAGTTGTCGCAGGCAGAGTTGTGGCATGTCAAATGGCCACCTCTGCGGGTAGGGAGCTTCCGCTCATTGGAGGTGTTCACACCAAGCAAGCAGTTCTTGGAGAGAGACCAGTTCCCACCTTGGGTGAGATCACACAACATGCTTCTCGCAAAGGCTTCCTCCAGTCTAGGTTTCTAGAATGCTCTAGCAAGCAAGCATCGCAGACATCCCTGCACACCCGGGGCGGGGCCTCCCCTGAAGCCTGAACTAGCGGAGCGGCTGGGCTGGTTCACTCTTCACATCCCCAGAGCAGGACAGAACTAAGTGTCTATGAGGATGGTCCCAGTGGCCCCCACCCCACGGCTGCCCAGGTAGAGCCCGTGGCACCACCGGAGCAATTAATAACCTTGGCACCTGGATGAGAGGCCCTGGCAGGCTTCCCCTATTCTCCATTTGCCTTCTCAGTGCCTGTGAATAAATTAATCCCCTAATACATAATTAACTCGAAGTTGAAAGGTGAAGTCAAACTTAACCAATTTACTGTTCTGGAGCTGGTTTAGTTCGGATCATGTGATTTTAATTCTTTCCGTATGACCAGGTGATGGGGAAGGCGGAAGGGGGGAGAGGAAAATGCACAGATTAATTTCATTCCTTAACCTCCCTAATGCGCCTGCTTGCTCGCATCGTGTTGCAGACAGCAGATCATCACATGATTTATGGGACTGACCGCTGCCTGCATCTCTCAGGCTAATGACACACACACTAGAGTCATTGATTTGTATGAGTAGCCCCCACTCTTCATTTATCACAATTTAATGTAAGAGTTTGCAATGCAGAGAAAAAAAATCCACATGGGAAACATGGGCCCATAGGCCCAGCCGCCAACCAGTTATGAATCATTTGCTGCCTTTTAATATATAGACTATTCTATTCTGGAAAATGCCCCATAAGGTCATATTCTTCTCCTGAACATCCCGACAATTAAAGTCCCCAAGAAGCTGTTTTAAGATGCATGACCCACCAGCACCTTTGTTAGCTCACACTCTCTTGTAATGCATGCTATCGATTTGTGTCTGAACTCTCTGGAACCCTTCACAAGCCATAACCCACGAAAGTTTCCGAGGGCAGCACTATACAACCCGAGTGTGGGGTGCTTGGAGCTCTTGTCACTGGCTGGCCAGGCCACAAGTGGGTGTGGGGCATGGCCCCTTCCCCACACAGACACTGTGGGCAAGCCCAAAGGGGTGTGGGCCCCCAGAGGGCCAGACCGACCCAGCAAAAGGAATTGCATTTCAAAGGAGGGCTTTTAATTTCTTATTTTTATAAAAAGTGGCCATACATTAATCACTTAGAAGGTTAAGGAAAGGATTGTAAGAGCTGATGAGCAGCGATATTGAGAAAGTCCTGCATCTCTTTTTCGAACTGGAGAGCCTGTCTGGGAGAAGACTGCCAGGACACACAGAGCCTCGGGACAGCCAGGCACATCTTTCTGGAGGGACACACTGGTTCCAGATTTTAGGAAGAAAAAAAAAATTCCTTAAAACACATGGGCATATTACATAGTAAAATGGAAGTGCACATTTTTTTAAGATAAAACATAAGCGTTTGATTACGTACTTACAAAGGAAACCTGACCATGACCCCGAATTGTGGAGGCATAGGTGGGGAAGCATGGTTGGTGTATACCAGGGTCGACTCTGATGCCTATTATAGAGGCCAGGTGGGGACTGGAGCCAGCAGGACCCAGGGAGGCTTCTGTCGGGGACCGCACTGTTCACCTTCTTTGGAGAATAGGCCTAATGTGGCCACATCTCCTCATTTCTTCAAGATAAGCATGGGATTCTTTTTTTTTATATATTTAAATGTTTGTTTATTTATTTATGTATTTAGAGAGAGAGTACAAACAGGGTAGGGGCAGAGAGAGAGAGGGACACAGAATCTGAAGCAGGCTCCAGGCTCTGAGCTGTCAGCACAGAGCATGATGCAGGGCTCAAACTCATGAGCCACGAGATCATGACCTGAGTTAAGTGGGACACTTAACCAACTGAGCCACTCAGGCGCCCCTAGGATTCACAAGGCACCACTAGGATTATATTTTTAAAAAATGGTAAACCTGTATTTTTAAATGTCAGACTAATGGAAAGAACCAAATTAGCCCTAGGAGAATGCCAGAGCCAAGCACCAGTACCTGTACCCGCCTACCGTGTGCCCATGAACTCCGTGCTCCACCACAACCTGGTCTGCCTCCTGCAGGAGGCGACTGCCGTGCCACTGCGGGGGTGGGGTGGGGGGAGCTTGTTGCCAATGGTGAGGCACTTTTGAAAGTGCTATTATTCCCTCAGCAACAAAAGCAGTGGTTCTTTTGTGGCTCCCAGCATGGCCGAGAGGTCAAGTTTAATCCCCAAGGCTAAGTAAGAATCCTCAATCAGAAGCTCTGGGTCAGGACTTAGGAGGAAAGAGTTATCTGTGCAGCACATGTATATACATATAAACCCTCACAGTCACACCAGGGCTCTTATCAATCCTTGAATTCTTTTCTAAAATAATCACCCTGAAAATGTCATCTTGGTTCACTTGGTGTTTTCATATCGAGTTTGTTGTGTAGTGACGTTTATCTATAATCCTTTATGGTTCTCCCAGAAGCACCTCAGCCCCCAGATCTTGGAGAGAGAGGGCAATGCAAATGATTACAAAGTAGGGAACTGCCTTCCTTCCTTCCCGATGAATTCTAGCTCTTTGGTGGGTGGACTTATGCGCGGGTACCTGGACCAGGAAGGACAGGGTCTGTGGCTCATTAGCTGGGTGCTGAGCTCTGTGCCACACTCTGGGATTGTGCAGGATGTGCTCTGTACCATCTCGAATGTGACTGCAGCAGTGAATGGCCGAATTATGAATCCCAGAGCGTCCTGTCCAGCGTGATGGCAGGAATGGGTAGGTGTCCCTTTCTGGATGCCTGGTATGCAGGGCTGAGTGTGGGATGGCATAGCCCAGTGTGAGGAGACTGGTGTTACTGACTCCAGGCCATCACCCCTTCATGATTTTCTTTGTTTTTTGTTTTTTTTACTGTTCATTTGTTTATTTTTGGAAAGAGAGAGAGAGAGAGCAGGCAATGGGGAGAGGCAGAGAAGAGAGAGAGAGAATCCCAAGCAAACTCTGTCCACATACAGCTGGACGTGAGGATTAATCTCAGGAACCATGAGATCATGACCTGAGCTGAAGTCAAGAGTGGGACGCTTAACCAACTGAGCCACCCAGGTGCCCCCGATGGCTTGTTTTTGACACCAGTGCTTCATCTATTATAGAAGACTCCACTGTCCTTCCCTGCCCTGACCTGCCCTGTCCTGAGGCTGTTAGCCACATAAGTGAGCCCATTGGTTTGTTTTGTCATCGATTCGTTGATCAATTCATTCATTCATTCAACAATTATGTATAGACACTTCCTGTGGGACAAGTTCTGTGTTAGCCCCTGGGGGGTCTAAGGATGGGCAGGATCCTTGCCCTCCTGAACGTTACCTTCTAGAGTGGGAGAGGGAGAAACAGTATAAAGTAAAATACATCAGATAATTTCAGATGGAGGGAGAGGAACATTAGAGTGGATGGTCAAGGATATTCTCTAAGGAGGTGCCAACATGTGAGCTAGGACCTGAATGACAAGAGGAATGTGAGGGCCCCAGGGAAGGGCATTCCCAGGCAGGGCAAACAGCAAGTGCAAACATCCTGAGGCACGAAAAAGAGACAGGGTTTTGGAAACAACTCTCCATCCATTGTGTCCAGAGAGGAGCCCCTATTTGTCTGAACGCCAATGCTAGGCTCCTCCACCATTCCCCAGGGCAGAGCAGGCCAGCTAGTCAGGCACCTAGACAAGTACCCAACACACAGCCAATGCTGCCTCCTGTCCACTGTACTCTGGGTGGCCCTGATGGAAGAGACCAGGTCCCACCCTGGAGAAACCCACAGTCTGAAGGCAGGAGGTGTACATGCCAGTCATCGGGATGTGGGCTGCAGGGTAATTTCAGGAGCTACACATCCCAAGGGGTATCGGGGGAAACTTTGCAGACATGAGGCTTACATTGGCTCTTGAAAGAAGAGCAGAGGTTTGCCAGAGGAACAGAGGGTGAGAACGGCCTGTGTAAAGATAGAGGTCCCTAAAAGTCTTGGGAGCCAGGGGCTGCTGGGTGTGGCTGGCCACAGCTGGATGCCCATGGAAGGGCTGCAGGTGGGGGGAGAGGCCAGAGGGAGTGAGTAGATGCAGCAGAGAGAGGGAGAGTGGAAGGGCTCAAGCCGGAGCTGCTGAATGCTCAGTGGGGTAAGCGAGCATCGGCCTCCTCCAGCAGCTGCAGGAGCAGCCGGACAGGGAGCCCCAAGGGGCAGTCTGGAGGCAGAGGGCAGCTGGCTAAAGACCTCCTCGCACTGGTCCTTCCACCCCGCACAGGCCACTCCAGCATCTCTAACAACACAGACAGCGGGGCCAGCACCCTGAGGACACCAGGTGGGCGCTGGCTCAAGGCTGACACTGGCTCCTATACCTGTTCTGCAAATCAGGTGTATCTCACCTGCCAACAGCTTTGACCCATGTCTGGCCCCACTACTGCCTTCAGGTCGAAGGCCAGATGCCAGGCATCTGGGTGTCAGGGGTGCGGGGGCTACTTGGCTTTAAACCAATAGCAACTGGTGCCTTTTACTTAAGCTGGTGGCTATCTATATACCATTGTATCATTTAATCCTTCTACAGACTGTGTAAGGCTAGGGACAGTTGGTGTCATTTCCCGCAATGGAACAGCCTGAAAAATGCTAATTGGCCTGCTCTAGGCTTCACAGCTGTAAGTGATGGGGCCAGTGCCTTGGGGGTACGTGAAGTGACTTTAGGGTTGCAAAGGTACCATGTGTATCCGGGGCTTTCCTGGAAGCAGAGCGTGAGATGAGGGCTGGTTTGCAGGTGTTTTACCTGGGAAGCAGTCCCAGGGAACAGGGGTTGGGGACCCCGGAGGACCAATGATGGAGGGGAAGCCAATCTAAACATGTGGCCGAGGTGCTCCCAGGAGAACGCAGGAATATAAAGTGTGGCTGAGGTGGGGGCTGTCGGATCACCCCACAGGTGACTGGAGTGGAGGGAGGCCTGAGAAGTAGGCTGAGCTGACAAATGACATCAAGTTCCCCTGAAGAGAACATTCTTCTACCTTCCTTGTTCCGTCCTGAGGCTCTCTGTTAACTGAGACCCACCTAGGGCTCAAGCTCAGGCAACCGAGCCATAGTGTACAAATACTATTTTGTGCCACTGTATTTATTTTACTACCATTTACTATTTTTGTCAAATGATGTAGGTTTCCCATTTGTGACAGTTGTAGGAAGTTTCCTTTAAAAAAAAAAACCCTTTGTTTACATAAAAGTAGTAAGTGGATGTGATGAAAGCGTTAGTGAGCACAGAGATGTCCAGGGAGGGGGTACAGGTCATGAATGAGACCCAGAAATGATGCTGGGCTGGCCCTGTGGCCCTGCCCTCTGCTTGCTGGTCTTGCACAGACACCCAAGTTTGGGGGGAGTCCACAAATCCCAGACACCCACCCTGACCCCTGCATGCATGACAGTCCTGTTTATAATCGGTGCAACCTCCTTCCAAAGCTAGGGGCTCTTTTATTACCAAAGGTAGTAACAACAGCCACGGCTAAAACAATAACCAAAAGAACAGACATGATCCTGTCTGATCACAGCCTTTGTCAACTGCTCTCACACTTCTTATGGTATTTGGATTGGACACCCGCGTCTGCATCTCCCTAAAAGGGCCACTCTGGCTGGAGGGGCCCTGGGTCCCCAGTCATGCGCAACAGACATCTAAGACCTGACTGACCCTGTGGTTGATTGTAAACAGTCACAAGAGGCAGTGGGTGGCGAGAAGCTGTCTCTGTAAGTCCCAAGGCTGCAACTCTGCTTACTCACTAGAAAGCAGTGATTGTGCACTTCTGCCTTTAACTGATCAATGTTAAAAAGTTCATAATGTTTAGCTGCTAACTCCCCATGGGTGGGGTCCCTCTGCCTTGTTCACCTCCCCCATTCCCAGCATACAGCAGGGGCTCAGTAAGTGCTTGGGGCGTGAGAATTGCTGGCTTTAAAAGTTGATACCTCCTTTCCATTCGATCTTCCATTCCATTTCCTGCTGAGTGCAGGAAAGGGACTCGGATCGGCAGGAGATCCTTCCTGATAGCCGGGCCTTGGGCTCCTGGTAGATCACTGGGAGGCTAAAAGCAGCCATGAGCACGACAGAACTCTGGGCACTTTAAGATCCAGGGCCTACCTGAGGCCTTGGGGGTGTGCCTTTATCACAGTATTGTCACAGCAAGTCACACTGTGGGAGTATAAGCTTGTCTAACCTGCACAGATTCCACGAATGCAGTTGCAGAGAGAGGTCAACGAGATGCTACCACATCCCACCTCTCTCCCCTGCTGGCACCTTGCTGGATGGTGCACCCCCTTGTCTGATCTCTGGACGGGTGTCCATGCAGGTCACTTCTTGGGTGGCTCCCTTCCAGTCTGCAACCTTCCTCAAGCTTGGCACTCTGGACTCTGGGCGGTGGGGCTGTACTGTCCATCCCTCCCCATCCTGGACATCCCTCCCAGCAGCCTGGGGCCTGTGTGCTTGGACATAACACTGGCCAATACTCCTCTAAGGCGGGTCCTAGAAGCAATGGGGCCTTGTCTCCTTTCCCCCCACCCCAGCCATCAGTGGATCCCACAAAGCCACCAGGAGCTGAAAACAGGGTGCATTTCTCAGGGTGTTTGAAGGCCATCGTATGTGTGGTTCCCCTTCCTACCTTCCTTACTGCTCCAGCTCAATGTCTTCCTCTGTGGCAGCATGCACATCCTGCTCTTCCATGTGCCATGCTCTCCCAGATCTACGCTTTGAGTCTTGTCCCCCCAACTCCCAAGCCTAGGCTTCTAGAAATCTAAAGACAGAAAAAGTCTCCTCTCTTTGTTTGATTTCTGCTGCTCTATGTCTGCTCTGGGCCTGGCTGATGATCGTGGGCTGGACTAAGGAATAAAATGAGAGTGGGGAAGGGGGATATTAGCTAACATTTGAGAGTATCATCCCACCACTTCCCTTTGCAAAAATATACTCTCATTCCATTGAGAGTTTTGATGGCTCAAAACAATGCCTGGGGACATGTGTCACCTCCACTCCCATTCCACAGATGAGAAAACTGAGGGTTAGTAGGGAAGCAAACTCTCCAGGGTCACAGTGAGGATGAGATCATGATTCACACTTAGGTGTGTCTGACCCCAGAGCTCACCTTCTCACAAGTGCAAAAACTCATCTCTCCAGGAGGAATCTAATGGTTCAGGGGAGGAGAGGCAGCCAGCAGGGCCAGGAAGTAGGAAAGTCTGATTGCCCCTCCTGTCTGCAGACAGGAGCCTTCTGAAGCTCAGTGTCTGGGGTTTGCAGGGGCAAGATCCCTTAGGATCCTAGTCCTTGTGATTCAGGGAGCTCGCATGAAGGAGAACTGATTTTTAATTTTCTTTTTGGAAAAAAAAATCAGCTATGCCTGCTGGTGTCAACACAGATGGGCTCCCTATGTTTGGCACTCTGGTTCATTTTGGCATCTGCTGCTGTCTCCTGGTGCCACAGAGGGTCAGATCATGAGGAGCAAGCAATGGGGTGTGCTCAGAGCTGAGAAACTGTTCACTTTCAGCTTTCGGCTTCTGAAAACATTTTGGTGTTTGGCTCCAGAGGGAGGCTATGCCCCTAGGCATGGTGGGCCATGCATATAATGCCTTATTTCATATATTTTTCACACCAAACCTGTTATTCCCACTTCACAGACAATGACACCGAGAAACAAAGAGGAAAAGTGATTTACCTGAGGTCACACAATGAGTAAACAATAGAGCCAGTGTCTGACCATGGGCTCTCTGATTAGATGCCATTTTCTTAGCCCAGAGGCTTAACATAAAAAGTTAGTAATATAAGTAATAAGCAGAAAGAAAAGAAAGAAATGTAAGTGTACTGTTGTACGATTCTTATAAAATATGTGAAGCGGCATGAAAGTAAACTGGGATAAGTTAAAGACGTATATTGTACATCATAGAACAAGCAGTTAAAAAATAAAGCAAAGTAGTGGAGATAAAATAGAGATGTAAAAAATAAAATTAATTCAAACTAAATAGAAAGGAAGAAAAAAATGAAAAAAGAACAGATGAGAAAAAAAATAGCAAGTGATAAACTTAAAATTCACCATGTTAATAATTGCAATAAGTGTAAATGATCTAAACATCATTATTAAAAGACAAAGGATGTCAGATTGGATATAAAACAAGACCCATGTATATATATATTGTCTACAAAAAATACACCTTAAATATATAGGACACAGAGAAGGCAAAACTAAAAGTTGTCCAAGTTGTCCTTCAACAGTTGATGAAATAATCAAATTATGACATAGCTATATGATGGAATAACCCTACTCAACAATAAGAATGAGCTATTGATTTACACAACACTGGGAAAATCTTAAATGCATTTTGTTAAATGAAAGAACCCAGATCACATGATTCCATTTTCATGAAATTTTTAAAAAGAGAAAACCATGAGGGCAGAAACCAGATCAATGGTTGTCAAGGACTGGGGACTGGGGAGCTGTTGACTACAAGGGAGTTTTTAGGGTGGATGAAACTATTCTGAATGATACCATTGCAGTGGCACAAACTTTATAGTGTGTCATATTGAAAGAGAAAGAGAGGAGGAGAGAAAAAAGAAAGAAAGAAAGAAAGAAAGAAAGAAAGAAAGAAAGAAAGAAAGAAGAAAGAAGAAAAGAAAGTAGGATGGAAGGAAGGAAGGGCAGGAGGGAAGGAGGGAGGGAAGGAGGGAGGGAAGGAAGGAAGGAGGGAAGGAAGGAAAGAAAGGTCAACTAGTATGTTGAAAGATCCCAGGATGAATTTAACTATATTATAAATGTGTGACATAATATCACCACTGAGGTGAAGGAAAAGGTGCTGACCCAAAGTAAAGACAAAAAACCCCTGTATGTAAATATATTACTGTAATTGGTAAATTTGTTTCTCACAAAAGTACAGGTTAACAATTTGAATCTACTTTATCTATATAACAGTTGAACAAATAAGTCAATAATTTGCAGATAATGGAAGCTAATTATCTCCATGTCAGAGAAAGAAGTTGCCAATAATAAAAGGGATGGGGAGAAGGGACAAATGTTCTGAGTTATATAGGTAGATAGATAGGTAGATAGATAGATAGTTATAAATATATTATATAATTATAACATATGTGTGGACACATAGTAACTGAGCTTCAGACTTTATATTTCTCCCTTCAGAGGGGAGGGACTTGGTGACTCAGTCCTATAAGTAGCATATGGAAAGAAAAAATGCAGTGCAGAAGCCTGGCAGACATCACATTAACCAAGTGATCAAAGTTAACATCACCAGAAATATCACTTGATATCATTTACCCCCTGATATTATGTGATAAGAAAGGCAATTCACTTTCTATAATCCCAGTATAACCAAGAGAATGTATCAGGCAAACCCAAATTGAGGAACAGTGTATAAAATACCTGACCAACACTCTTCAAAAGTATAAAGACAATGACAAACAAAAGAAGACTGAGAAAATATCACAGATCAGAGAAAACAAAGGAGAAAAATGTAGACTCTTGGACTGAGTACTGGAAGAGAAAAATACACTAGTGAAAAATCTGGATAAATCCAAATAAAATCTGTTATCTAGTTAACCATAATGTACCAATATTAATTTTTTAATTTTGAAAAATGTACCATAGTTATGTAAAATGTTAACATTATGAAAAGAAGGGCATATAGGACATTTCAGTACTGCTTTTGCAACTCTTCTATAAATCTAAAATTATTCCAAACTGAATATATTTTTTAAGTAAAAGAATGAAAAATGCTATATCATATAACCATGAATCACACACAAAAAAAACCTTGGGTAGCTGTTTGTGTTAGACAAAAGTCCACTTTTTATAAAATAAAGAATATTACCAGGGCTAAAGAGGTACAATTCATAAGGTGTACGCCGCTTATAAAGTTTTAAAATACATTAAGACTAAAACTAAAAGAACTGAAAAGAGAAATGGAAAAGCTGACAATTATTTTTTGCGATTTCAACACCCATCACCCAGTAACTAAAAGAACAGGTAGACCCAAAAAAAAAAAAAAAAAAAAAAGGTCAGAGAAATCCAGAAGATTCGAACACCATTATTGCAGTACTTTAGCCAGCTCGCACTGACCAGCAGTGAAAGGAGTCTGTATCTCTTCCCAAACCCACATTCAATGACACCACATTGGTAGCTTAAATTTGGCTATGATGGTAGTATTTATACTGACTCAAATGCTACAAATTAAGTCATTTTCCCTCCAAGGATCCTCTTAAACATTTTCTAGTCCCAGTAACAATCAAAATGAAATGACATTTATAGACATTTAGAGAGCACCCCTAAACAGTAAAATACATATTTATTCAAGTGCTTATGGGATATTCACCTAGACAATCATTGTGGGTCACAAAAACGTTTCAAAAAATTTAAAGGAACTAAAATTGTTTGTATGTTCTCTGATCACAATGGAACTAAGCTAAGAATCAAAAACATAAAGGTATTTGGAAAAATTCACAAACATTTGGAAATTAAATAACATGCTTCTAAATAACCCCTGGGTTGAAAAAAAAATCCCAAGAGAAATAAGAAAATACCATGGCCTGAAAATATTATGAATGGAATGAAAAGAGAGCATATCAGAATATATGGGTGACAACTAACACTGTGATTCAGGGAAGTTTGTGACATTGAGTGCTGGTATTTAAGAAGAAGGACTGGGGACGTTTGGGTGGTTCAATCGTTTGAGTGTCCAAGTCTAGATTCCAGCTCAGGTCATGATCCCTGGGTCTTGAGAGCGAGCACCACTTGGGATTCTTCACTGAGCACGGAGCCTGCTTAAAATTCTCTCCCTCTCTCCCTCTGCCTCTCTCCCTGGCTCACACATGCTCTCTCTATCTCTCTCTCTCTCTCTCTCTCTCTCTCTCTCTCTCTCTCAATAAAATAAAATAAAATAAAGAATGAAAAAAAGACTAAAATCAATAACTTAATCTTTACACAAAGAAATCAGAAAAATAAGAACAATCGAAACTCAAAGAAGGCAGAAAGAAAGGAAATAATAAAGATCACACATTAATGAAATAGAAACAATTGAAGAAATCTGTTGAGACAAAATCTGGTTTTTTAAAGGATCAGTAAAATTGAAAAGCTCTAGACAGACTGATAAATCAATTTAAAAAAGAGACACATGTAAATTACCAATGTCAGGAGTTAAAGAAGGGATATTATTACTATCCTACAGGCATTAAAAGGAAAAAAGATGGGGATGTTGTGCTGTTGGTAAAGTCAACAGCTATGTGAAATTGACAAATTCCTTGAAAGACACAAACTACCAAAGTACACTCAAGAAGAAACAGATAACCCAAATAGCCCTGTATCTATTATAAATAGAATTCATAATTTAAACACTTCTGAGAAAGAAACCCTCAGGCCCAGGTGACCTCAGGGATGAATTCTACCATCCATTTACAGAAGAAGCAATTCGGCACCAGCATTCCAGAAGATACAGGAGGAGGAACATGTTCCAACTTACTTTGCGTGGCCAGCATTAACCTGATATCAAAGCCAGGCAAAGATATTACCATAAAGGAGAACTATACATTAATACATCCCATAAATATGCATGTAAAAACCCTTAACAAAATTTTAGCAAATCAAATCCAGCAAAATACAAATAAAACAATGCATCATGACTAAATGGTGCTGATTCAAGGAATGGTAGACTAATTTGACATTCACAAATTAATGAATGCAATTCACCTTTTTAACAAACTAAAGAGGCAAAAAAAAAAAAAAACAACAACCCATACATAGTTCTGCTGTAACAATTGTTTGAAAATCTCAATTTGTTTCAATACAATTAATACTGTGCATTCCCTAGTAATGTGAGCCTAATGTGAATTTCATGTTTGCTGATGCACAGTTTTGTTTGTGAGAACCACCAGGTGAATGCAGAAACCTGCACCCAGCTGAAGTGAGCCGTGTAGGAATAAAAAAACACCAGGCACCTCTAAGTCTACCTACTACTATAGTTTACGCCTCATGTGTTATGAGCTGCACCCACCCTCCTCCTCCATCAATTTCAGGTAACCTTCCTTCCAACTTCTCATTAACTCATAAGCTGCAACTCTTCTGATAACGCTTCACAAGCAAACTTCAGGTCTGTTTCAAGGTGAAGTGCTGTATTCGTTGCAGTATTTATGCATTCCTTAATTTCACATGTGTAAAACAATGCTGCCATTTCCACTATATTCCCATCTTTTTGTGTGTATCTCTGATGACGTTTTGGGGTGTTGTGCCCCCCAGGTTCCCCATAAGCACCTTGGTTTTCCTTGCAAGATTTTGAATAGCATGAAGCTTTTTAGAAACACATGTGTTATAGCAGAAATGACCGTAATCAGCTCAAGAGATATAGAAATAGTATTTAATGAAATTCTGCATCAATTCATGATAAAAACTTAGCCAACTAAGAATATAAGGAAACTTCCTTAACTAGATTAAGGACATCTAGGAAAAGTCTATATCAAACTTAATGATAAAAGATGGAACACTTCCCTAAGATTTGGAAGAAGACAAGGATGTCTATTCACCACTTTTATACTATAGATCCCATCAGTACAATAAATCAAGAAAAGAAATAAAAAGCATACAGATAATTAGATAATCTATGAAGAAAACCCAAACAATTTATAAATTAAGGTAGAATTAATAAGTAAACTTAGCAATGAGCAAGAAATAAGGTCCATATATAAAAATATTTAAAAAATTAATAAAGTAAAAATTTTTAAATGTTTATAATGGTGTTAACAATGTTAATCAGGAATAAATAAATGATGTACAAGCTTTATATGATGAAAACACTACATTATTACTGAGAAAAAGTAGAAAAGACATATAAATTGAAGGATGTACCATGTTTAAGGATTGGAAAACTCAATATTATGAATATTTCGCTTCTCCTCAAATTGATCTATAGATTCAATAGAATTCCAATCAAAATTCTTTCAAGCATAATATGAAACTTAACAAGCTGAACCCAAAATTTATGTGGATATGCAAAAGCCCTGTTAAAGGAGGAAAAAAAATCTGCAAAAGAACCAAGTTTGGAGAACTTAAACTATTACATTTTAAGAATACAATAAAGCCACAGCAGTGGAGACAATTCGGTAAGGATGTAAACATACAGATGAGTGGAATAGAAAAGAAAGTTCAGAAACAGACTTCTACATATATATAGTCAACTGAGTGTTCGTGGAGGTACAAGGATGTTCAATGGGAAAAGAATTACTATAATAAATCTTGCTGAAATAACTATGTATCCAAATGGAAAGTATAATCCTCATCTTTTACCTCAGACTATACAAAAATGAACACTTCTAGAAGAAAATAGAGAAAATCTCTGTGACCTTAGGGAAGGCAAAAATTTCTTAGATGAGACACAAGAGCACAAATCATAAAACTGATACATAGGATGTATCCAAATTAAAATCGTTTACTCCTTGGGGTGCGTGGGTGGCTCAGTCAGTTAAGCCTCCGACTTTGGCTCAGATTATGATCTCAGGGTTTGCGAGTCCAAGCCCTGCATCAGGCTCCGTGCTGACAGCTCAGAGCGTGAAACCTGCTTCAAATTCTATATCTCCCTTTCTCTCTGCCCCTCCCTCCTCTTAAAAAATAAACATTATAAAAAGTAAAAGAAAAAAAAACTTTTACTCCTTGAAAGACATAGTTAAGAAAATGAAAAGATAAGTCACAGACTGAGAAAATATTTGCTACAAAGATCTGAAAAAGCGCTTGTATCTACAATATATAAAGAATTGGTACAACTCAAGTGTCAAAAGATCAGCAACCCTATTTAAAAAGGGGCAAAAGATTTGAACAGATCCTTCACCAACGAAGTTATATGAATATCACATATTTAGCATATAGACAAATGGACAACATCATTAGTCTTTAGAGAAATGCAAATACAACTGCAATGAGATATTACTACACACACACGAGAATAGTGAAATTAGAAATTAAAAAGATCAGCAATACCAAATGTCGGGAAGAGGGGAAGCCACTGGGACTTCCATTCGTTACTGGTGGGAATATAGCCAGTTTGGAAAACAGGCAGTTTCTTATAAAGTCTCCATATGTTTACCATAGGACTCCACAATCATACTGCTCCATGTTCACCCAAGATAAATAAAAACAGAATAACACAACAGCTTCATTCATAATGGCCTCACACTGGAAACTACTCACATGTCCATCCCTGGGGTACACAAAATCATCGCAGAGCCTGCCTGCTTGGGATTCTCTCTCCTTCTTCCTTTGACTCTCCCCCACTCGCTTGTGTGTGTGCATACATGCACTTTCTCACTCTCAAAATAAATATTAAAAAAAAAAAACACAAAAAAATAAAAGCACCGTGGACATCAGGGGAGTTTTGGACAGGGACTTTGGCAGTGGACGTCCTAGAACCTCTGACAAAACAGACGTTTGCTGCGAAGAGCATCAAGGTCTTAGATGGCTCCAGGCAACGGTTCAAGTGCTAGATTTTTCCAGACGAGCTGGATTTACTGTCTGCTCTGGTCTTAAAAATGACATTAGTGCTGAAAAGCACCTGGGCTTTCCTGAACCCGTGTTTTGTGTCCTCGCCTGCCTCACAGGCACTGGACCCTCCCTGCCCCCCTCCTGGACAGTTGTGCCAATTGGCCGAGTTAACAAGTGACAAAGAAAACAGGCTCTGCAAACTTTGAAGTGTGGTACATGTGTGAAAGGAGGAGAGGGGAGGCCAGCATTGAACCTGGCAAGGTGAGCTTTAGGTTCAAAGTCAAAGCCCACAATTTTCAAATTCCTGTTGGCATTGAGCAGAAGGGCAAGAAAGGCTCTCCTCTCTTCCCACTGGATGTTTTAACCACTTAGCTGGAGGCTTCAGTGGGTTTGTTTAGATTTAAAGATATGTTGCCCTCGACCCTTGAGATCAAAGAGAACAAAGCTCCCATGTAAGGAGGCCCTTATAGGCCAAACTAGATAATGTCATTATCCTATAAACAGGTGATAACGGCAGAGCCAGGCTCATCGCACACTAATCCAGTTCTAATCCCTTCAAGGGTCTGGAAAGATGTCAGGGAATAAAAGGCCACTGCCACTTAGCAAGCTGCATCTTGTGAGTGGATCTGTCACCTTTCCGGCCTGAGCATCTGTCTGGTTTTGCAGACATGACAGGCAGCAGGGGGGCAGGGAGGGGAGGTAAGTAAGTGCTTTCTTTTCATGTGATCAGGAACTGGAGAAGTCTTGTGTTCCCTTCCGCTCCTTGGGACAAGGGCTTAAAGGACGATAGTCCCCAGCTCCTTCACCGTCACCAAGACTCCAGCAGTAAGAGTCACTAACAGACCCTGAGGCCACAGCACGGTCTCCTGTACTCAGTTCTGATTTTGGCGGGTGAACCAAGCCTGAGAGATGTGAAGTACTGTCCACATTAGCAGGGATGTTGGAGGCACAGCCACGTTCTGGGGGGCCAGGCAGTCTGACCCAGGAGCTCCCCTCACCCCCAACCACCATCTCCTGCCAGCTGCAGGGTCCTGGGCAGGTTCACTGTCTGACCTTTGGCTTCCTGTACCCTAAAAGGAGCTAAATAAGATGGGAAGGGATCACATGTGATAATGGATGTCAATGCCTTGGAAAGTATGCGGTCCTTAATCATTCAAACTATAACAACAACAACAATAACAACAAACCCATAAGTTCTGACCCCTTCTCCAAATATATTTGGCAGGCAATTCTCCATCCCTGGGGACAGTGTGGGTCTCTGAAAAAGTTCAAGCAGAGGTCATATCTATGGAACTGTCCTTCCTGCTGGTGAGACATGGCAAGACCTTGTGAATGTGAAGTTCGGCCTCCACCACAGGGTTTAGAGGCCCTCAATCTGCCTAGTCTGGGACCCCCGTGTGCACATGCCATGGCCACTGATGCTGGTGGAATGCCCCTGTCTGCCCCAGTAAGGAAACATTGTCTACCACATCAAGGGTATCAAGGCCTGAGTGCGTGGGAGAGGAGATCCTGCTCTCAGCTCTGGCTTGGGAGCCGTCTGGGATTACACCTGCCAGACTTCCTCCACCATCAGGGCCAAGGCAGGACCAGGAGCTGGGGCAGGGCCAGGGGTAGGGCAGGCCAGGGGTAGGGCAGGGCCAGGAGTAGGTGCAGGACCAGGGCTAGGGCAAAGCCAAAAGCAGGGCCAGGGCAAGGCCAGGGCTAAGAGTAGGGCCAGGGCAGGGCCAGGGCAAGGCCAGGGCTAGGAGTAGGGCCAGGGCAGGGCCAGGGCAGGTCCAGGGCTAGGAGTAGGGCCAGGGCAGGGCAGGGGAGGGGCAAGGAGGGGTAGACTCAGCATAGATCTTCAAAGCCCAGTGTGACTTCCCGGTAGTGGCTGCTCTGCGGCAGCTGGCGAACGCTCCTGGGATAAAGGGAAGCTCACTTTATCCCGTCCTGACAGGTCCATCAGCAGTGCTCAGAATAGAGACAAAGTGACCCCCGCTCTGGCTGCCGGGATCCCGTGGGAGGGTGGAGAGCAGCCCCCAGCCCGGCCGCCGCCCGGCCGGCTCCATTCCACTGCAGTAGCCACCAAGTTCACCGGCCGCAGTCTGTTCAGTAACTGCGAGATGAACATCATCTCAATTAACAGCGTACCTTGAGGGCGTCTCCGGCCAACTCTTCCAGCCCAATCGTCCACGCGGCCATCAGGCCCTAATCAACTAATGATGGCGGAAAATGAGGGAGGCCAATCCCAATAAATTCGAAGGAAAGTCATTTTTCTCTTTTAATGCCCCTCTCCCTCCTTCCTCCTTCTTCCCACGGCACAATGCAGTAAATTAATGTCACAGTGGTTATTACAGTGCCACTGCTGCGGCAAGTATTCAAGCTACGGTCCTGGAATATTTTACCTCAGCATTTATTTGTCCATAAAATAAAACAGGATTTATGGGATGACTCTCCAGTTTGAGGGCTGCATGGACAGCAGCTGGGGCACATCCTTATCTCCTCCACAGGTAAAGATATAGGGATGCCCTCGGAGCAAAAGATGCCCAGTGGACGGTGGGGTGCCTGAGCCGAGAAGGGCGAGTCCCAAGGAGGCCCCGCTGGCCCGAGGCTGCTGGAAAAGGCTTCAGTTAAGAGGACAGTGTGGCTTTGAGGTGGGGGTTCGGGCGCTGGAGTGGAAGGCAGCTTTCCGAGGGGAGGGTGCTGCTGAATGGCACTCTCCCCCAGCACCTGGTTCCCTGCTGCACCGGGCACAGCGGGCATCCAAGGGCCCCTGCTGGCTGCTACCCCTCTGCTCACCTACCAGGTCCCCAGGATGGTCTCTATTGTCCGCCGTGGTTCGCTTGAGCGCCTGGGCACCAGCCGAGGCGGCCCTGCCGAGCCAAACAGACAAGTGGAGTTCATTAAAACACGCCCGCGTGCACAAAACTCTTTCAGGGAAGGGGAGACTCCACCTTCGAGGACGCGCTCTGAAATTATAATTCACTGATTCTGAAGCCAATCATTTCGTATTTTGACTGCTGGCTTAGGAATATTCATATTTTCCACTGCATTTAAATTTCCCTGTGCCATTAAAATCTCCTCGCTCTATAATTAGGCCTCTCCTGATAGATATGGATGAGGTCTCCGTTCCGGGGAGAGCAAGCAGGAGCCCCCCGGGGAAGCTGGGGGTTTGCCGGGAGGGCTTTCCCTTGGCGACGCTCTCATCCCCTTCCCTCTCCAGCTGGAACCTTCCGGCCGGCCCACCCTCCACCTGGACCCAGACCAGGTTCTCAGCAGACTGGCCGCACCCACCTCCCCGCTGCCCCTCGCCCCTCCTATGCTCCGGCTGCACAGCCACTGAAATGTTTACTCACTTAAACATAATTTGCATTCCAAAAGCCGTATTCCCGACTCGGATGGTATTTATGAAATAAAGTGCTGCCGGTTGGAGCCACCAAAACAGATGTGGCCGGCTACACCCTCCATGTATACAAAGCTGTGCTCCGGCTCCAAAATAAATAAATAAATAGAAATCTTCTCCAGAGGTAAATATTATTTTGCGAAATGGAATACAACACGTAAGCGGTTTCTGCCGCGCCCTTGTCAACAGCTCCGGAGCCGGTGGGAGGCCTCCGGCCGGCTGGCCTGGTCCCCTAGACGGCCCGCTCTCTGGGAGGCTGGTGTGTCGCCGGGCCTGGTGTCCACACCGCATCCCCCCAGTCAGGTTCTGCTGAGATCGACCAAAATATTGGGTAATGAAGATGGAAAACCAATAAAGAGTGGGGGGAAAATAAAGAATTGCTTCGAATGAATTCTGTACGTAATTACTCGCGTTTTTGCTAACTACTGTATAAACAACACTTTTAACAAGGCAAATTGGAATTTGAAGACAATTCTGCTTAGGGATATAGCTTCAATTTATTATACCAGGAGAACTGAAAACTTTGTTTCTGCTGCGTTGCAGTCAATTTCCGCGGCGCGCGCATTTCGAATGTGTGATTAATCATAGGAGTGCAGGGGTTGCCAATAAATACCAAAACTCTAAAACTGTAACAACTTGCTCATTTTGTGCGGTCATTCCAAATAGCTAAACAGCCCGAGCCTGTCAATGTGCTCCAGGATCAATGCTCTGGGGTCTCTGTGAAAGATTGATTTTTCTCTCAGAGGATTCCATTTCGCTCATCAACAAAAATACTTGGCTCCCTAAATAATCTGATCCCAGGCTTCCATGTGGGCCAGGATAGGGGCCACCCGCCGCCTTTACCCCTGCTGCTGGGCTGCCTCTGGGGGCCTCCCTGCGTGCTAGAATCTTAACACTTGTTGACTAAAAGAACACTTCACCCAGAATTCCACCACTCCTGGGGGTGGGGGGAGGGGGAGGAAAAAGAAAGGAAATAAGTTAATATATCAAAATAGTTTAATCTAAACAATTATGTTTTCATTTAAAAGTAAGAAATTTGAGGGCGGAAATGAGAAACGCTCTCCTAACTCAAGCCTGTATCACATTCAATCATGGTTGTGTCTCTATTTTCCTTTTCTGGTTTCCCATCAATCCTCACTGCTTCTGCATCATTTCTGATGAACGGCTCAAATGTGGAATTAAGCATGTCTGCAGGGGCTATTTACTAATAACAGAATGCATAGACTGCTTGTTGAGTATTCATCCCTAAAGGGAAGTCTCCCTAATGGTGGAGGATATGTATGAACAAACACATTGGCACTAAAAAAAAGGGGGGAGGGCACCTGGGTGGCTCAGTCGGTTAAGCGTCAGACTTCAGCTCAGGTCATGATCTTGCAGTTCATGAGTTCAAGCCCCATGTGGGACTCTGGGCTGACAGCTCAGAACCTGGAGCCTGCTTCGGATTCTGTATCTCCCTCTTCTCTCTGCCCCTCCCCTACTTGCTCTCTCTCTCTCTCTCTCTCTCTCAAAATAAATAAACAATTAAAAATTTAAAAAAATTCTACCTAGTGTCTACATGGACCCTTAAAATGTTTGCTTTACCTACTAATTAGGTGACTCCTTTGCTGAGGGTCTGGGCCATTCCTCACTCTGCATGTAAAGCCTGCTTTGAAAGGAGCCCTTTTTCTGAGTGGGGGAATTCTCTTCTCAGAAGGGCCCCACCCAGAGATGAGAGCCACCGTTCGTCCACCAAACGGCCGACCTCTGATTAGGATGGCTCACAAAAAGGCCTTGATTGACGAAACCTCAGGCCGGGCACATAAACAACAAGGCGGCGTTGAATGCCAAACACCTTTCTAAGGAGGAAAAGAAATAATAAGGTGAGATTACTTCGTTCTCTTGCAACCTAAAAATAAATGGAAGGGGCCTTCTCCCAGCTTCAGGGAGTGCATATGGATTTCTTGCTGACATTCGATTCTCTGAACTGAATGTCACACTTGCTGAGAACGGTTAAAAAAATAATAATGCTAGACTGTTATCGTTATTAGAAGGGCAAGAAGAATGAAATATCATGATTATCATTAGGAAACCCTGTAAAACATATTTGTACATTATCTTGGGGCAAATACAAGTGTCATGTGTTACCAATTGTTAGGCAAAGAACGTGGTAATATATTGTTCCCCTCCGGCCCTGCGCGCAGCTCAGCACAGGGCAGAAATGATGTGCACCGCGTGTGTGCGAGCAGCCGGAACACAGGGTGCAGGGTGCAGGGGGCAGAGGGCCGCCCCAGGACTGGTGTCACAGAATGCAGTTGAGTCTGGGGTACATGGAGCCACAGCAGAGGCCTGAGGCCGGGCTGGAGATTGAAAAGCTGGGCTGAGTACAGAGCAGGCCCAGGTCCCTTCCTCCTCAGGGCGGGTTGGGTAAGGATGGGGTGCAGGATGGGGAGCAGGTCCACTCCATGTGCCGAGATGGCTGCCTCCCTCAGCGGCCCCAGATTCCCAAGGAAGAACCTGACTCACATCCCTCTTCTCCGACAAGGGTGTGTGTCCGAATCAGGGGTTGAGAATCGAGTTGGCATGGAGAAAGGCTCAAAAGACTTCTGCCATGTGAACCCACCCAGACAAGTCCAGTCCCTCTCCGGTCGTCAGTTTATGCCTTGGCAAGCTAAAGGTTTTTGGCTTTAAGTTTATTTTTTTTGAGCCATAGAGACTGCGCATGCATGAAAGAGCAGGGGAGGGGCAAAAAGGGGGACAGAGGATCCAAAGTGGGCTCGGCGCTGACAGCAAAGAGTGTGAAGTGGGGCTTGAACTCAGGAGCCTTGAGATCGTAACCTAAGCCAAAGTTGCACGCTCAACTGACTGAACCACCCAGGTGCCCCTGCAAGCTAAAGGGGTTTTATTTGCCTTATTTGTGTCAGCATCAAAAGCCCTTTGTGAAGGTCATGAAAATGGAAATACGTGGGGGCTCACAGTATTTCCTGCCAGTGTTGTGGGTCCCCCATTGCCCCTTCAGATTCATTCACCAGTGCCTGGAGGTCCATGGGTCTCAAGCTAAAAGCCTTCAGTCCATGTGGTCTAATGGGGGCTTTCCAGGTCCTGGATTTCTGCCCCTCCCCCCCATTCCTGGCCGTGCACGCAGGGCCCTCTACCAGATGCACTGCCTGGCCTGGGTCCCACGCACCCTCTGCTCAGGAGCCCTCATGGTCAAGGCATGACACCATGGCCCCAGTAAAGCCCATGGTGGGTACCCCTGATTCCCAGGACCTATCTGCCTCCAGTGTCTGGATAGAGCAGAAGCTGCAAATGTCCAGAGGGGCCAGGGAGCCCCAGGATGGCATTGGCCATTGAGAAATGACACTATTCGCAAAGAAACCACACAGGACACTGCTTGGAAAACTTTGCCCATAGGTCCGGGGTCTCCTGGGGCTTTGACCTCCCACCCTGTGGAGGCTTTGCTTCTCTCACAGGTTTTCCTCATCCTGGAGGAGCAGCACCGTCTCTGGCTAGGTGACCAGGGATGGCCGGAGGCCTTTATTTTTGCAGGGCAGGGCTCACGGGGACCAGCTTTGGGAGAGGGCAGCCTATGTCTCTGAGGCCCGATCTCCCTCCCCTGCAGCCTCACTCTGCCCCTGCCCTGCTGTGAGCGAGGAAATCTGATGAGACAAGGCGCAGTTACGCAATGTAAGGAAGCCCCTTTGTCCCCAGAGGAATGCCATACTAATGGTGGCATTTCAGGCAACTTGGCAAGAAGTGGGGAAGGTATTTTGGGATAGGAGTTCCCTCAATTCACACCAAGCCTGAGACATCTAAACATAACTGCTAAAGGTTCTGTCTATTATGGGAAACTAGAATCTTAGAATATCTCCGAGAGCCTCTCGCCTAAACTCCTTGTAGGGAAACTGAGGCCCGGGGCTGGGGAAGGGGGTGGTCAGGGTAGGGGGACTTGCAGCATTTTTCTACGTGGCCTCGCACTGCTGAGACCCTGCTTGATGTGAAAATCAGTGCTTCGGTTCCTCGCAGCCGACAGCTTCTTTATTTCCAGGACAAAGCTGATTTCTGCCTGTGGGTTTGCCGGCTCCCCTTTGCAGGCCATGAGCTCTGAGGTGCCTGGGGTCGTTTCTCGCAAAGAAAGGACAGCATCCGAGCCCCTCTCCAGCCGTCCCAAATCACCGTCTGCATGTGCACTGAGCCCAGCTGGCCTGCGCGCACGCGGGCGTCTGGTTGGTGCTGGTCTGTAGTCCCTCACTCGCCCTTACTTCCAGGACACCCAGAGCCTTGTCTCACGTTAGTAATTGGCTCACCTCAGGTCTTTAGATTTTTGCTCTTCTGGCTTTATCTCTAATTTTTCAAATTGACAGTGTTTAATTTCCTATGCGGTTACAAGCCGGGAAGGTAGGGTGTGAGGAGGTGGACATTGAGCTGGTGGCCGGAGGTCCTGGGGACACACAGGGCACAAGAGACCTCTGCATGTCCTCAGCCAGGCTCTGCAGGCAGAACCTTGCACTGTCTCTCCTGCCCACAGACACCGCTCCTGTGACCCGTCTCCCCTCACAGCCCTGTGCAGACTCCCACTGCCCCCATCTACCCCTGCACTTCCTACCAATCTCCTACTGCTCCATGACTCCTGTGGATCCACATGGACCCCCACTGGTCCCCACTGACCCCACAGCTTCCGCAGCCTTCATGTCCCTCCAGCACCATCAGGGACCCCCACTGGCCCCTTCATGGGCCACTTAGTTCCCCACCCTCCCTTCCCCACTGTACATGGGCAACCCCAGACAAGAAGTAGCTCTCTCGGGGGGAGAGGGCAGGGATATCATTCCCACCTAGCTCTCCGGAGCGTCCCTCCTTTTCTCTTTGCACGTCCCTCCCCCTCGACGTGCCCACTCGTTCGGTATGTGATGCTAAGTTGTGAAAAACGTGTGGGGACATTAACCCGAGGTGTTATTTATAAATATGTTATAATTTATTAAATTATATGGCACTCGACAACAACTCAGATGAAAAAACACATCGGAGTGTTACTCCAGCACATGCACTATTTTAATAATCCTTTTATCTTAAAATATTGCCTCCTATCAGGCTGTCAGGGAGCAGCAGGAGAATCTGTTAAGTGTAGAGAGGAGGGGCACCTCTCTAACACACTCTTCGGTGAATTATTAAAGGAGAAAGAGGCGCCAACTAATCATTTGATAAACGCAAGTAAATTGTGTATACTGGGCACCTGCATGCAAAGAGCTAGAAGTCGAGGAAACATTTGGGACCCAGAACCGAACTTGCTCAAACTAGCATCTTCCCCTGCATTGGGTCTCTTACAGCAAAGTCTGCCAGACTTGAACTTCAGACGCTCATCTGCCACCATGTTTAGCCACACCCAGAATCACTGCTACTCTGTTTCACTTAATATTTTTATTTAATTTATATTCATTCTTTTTTTTACTTAAATAGATTTAATTTTTAAAGGAAGCTCTCTATCATTACCATGAATAGAAAAGTAATAGCACTTACCATAAATATGAAATAACCATAAAAAAAGGACTTATAATGGAAACAAAACCATGTAATTAAATTCAGGCTCAATATGAAGATTTGAGGAAGCCTGGGGCCTGCACTCTCTGCTAAAAGGGGGGATTATCCAGGGTTACAGAGACATTCAAGACATGCTGGGGCCAGAGAGAGCCTTCCTCCCTGACCTCAGAAAGAGCCACAGGACACTGCTCATTGGGCAATCTTCCTCATCGGGCAGTGTGTTGTGATAGAGCCCTGGCTGGGCACATTAAAGCCACCTCAAGTGTCCACAGTGGTCCTGTACCAGAGCTTTGGAGGCAATGGACACAAATCAAGGACAATGATCACAGTGCTATTTTCTCAGGCAACACGTTACGGGTTAGCAGGTAAGAGCTCTCCTTCCGGAACGTTGGTAGAGAGTGTGTTCCATGCAGTGGTAAAGAGAGAGCCCAGGGGGCCTGGACAGGAGCCTCCGCTCTGCTGTGTGACTTGGGGTGTGTCACCTTCTCTGTCTCGTCGTCCAAGCCCAGAGTGGCGTGAGCTGAGACAGACCTGCTCTAAGACTGCCTGCCTCCTCCCAGCGCTGTGCTTCCCTCCTCCACACGCGACAAAACGAGGACATTTTTTCAAGTGCTTTTCATGTCACCGTGATGCAAAGCATGTGTTGTCGGGAGAAAGTACCTGGGACTGCGTATGTGAGCTTTCTTCCTCGAACTGCAGAAAGGTAATGCTGGGTAATCAAGGTGCAAAGCCAAATAAGGGCAGAAAAATGAACCTCCAAGAATCTCTAAACCCCAAGGAAAGCAAAAGCATCTTGCTGTCAAAATAGAAGTCTAAGCCATGTAAAATAGAAATATCCAAACGGGAAGCCAAGCTCTCCCATCATATTTAGGACCCATTTCAACCCAGGAAAAGAGAATGTCAGATAATCAAAATTCACGTGAGAAAACATAGCTACAGTTCTTACTGTTAGGTGCGATTAATACGAACAGTTAGAGAGAGGCGAAAATAATGAAGTCATACGTTATTTTTTTTCCTTGTAGGTATAGATTTTATTTGACCTATTGCTTTTAAAATAGAATACCTTCCCAAGCACGCTTTACATGATAAAACTCCAAGACAAAAGAGAGAAAATGCAAATCAATTCTACATTACATGTATGTTGCTGCATTTGGCAAAATCAAATGAGATCTTTTCATCTCCTTACTGTAGAACAAAAACAGAGCAATATTATGAAATCTCACAGAGCTTTATTTCTCGGCGTCTTTTGTGTCCAGCCTTTTAAATTCAGGTTTTTCTGCCTTTTTTACTGACAAGCCCACAATTTTCAGAAAAGAAAGCTAGCATTAATTAAGACAGTGCCAGATGTAATTTTCTTGGGAAGTAAATTTCTGCACAACTAAAGGTTACAGAGACCTTTTCACTGTCAAAATTTACTACAGCCTGTGAATGTTAATGTTTCTAATGAAGACATGTTCTCTGTCCCTGAACTTAAAAGTACCCAGAGAAGAAGGCAAAGAGAAAAAAAACTCTATTTGACGAATGTATCTAGAGTCTGTGCATTAATGCAGGGAACTCTCGGCTGCCGGTGCACGTTGTAATTATAGTGTTTGGATAGCCTTGTTTTCTAAACAAGGAATATTGCCATAAATTGGCAATTTTGCATGAGGAGTGGGATTGTAGTAGGTGCCTTATGCTGCAAATGAGCTCGTAGTATAATAAGCATTTACCCCACCAGGTTAAGGATGTGCACCTCCTGACTCCAGGGCGGGCAGGAGGAAAGCAAGCAGAAGACCACGTCCTCCAAGACGGAACAATCAGTCAGAATGGGGGGCTGTGGGCTTCCACTTCTCTGACATGCCAGCATGTGGGCTCAGAGGGCTGCCTCGGTGTTTGAAGACACAGATGTCGTGTTTCTGGCCAGTCTCGATTTTATTTTGGAGGCCTAAACGCCAGCATTTTCTGCCCAGCTCCCAGGGCAAAGACGGCCATGTTGAACCGGAAGCAGGACATTCCACCCCACCCCTGGGGCTCGCCACCCTCAGGGCTGCAGGTTCCCAGCGTTGAGAAGTTCGAGAGACTCAGGGTTTTCCCGCATGGTGATCTGTCCTCAGTAAACCAAAGAATGAGGTGACATGGCTCTAGTTAGGGTTAAAAGATACTCATTTCATTGGCTTGATTTTGTCATTACTAGAATCTCTCCTAAGGAAGCAGCCTATAATGAACAGGGCAGAGAAGTGTGCACAGAGACGTTCTCCATAGACAAAAACACCAATGACAAGCAGAAAAATAAAAGACAACATTCAACGACATGGGGACGTTAAATAAATCATGATACACCCACAAATTGGCATATTATATTGGAATCAATCTAGCTGGTTCAGAAGATACTTCGATCAAAAGGAAAACAGTTATATTATAAAACATGTAAAAAGCAAGATACAAAATTTCCTATTGATTTGATTAAAAAGAAAGTATAGGGGTGCCTGGGTGGCCCAGTCGGTGAAGCGTCCAACTTTGGCTTAGGTCATGATCTCACAGTTTGTGAGTTCGAGCCCCACATTGGGCTCAGTGCTGACGGCTCAGAGCCCAGAGCCTCCTTCAGATTCTGTGTCTCCCTCTCTCTCAGCCCCTCCCATGCTCATGCTCTGTCTCTCTCTGTCTCTCAATAATAAATTTTAAAAAACGTTAAAATTTTTTTTAAAAAGTATAGAATGAAGACTTAATGGAATTCTCTATCAAATTGTTGATAGAGGAAAACTGTGGGTGGCAAAATTGCCAAAACTTTTCCTTTTCCTAAGGAAGTTAGCAGAAGAAAAATTTCAAAAAATTTCCAAAAATGTACTTTCTTTTGTCATCAGGAAAAATGCTCGATAGGGTCATCAAGATGGAGTCTGAGTCATATTCCAACATGGGCATTCTTAAATCTTAAATCCTTTTCTCTGTGATTTATCATTGTCTTTCTTCTAAAGCAAAGTTGGCAAATTTCTTCTGCAATGGGCCAGATTATAAATGTTTTAGGCTTTATGTGCCATAAGGTGTCTGTTGCAATGACTGAACTCCACCATTATAAGCACAAAAGCGACCACAGATAACCATAGATAATGCATGAACTAATGAGTATGAGTGTGTTCCAATAAAACTTTACTTACAAAAACAAGTGGTGGGCCATCCTTGACTTGGGGATGCAGTGTCCCAACCCTTTTCTAAATCAAACTTCTGTTGTACTATTGGATTCCAGCACAAGGGCAAAATGCTCCTAACCCCTGAGATACTAGGGAACTGACACTCCCATTTTATGGATAAGGAGACTGACTCTAGAGAGGTGAGGTGAGTTGCCAAAGTCATAGACCAAATTCCTAGCAAAGATGCTAAGAAAACCGGGGGCACTCTGCCTTTGCAGGAGTTACTGAATCAGCCTCAGAGGTGGCAACCTCGGGCATTCTCAGTCTGGTGGTCGGGGGTCTCAGGTCTTGCTCTGCACCATGTGCCCTGCCCAGGAAAGTTCCTCAGCGGTGGTGGGCTGCCCCAGTTCCCGCCCCTCCTCACCGCCTTTTGGAGGACTTGAATGGCACTCTCCATGGCTCTCTCTGTTCACCATCAGCTCCGAGCAGTGACCAGAAGTGGTGGTTGATCCAGCAAAGACCCCATTTTGCTGGCTGCCCTGTCATTATGAATTATGCTCCTTCTCACTCTCAAAGGTGCCAGGTTTGCACAAAGTCATGTGATTTCCTCCCCAAGGGTAAATTTGGTGGAGTTGTATCGTGTGCAAGAAAAAATTATGGGACTTCAACTATCCATACAACGTACAAGGAAGAAGATAGATTTGGATGGCTTTGCCCACCATTACGGTGGTGGAATCCATGTCTCAGAATAAGCGTGCTATGGGGGAGGTGATTATTAACTCTCCTCTGATCTCAACCTGGCAGATCCTAAGAGATTGTTCAGTGGTAATTTTGATCGTTGGCCATTTTCTTGCATCTTAATGTCTCTCAGTTCTACCCCATTGTCATTTTCTAGGTGACCAGGATGGTTTATTTATTTGATTTCCTTCTTTGGAACCATCCAACCCTTTTCCAATCAACCCCGTCAGGACCTCTCTAGACAAGAGGAGTCAGGAGAAGTCTGTGAATGACTAGTATCAAAAAGACAAGAAAAAACAAGTGTTGGTGAAGATGTGGAGAAAAGAAAACCCTGCGCACTGTTGGTGGGAATGCAAAATGGTGCAGCCACTCTGGGAAACAGTATGGAGTTTGCTCAAAAAGTTAAAAATAGAACCACCCCACGATCCAGCAATTGTACTGCTGGACATTTACCCAAAGGAAATGAAAACATGAAATCGAAAAGATATGTGAACTCCCATGTTTACTGCAGTGTTATTTACAATAGCCAAGATATGGAAACAACACAAGTGTCAATGGATAGGTGAATGGATACAGAAGATGTGGCACACGTGCGTAATGGAATATTACTCAGCCATCAAAAAGAATGAGATTTTTGCCATTTGCAACAATACAGATGGACCTAGAGAGTATAATACTAAGTGAAATAAGTCAGATGTAGAAAGACAAACACCATGTGATTTCACTTATGTGTGGAATCTGAAAAAAACAAAATAAACAAGCAAACAAAACAGAAACAAACCCATAAATACAAGAACAGACTGATGGTTACCAGAGGGGGTGGGGTAGGGGAGTGAGCAAAATAGGTGAAGAGGAGTGGGAGATACAACCTTCCAGTTCTGGAATGACTGGGTCATGGGAATGAAAGGTGCAGCATAGGGAATATAGTCAATGGTAATGTAATAGTGTTGTGTGGTGACAGACCACAGCTACACTTGTGATAAGGTATAAACTTGTCGAATCACTAAGTTTTACACCTGAAACTAAAGTAACACTGTGTATCAAGTATACGTCAATAAAAGAGAGAGGGGAGGAGGGGGGGATAGAGAAGAGAACTCTGTGGAAACATATATGCCATCTCCTGACTAGGCACACCAGTTCAAAACAAACAAAAGGAGAGCTGATAGTCAAAGAGTCTTAATGGGAGAAGAGAGAACAAGCAAACAGAAAACAGGGGGATGCGTGTGCAACATCTGTCCCCCCCAAAGGCCTCTGTCCTCTCTGGCTGACTGTGGGAGAGGAGGAAAAGCAGGTGGAGAAGCAAAAGCATGGAGATGTGTGGCCTGGACCAGAATTCACAACTTTCTACTAGGCCGTGTATCTCAGGCTTCATGACTGCGGACGCCGGATCAGCAATATCAGCCTCATCTGGGCTCTTGTTAGAAATGCAAATTCTCAAGCTTCCCCACATCTCTTGGCTCCAAAGCCCTGGGTGGGGGGTGAACCCTTCAGGGGTGTTCTTTGCAGCCATGGTCTGAGAGCGACACCACAGTCTCTAATCGACGTCCGGGGGCCCTGGTCCTTAGACAGAGTAGGTGTGAGGTGCCACGTGCACCGCACAGTGAGGGAAGGACGTGTCTGTGTGGTGTAAATGATGGTTGATGACCAGACTGACAGGTTGTTTTTCCTTTGAATTGACTGAAAGGACCCACAGTCCCCGTAGCTGCAGACAGAGGATGGGGCCGTCCCCCTGTCCGCGGAGATGGTCTTTGTGTCACTTTGATTCCACGGTCCGTGCAATTTTCCCGAGCGGGGTCAGGCCAGTGCTCCATCCCAGCCCCAAGGTGAAGAGGCCAGCCCAAGCCAGCCATGTGAAAGCCTTGCCTCCCCAGCTTGTCTGCCTCCCTGAGCTCAGGTTACTAAGGAAACCACCACGCGGCCTTTGTCTATACATGCCACATGCAGCTCTTCGGAGTCGCCTCATGCGGCACGGGGCTCCCCAGCACAGCTGAGGACAACAAAGTGTGAGGCCCATAAAAATGACAAATGGCCACACCCTACCTCGGTGGCGCTGTCCAGAGGGATAACGCTGGGAGGCAACGTAGGCCGAGGAGGACAGAAAATGCGAGACCTGGGCCGTATGATTCATATCCCAGGCTTAGCCAGAGGCGTCCAGTTCCTCTGCTGCAGAAAATAGGGCACAAAGGATGATTTTTAGCAACGCACCTTCCCAAGGCTCTTGTAGTGACTGGGGCCGAGCACAGATTTCTCTGGTCTGCTCCCAGGTGGGGCATCTGGACTTCAGGGTGACCGGCCTTAGGGATGGGGCTTGAATAGAACAGCAAACTTGCCTGAAAATCTATGATTTCTCCTTCTTTTTTCTGTTTTTTTTTTAAAATATATATTTGAACTTCACAGTCCACCTGGCTTTCTCATCTTTATTATTCAAAAGAAGCTTTTTATTTCTTCCTCCCTTTCTCCATTCCTCCTTCCTTCCTTTCTTCTTTCCTCCCTTCCTTCCTTCTTCCTTCCTGTTTCCTTCCTCCTCCCCTCCCTTCCTTCCTTCCTTCCTTCCTTCTTTCCTTCCTCTCTTCCCTGTGCCTCCCAGTCCTGATAGAGTGATTGAAACACTCAGGCAGGTAAATTATAGCCCCGATGAGTGTGATACAGAGACTCAAGAATGCCAGCGTGCTGGGGAGTTGTCTGTGCATGACACCCTCACCTCCTCCCAACCCTGACCTCCACCAAAATGCCATATTCAAATCCACATGTGGTGTAGGTCTAGGGGTATCTCTGCAGCTTACACGTCCCTTTGGCAAGCTTCCACTGAACTCCTTTTCTGTGCCAGCTCTGTCCTGGTGCTCGGGGTGGGGGTGGGGGGTTACACAGGAATAGGCAATGGCCTCCCTTAGGCATGGGTCAGTACCAAACAATGAGACCACCAGGCTCCTGGCAAGAAATTCCCTAAGAGGGGAAAGTAAATTGTTGGTGCTCCTGGCTCTTGGGGAAAAGCCTCTGGTTGAAGAAATCTCATGGGACAAGGTCCTCAGGGAGATGAGCAGAAAGTGATTCATTATGTCACAGCGTCTTCTGTCTGACCAGCCCCCAACTCACTTGACAGGTGTGAAGAGCTTGGAGTAGAGGCACTGTGGATGTTGGGGGTGGAGATGTGGTCACAAGTCATGAATTATGGGTGGAGAAGGTCACCAAAATGGAAAATTCCTCTGCGCCCTGTGGAAAGGGCAGTGTCTGAGAAGTGGGGGAAATGACACCTGTGAGTTCACCTCTGGATGGTAAAACACGTGTGCATGCACCTGAAGACTGCCCAGGCCTTCAGGGGGTGCCATCCGGGTGATGTTGCCAAGAATCCAGGCGGGGACTGAAGTGCTGTCTTTCCCCTTGGCCCCACCCCCATTCCTGTGAGGATAAAGGGCCCCTCCCCACCATGGGGAAGACCCAAAGAGGCCCCAGAGAGAGAAACCCCACCTGTGACCCCTTGGACCAAGAGGTTGCCCTTCCCTCTGTTCCTCATTGTAGCCACTCCTCCTGGGTGACAGACAAGACACGGGAGCAGTGGGGAGGACCCCGAGCTCTCCGAGGCCAGCAAGGATATGGGACTAACAATGAGGCTTCTAAATGTAGGGGAGGGGGTTGGGGGACACAGAGAAGTAGAAGGAATGTCGTAAACTGCTTCGGCTGAATTTTACTTCTCAGCCTGTAGCTAACACCTTGTTGATTCATTACCTTAGAAATGGCCTTGGCTGAAAGAGGACATCCAGATGGCCAACAGACAGATGAAACGATGCTCAGCGTCACTCATCACCAGGGAAATACAAATCAAAACCACACTAAGATATCACCTCATGCCGGTCAGAGTGGCTAAAATGAACAAATCAGGAGACTATAGATGCTGGCGAGGATGTGGAGAAACGGGCACCCTCCTACACTGTTGATAGGAATGTAAACTGGTGCAGCCGCTCTGGAAAACAGTGTGGAGATTCCTCAAAAAATTAACACTAGAACTTCCCTATGACCCAGCAATAGCTCTGCTAGGAATTTACCCAAGGGATACAGGAGTGCTGATGCATAGGGGCACATGTACCCCAATGTTCATAGCAGCACTTTCAACAATAGCCAAATCATGAAAAGAGCCTAAGTGTCCATCAACTGATGAATGGATGAAGATGTGGTTTATCTATACAATGGAATACTACATGGCAATGAGAAAGAATGAAATCTGGCCATTCGTGGCAACGTGGATGGAACTTGAGGGTGTCATGCTAATCGAAATAAGTCAGGCGGAGAAGGACAGATACCATATGTTTTCACTCATAGGTCTAACAGGAAAAACCCAACAGAGGACCATGGGGGAGGGGGAGGGGAAAATAGTTGGGGAGAGGGAGGGAGGCAAACCATAAGAGACTCTTAAATACTGAGAACAAACTAAAGAGTTGATGGGAGTTGGGGGAGAGGGGAAAATGGGTGATGGGCATGGAGGAGGGCACTTGTTGGGATGAGCATTGGGTGTTATATGGAAACCAACCTGGCAGTAAACTATAAAAGAAAAAAAAAAAAGAAATGGCCTTGGCTGACAACACTAACACCTACAATGCCTCCCCCATTTTCAACCAAACAAAAAAATTTCTTGGTCACCTCCCATGTGCCTTGTATTGCTTCCCAAAGGCTAAAAACTCCTGGCATACAAAACAGAGAGGACTAGCCCTGAGGGGCCCCGGGAAGGACTCATGCCAGCAAGTCAGGACACAAAAAGGACAAAAGATAGCGGGGTTGTGAGCTGTAGGCAGTGGGGCTGGCTACTGACTGGAAAGAACACAGATGCCATCAGCATCCTCCTTTCTGAGGAAGGCTAAATGACATGCCCAAAGTCACATAGCTGGTAACTGAAAGATCAAATCTGCAACACCCATGCTCTAACCACATACCTGCCTGCTCTGCTGAAGCTCTTCCTCCTGCAGGAAGCCTTCCTGATTGAGCCCTGTTTGCTCCACATTTCTCTGGGCTTGATGGCTCTCTCAAAGCCTGCTTGCTATGAGCATTGGGTGTTCCTTTTCTCCTCGAGGCCACATCTGGGCGCACAGGGGTGGGGAGGCTCAAACCCATTTGCCAATAGGGTCTACGGATTGACAGCTGGATGTACTCTAATGGCCTGCGCAATTTACAAGGGGAGGTAAAAGATGAACTTGTGATCTCTGGGCTCATTGGAACCTTCGCCTGGAGGCCCATGGACAAGAATTCAGGCTAAAGAACAGGGCCAGCTCTCCGGTGAGAAGGGTGTGGGGGAGGGCTGAGATGGGAAGGCGGAACGAAGTTTCATTAGATTTCATGTTAACAAAACACCAGATTGCCCTCCAGACGTCTATGCAACTCGGAAGACAGAAGGAGAAACTAGAGGCTGCAGGGTTGGGAGGACTTGTCAGTGCCTATGGATAATCAGGACCTGCACTGGCCGCAGCTAACACCCTCGAGTGGTGGCAATGTGACCAGTGGTTAGGAATGTTGGTTCCCGGGCTCCCTGGTGAGCTCATGCCCACCACGCGACACCCTACAGCTGCGGCTGACCGTCCCCTTGTGGAAATCTGCCTGAAATGTGTCTGGTGAAATTGTAAATCTGGTTCTTTACATGGAATATTCTAATTTCCGATTCTGTAACTAACGCAAAAAAAAAAAAATTTAAACACTCTATGGACCAAGTGAAAGCTTTTAATGGATTAGGTTAGGCCTGAGGATTGCCAGCGTGGCCCCTGGTTTGAGCTCAGTCCAGACCCTCAGCGTGGTCCCCCAGGGACCAGAGAGACAGGCAGGGTCAGGAAGTTAGCTGCCAGCTGCCGAAGGCTCACTTTTCCAGAACATTTCAGCCACACTGAGAAGCTCTGGTCAGGAGGTGCTTCTCCTTGGGAGTGTCCTGCTGCCCCACATCCCTGCAGATATCGCCTCCAGGCCCCGAGCCTCCTGTCCTCTGTCCTCCTTCCTGCCACACAACGAGGCCCCCCGTGGTCAGCAGGCCCCGGCTCGCCCCCTGCCCCAGGTCCTGAGTTCCCACTGCCCATCTCCCTAGACACTTCCTACTGCTTCTGTTCATCCAGCTCTGTCCCCAGCAGGACGCTGCTGCCAGCCTGCCTGACAACTGTCAGCCTGAGGTGTGGACACCTTCTCCTTGGTGGCTTCCCCTTTTTCATTAGGTTTGACAATGCGTTTTTCTGAGATTAATAGTGCAGGGGGAGCCAGGATATGAGGCTTTTAGTGGTGACAAACTGCCAGGCCCAGGTGACTCTGAAGGTTGTGTTGCGGCAGGAGCCAAGGCAGAGCCCCGGGGGCCAGTGACGGGAGTGATGGCTGCTTGTCTGTCAGACCCTGGCTTCTGCTGGACCCGGGCATCGCAGCCCCCATCCTCACCCTCCCTGTGCCACACCGACAGTTGTGCCCAGCCCCTTGTGCGGAGCACCATGCACACACACACACGCACATCCATAACACCCCCATGGGTGGCATCTGAGGCTGGATGCACGGTGGGTGATTGGTGGCTGCTACTGGGACTGTGCTCCCCGAAGGGTCACAAGAGGCCAAGAAGGACAGGTTTCGATCAGCTCTCCAGGCTCAAGCACTTCCGCTCTGGGCCCTGTTGGCTCCTGTCCTCAGGTCTCCTTCTCCATCTTCCCCTGGTCCAGACTGGAACCTTTCACACAGTCCTAAGGAACTGAAAACATGAGGATGCCACAATGTAGCCTGAACTTTCCATTCTTCCCTGGCCACTTTTACTGTCCCTTCAAACTGCCCTCTGCATCTTCCTCTAGCTTCTAGAGCAGGAAACAATACATTTCCCATTGCCCGGGCTAGGAGTATTACCAGGGAGATTTAGGAAAAGGACACACATCTACTAATTCTCAGAAATAGTATTTTGCCACACATGAAACACCCTCACCACACACATACACATGTGCATGTGTGCGAACACACACAGGAAAACATACCTGTGAGCTCACATGCTCAAAACACACATGCACACACTCACACATGCACATACTTACACATGTTCACACATATGCAAGTGCACAAACACATTCACAAACAAACAGACAAGCACGTGCACTCACAGATGTAAGCACTTACACAAAACATGTACACACACACACACACACACACACTAACACACACCTACTCTTTTCCTAGAAAAGCTTCTGGCCCTTCTTCAGACTCAACACGATCACTAGGCCTGAAGAGCCTTGAGAAAGCAACCTGAGATCCAGAGAGGTGGAGGGATTCTCCCAAGACCACACAGCCTTTCAGGACTTGAGCTAGGTGAAACCCTGGTGTATGCAAGGTCTTTCCCTGGATGAATGGAGTCCCTAGAGTTTTAGCATAAAAATATTTCCCAGTTCACATTCATTGCATCTTTTTTTTAATAGAGAAAGCGAGTGCAAATGAGGGAGAGGGGCAGAGGGAGAAAGAGAGAGAATCCCAAGCAGTCTTCGTGCTTTCTAGACCATGACCCTGGGATCGTGACCGGAGCCCAAATCAAGAGTCTTTGAACCTTCACGATTCATTTGAGAAGTCACGTTCATTATTATTACTGAGTTCTTTATATGAACGAGGAAATTGAGGCCTGCACAGAGAAATTACTCACCTAACACATTGATCTGGTAATAAAGGTAGATTCCTTGAGTCTCAGGTTGAATAATTCTGAAACACCCTCAGCCCTGCTCTCCTGGGATGCTAAGAAGTTCTTTCTCTGTCCCCAGACTATTCCATGAACCCCTGGAGAATCAAGCTCATATCTTTTCTGATGGCATACAAGAACTCTGTGACCTTGGGCAAGTCACCCCAAGGAGCCAGACCTTCATTTACCAAGCTATAAAATGGGTGAGGAGAGTGATAATAGCTATCTCTCAGGATTGTTTTAATGATTAAATAAACTCATATATGCACATATTTTTCAAACTGGAAAACATTGGACAAAAATGTGAGAAGATGTTATTGAAAACTGCTTTACAGTGCTTAGGGAAACTGAGGTACAGATGGGGTACCTCCCAGATGGAATCTTTCATTCTGTCATCTGTCTGCTATATCCAGAACACAACTGTCACAGCTAACAGACGGAAGACTGAATACAAGAAGATATTTGAAATGTCTAAAATTGACAAAGGATTTATATCAGCCCCTCAAAACAAATAGAAAAATAGCAACCTACTAGAAAAATGATGAAATCATATGAACAGGAAATTTATAGAACAGGAAACCCCAAAAGCTAATCAGCATGTGAAGAAATGTTCAAAATCATTAGTAATCAGAGAAACACAAATTAAATCAATAAGCCATTATTTGGTAACTATTAGGCAGAAATCGGTAAGAGGCAATGCCAAATAGGACAGGGGGAGAGTCAGGAGCCTGTCCAGGGGAGCTACCTATAATATTTACTCAAATACATACATTGAACCCATATGTTCCAGCTAAGTCTTGCTGCATGAGAAGCCATTGCACCTAATGGCTTACAACAGCAATCATTATTTTGCTCAACCATCTTCAATTTGGGTGGAGATTGGTGGGGGAAGCACATCTCTGCTTCTTGCAGCATCATCTGGGGGTGCTCAAAGGCTGGAGCTGACTTGATAGCTGGGGGCCAGAACCATCAGAAACCCATCACTTGTCTGGAAATTGCTGCTGGCCATTGGCTAGATCCCAGTTGATACTGTTGGGCAGAATTACCATGTGTGACCTCTCCATGTGGCTACTTGACTTCTCAGCATGGTAGCTGGCTCCCAAAGGCCAGTTGCTCCAGGGATCGAGGAAGAAGTACATGGGATTTCCATGACCTAGCCTCAGGACTTACATAGTTTTATTTCCACTCTGCAGTAGCTTTTGAAGGAGTTACGAAGGTCCACCTAGGATCAAGGGAAGAGGACATGGACCCCACCTCTCCCTGGGAGGAGTGTCAACATCATAGTGTAAGAAGTGTGTGGATGGGATGTATTGTGTCAGTAATTTTTAGAAAATGCAATTTTCTCAACCATAAAGGAAGTCTCATTTAGGTCCACAGGAGATAATGTTATAGGAAGTAATGCTACTGTGGCATGATTTGGGTGGCAGGAAGTTGGAGGTGAGCATATATCCATTACTGAGAGAGTACAGGTCATACACAATACAAAAAATAGAGTGTGATACTGACTCTGTGGATTAGATGCACTCACAATGCATATTATATATATGCTATATATATATATGTATATATATATATATACATACACACATACACACACACATATATGACATATCACAAGTGGGGGGGGGGCAGAGAGAGAGAGAGAGAGAGAGAGAGAATATCCCAAACAGGCTTCACACGGTCAGTGCAAAGCCCAATGTGGGGCTCAATCTCATGAATCCTGAGATCATGACCTGGGCCAAAATCAAGAGTTGGACGCTTAACTGACTGAGATACCCAGGCATTCCCCGTCCTAGTCATTTGATTTTTGACACAGATGCCAAGACAATATAATGAGGAAAGGGTAGTCTTTTCAACAAATGGCACTTGAATAACTGGCTATCCATAGGAACAAAAATGGACCTCGGTTCCTACCTCACACCACACACAAAAATAATTCAAGATTGACCATAGGCTTAAATATTTAAGCTTAAATCATAAGGCTTTTTAGAGGAAAACACTGGAGTATATCTTTGTGAGCAGAGGGTAGGCAAAAATTTCTTTAATAGAGCACGATGAACAATAACCATAAAAGAGAAACATGCTAATTTACATTTTGTAATAATTATAAACTTTTGCTCATCAAAGGAAACCACACACACAAATGTAAATAAATAAAAGGAAAACCACAGACAGAAAAAAATATATGTAAAACGTATATCTCACAAAGATTGGTGTGAAGGACATATAAAGAATTCCCTCGGGGCTCCTGGGTGGCTCAGTCCATTAGGCGTCCGACTTTGGCTCAGATCATGATCTAGTGTTTGAGCCCCGCATTAGGCTTTGTGCTCACAGCTCAGAGCCTGGAGCCTGTTTCTGATTCTCTCTCTGACCTTCTCCCCCTTGCTCTCTATCCCACCACCCCTCGTCTCTCTCAAAAAAAAAAGGAAAAAAAACAGAATTCCCTCAATTCAATCCTGAAAAGACGAATAAAGCATTTAACGAAATGGAGAGAAAATATTTAAACAGATACTTCACAAAAGAATATAAATGGATAGTCAATAAATACATGAAACAGAGCTAAACACCTTGATATTGCAGACATGCATATTAAAACCACAATAAAGTATCACTTAGGACCTGCCAGGATGCCTCAGTTTAAATCTAACACTGCCCAATATTGGCAAGGATGTGGAGGAACCGGAACTCTCATGTGCTGTTGGTGGGAAAATAAGATGGTGTAAACATACATCTTTCTTATGTACTGACAATTCCCCTCCTAGGTAATTATTGAGGAGAAATGAAAACTTATGTTCACACCAAGATTTGTTCATTTCAGCTTTATTCCAAAGGTGGAAATGGCCTAAAAGAATGGATGAACCAATTCTGGTATATTCATGCAATGAAATTCTACCCAGCAATTACAAGGAACAGACTATTGATACAAACAACAACACAAATAGAACTTTAAAACTTTAGGGGTGCCTGGGTGGCTCAGTCAGTTAAGTGCTGACTTTGGCTCAGGGCATGATCCTGTGGTTCACGAGTTTGAGCTCGGTGTCGGGCTCCGTGTTGACAGCTCAGAGCCTAAAGCCTGCTTTGGATTCTGTCTTCCTCTCTCTGCCCCTCCCCCCACTCATGCTCTGTCTCTCTCTATTTCTCAAAAATAAATAAATGTAAAAAAAATTATAAAATGCTGGCAGGGTGGGGGGATTGAAAATAAAAGCAACAGAGAGCCTAATACTAAGCAACCATGATTAAATGCCCTGAACTGAGGAGTAGTAGTAATTCCACCCTCTGTTGCTAAGATCCAGAAAGAAAAATGTATAAAAAAGCTAAAGCTGCCTGTGTTTTGAGCTACATGACCAAGTGTCTGACAGTGCCAATCATGGGTCCCCGATGGTCTGCACTGGTGAAGATTTCTTGGACATAACAATGCCCATGGCTGTACCAGGAGTCAGAGCTGGCACCACAGCCTCGACATGGCCCTGTCTAGCCCACCAGAAGGGACCCATTACCCAGGGGCATGCCCCGGGTCTCCACAGTGCCCTGGGAGTCAGAGGTGAGTGCTTCAGGGAAGTGGGGCGGGGGGGACAGTGTCTGGTAGAGGAGGACCTGGAGTCCAGAATGCAGGCACAAAGACTTCCAAGCACACAGTTTTCTGTGAAAAGCTTCATGTTCTGTCAAGCAAGACCAGGGCCCCTCCTCCAGGCTCCCAGAGTACATGATTCACACACCATCAAGCCTGGCATGCTCTCCTGATGGGCACGTTTGCATGTAAGGAGGAACAGAAGGGCAGGGCTGGTAGCTAATGCCCCTGCGTCTTGATAGGAAGCGCTCCGGAAACATCTGCAGAATGAACGAATGTTTGCCTGTTTACAGCAATGGTGCTGAGGCATCATGGCCAAGATGGGATTCTCTTGGCCTGAGCACAGGGAAGAAGAGCTTAGAATAGAAGCTAAGAGGATTTGTAAAGCTTTATGATGTAATCTAGATGTCTGCATTTGACCTTTTCCTGTTGAAAATGCTTTCTCATCATATTCAGTATTTTGTAAGGGCCACCAGATAGATGGTGGAAGAGGCTCTAGAAAATTCCATCTTCCCAGAGCTGTTTTTGTGCTTATTTTATATTTAGGAAGGCTTACCTGTGTTGTGTCCAAGGTTTCCACCAGTTTCACGAGGACAGCGGTGGCAGCTCTACTTCATGTGGTAGCAGCAAGAATCAGAGCAGACTTTTAAGTAAATAGGACTGTTTTGTGTCTGTGGCATCCCACTTACCAGCTGCCCAACCCTGGGGGAGTTGCTTGATCTCTTTGAGTCTCAACTGACTCACCACGTCTGCCTTGAAAGCTTGGTGTGAGGATTACATGAGTTAATATATGTAAATCATTCCACAGAGAGTCAGACACCTCATGGCAACAACCGGGTGGCTTCAACCCTCTTCCAAGAGTTTCGAGAACTCTCACATCATCCAGGAAATGTTGCTGGTGTTAGACCAACTTACTCACCAAGAGGATTTGGCCAACTGATCCTCTGCTCAGATTTCAGTGGGTAGAGGAAATAAATCCAGCTTTGTTTGCTGTGGATGCAGGAAAACAGCTCCCAATTGTTGTTACCAAAATGGTAGCCAATTGAGCCAATCACCTGAGTTTTTCCCCTTTATTTTAGGTTTCCCCGCTGGGTGAGCATTAACCAGAGGAATATCCCAAGGAATCACCTCTGCCCATCACAAATCACGAGTCTGAATTTCTTGGGTCTCTGGGCTTCCCCGCCAGACAGAGGGAGAAAGGGCACAACCGTTTAAATAACAGCCCCGAACGCAAAGGAGCAGGTGCATTCTGCCATGGGAGCCAATAACGCCGCTCCCCGGCCCAGCAAATGAGTGTTCAGCCCCAAACCCACTGCTCTGCCATCAATTCTCGCCTACTAACTGAGCTGAGGCCACCGGCATGCCCAGAAATTCAGGCCTCCAACCCTTGGGGGGCAGAGTCAAACCTCCCCCCAGAGGTTAATGAGGCAATTATGTTTCTGGTTAAAGAGGAGAGCAGTCAGGGCCACTGGGTTCATTAAACGTTTAGAATACAGAGTGCTAACTAGGGAAGGAAAAGCATCAGGGACGAGGGAAGGCAGAAAGAGAAGTGTAAAACAGAATTGATAGGGAGACAGATTTGCCATGGGCGGAGGAATTGAGTTTCCTTTTATTTCCTCTTTCTTCCTCAAAATCTTTCTCCAGATGTCCACAGTGTTCTCTTCTCTACGTCCACATGCTCAGGAAATGTGTTCATACCACACACATGAGGCATTCTCCACTCAGCCCCTGGGCAGGCCGGCTCCCTCAGATCTCTGTTCAGTTTGGCCATCATTTGGATATCCTGGGGTCCAGAGCTGATCTCCAGTGGGGATGGCCAAGTCCCTTCCTGTTCTTCTGTTTGTTCAGTTATTCAGTAGAAACCTGGCCTCATGGAGTTTACCTTCTAAAGAAAAAGCAGACATCATAGAAGTCTAAAGTCAAATATCTCAGAACAGGGACATAGAATCATATAAATTGGGACATATTTAGCCCATGAGAGAAAAGCTGTGTATAAATGACAGGGAGATAATAAGGGAGCCATGTCTAACCTCGTGGGTCATATGAGTAGGAAACAAAAACTAGTATGTAAGAAAAGGGGATGAGCAAGGAGAATGCAGTTAGAGAAGCATGCTGTGCAAAGGCCCTGGGGCAGGAGGATGTGGTATGGTTGATGTCCAGTTGGAGGGCATTAGTATGAGATACTGTGTTAAGGTAGGCAGGGGTTGGTATATTCCTGCCTTTATGAAAACTGGGTATTTATCCTAAAAGCAAATGGAAGATTTCAAGAATTTCACACAGTATTCCAAAATGAGCTGGAGGGAAGTAGGCAGGTAAGAATCAGTAGGATTTGGTGATAGTTCGGAGATGGTGATGGAAGGGCTGATCAACAAGGCAGTTTCAAGAATGACTCTTAGATGTCTGTCTTTGCAAATGGTCGGCCTGTGCCAGAAGAGCCTTCATCAATAACCCACAGTGTGACTGTGGTAGGTCCCTCACCTAATCCAGGCATGGTCTGTGATTACAAGAGCCTTCTAGGATGCTTTGCTGCTGCTCTTTGCCAAGGCAAAGAGTGAAAGAAAAGATTTCATGGTCTGGATATCTTCAGTGCTCATAGCATAACTCAAGAGACTAAAAAAAATGGCTTGCAGGTTTGCAGAACTTCATAGGCTATGTAACAGATTGACATCTATTCTTTTTTATGCACCTCATGGAAGGTGGGAGGGTGGGTAAGCATGTTATCATCATTGTTTAAAGATCAAGAAACCAACTATGTTTCATCCCAGGTGGCTTGCTCACAAGCATATAACCTGGCTCGGGGCCCGGCACACAGCAGATGGTCAATACATGCTTGCTGAGTTAAGGAAGAAGTGGTCTGCCCAAGATCACATAATGCAGAAGGTATGCTAAGGATTTCCTCTAGGTCTTCAAATGACTTCACGAATCACTGCCCCCATGACCTCAGGACTCTGCCCATTTAGGGAGGGAGCTACAGAAAAAAAGTCATTCCAGAGACAAGCGCAGTCAGGCACAAGAGGTGTGGATGGCCCATCTTGGCAGTGGCTTTTCTGGAGATCTGGAGGTACTCATTAGGTACAGGCTGAGAGGGGCGGACATTCCAGGTGCCAGGGTCCAGGTAGGTTGTCATGGAAGGCAAAGACACCATCCAGTTCCAGAAGCAGGGAGCAACTTCCTACTGAAGGCAGGAGTAGGTGGCGCCAAGATCCCAGCCTATGGTCTGTATCACTCTGCCGTGCACATAAATCACTGTGGACCTGGCTAATTGGCTTTTAAAAATGAAGGCCTAGGCATGTGACTAGATCAAAATGTATGTTCATATTTCAGGTTCTTGATATATATTTCCAAATTGCACCCCAGAAGGGCTTTATCAGTCCTTTTGATGACCAGCATGTACCTGAGAATACAATTTCTCCATACATTCACCATATTGAAACTTACATGCTTTTAAAAGATGTTCCCATTTTTATAAATGAAAATTAGTATCACAATCCTATTTCTTTAGTTACTCCTGAGTGTGATCATTTTTATATGCTTATTACCCATTTGCATTAATATTCTGTAAATTATAACATTCTTTGAAACCCTCTCCCCAACTCACTCCATAAGGGTAAACATGTGCTTTAAAATATTGTGGCCTGTAATCTGCTTGTAAAATAATACATGCTTGTTGCAAAATATAAAATAATATGGAAAAACATTAAAAATGAAGATTGCTAATATTCTCACAACCACGAAGAATCACTAATTGATTTTTTTCCTGGTAGATAATTAGTTTTTTTATCATTGATTTTTAAGTAATTTTTAAAACATGAAGGAAATTAATTCCTTATCTATACTGCTTTTAAAAATGTGTGTCTGTTTTTTTGTTTGTTTGCTTTAAATGGTGATGAAGTTCTACATAAAATGCTAGTAATGTTCACACCATATTATCAGTCTTCCTTCCTTTCTTATCTTACACTAATTTTAGGTTTTGAAAGTTCTCCCTCCACTTAACTGCTGTATTATTTTAAACAGATTTTTGAAATTTAACTAGTTAATTAATCTGAAATTGGTTTTGCTATAGAATAGGATATATGGATATGACCTGAATGTGTTTTTCCTAATGAGCTAGTAATTCCCAAAGTCACTTATTGAATAATCCATCCTTTCCTTTTGGCGAGTTGCTTGTTCTATCACAAATTAAATGCTTGCATACACTAGGGAATGTTTCTTTCTGGGGTATCAATTCTCATCCATTGATCTGTCCATTCTGTTTGTCAATACCACATTGTTTTAAGTACTGTGGCTCTATAATGCATTTTAGTATCTGTTACAGGAAGTCCCTCCTTCCTCTGAAAATAGTTAGCTGTCCTTTATTCTTCAAATGAATCTCGTAATCACTTTGCTAATCTACATCTACACCTAAATCTATATCTCTAAGGAAATCTACCTATCTATAACTCTATATATCTGTATCCGTAGCTATGCCTACCTGCACATTAGAAGTGATTGAACTTCTGTGCATTTGGAAAGAGTGGGTAACTCTTTCCAAATGCACAGAAGAACTAAAACAAAGGAAAAAGGAAACCCGTGTGTGTGTGTGTGTGTGTGTGTGTGTGTGTGTTGTGTACCAGGTGTTGCACTGGGCTGTAGACTGGGGAGTTAAGGACTCCTGTCCCTCAAGTGGCCCACAGACAATCTGGGAGTCAGACATGGAAATACACAGTGGGATTCCATAGCGTCCAATGACTAGAGTGATAACATGTACAAAGGAAACTCCCACCATCACTCAGCAGCAAGCCTGCCAGTGATTGGCTGGAAGCAGGGAAACTGGTGACACGGCGTTCATTCATTTGTTGAGTGCTTGCTGCATTCTGGACATGCCTGCTGCCTCACAGAGCTTCCAGTCTAGACAGGGACGCCAGTAAGTAAGTAAGCAGGCTGTTTAACACCCTGGGATGTATTCTCTGGATGGCCCAGTGCAGGATGCAACGGGAACATGGCGACAGGTGCTGGCCCAGGTCCGGGGGCAAGAGAAGGCTTCCCCAAGGAGATGGTTCTTTTGAACCGAGGCTGGGATTGAGGTAGGAAATGCTCAGTCAAGGCGAAGTCAGTGGAAGGTGAGTGTTTGGGGGCAGGGAGTGTATTTGTGAGCTCCCAGAAGTTGGATGGCGTATCAGGTCCAAAAGCCTCAGGATAAGGATGAAGCATCTGAGCAGATGCCACCAATCCATTTGGATTTTTCCTAAAGGCAGACTCTCTTCTTGGCTTGTTTTCCAAAGGCCTGATCCCCTTGGGAAAGAGAAGAGATGCCAATGTTCTGAAGTGGAGGTGCGAGGGCTGGAGGCAGGAGAGAGACGGGGAGACCTGGAAGGGGGCAAGATCAGCGGGGGCTCCAGCCCCAGGGCAGAATGCCTGCACAGCATACCGAGGCTCCATGTATATCCCGGGCTCCGAGTCGAGGGAGAGACCCTGTGCCCATGACAGGTCAGGGTGCCCTTCTCCAGGGAGTGCTTGGGTGAGTATCTAATGGGCTGCTACCAGGATCCGCTGAAACTGGAGGCTCCTGGTTTGTGGCTATTGGGTGGACCTTTGGGATTTTAGTGTGTCCGAAGGAGTGAAAGTGACAAAAAGATCTGGGACAAAATATCCCAACAGCCCTGCAGGATGGAGACTTAAGTCACACTTATTTTGATTTAATAAAATAATATGACAGTCCTTGCCCATCTAAATTTGTGGAATAAGATTCACATGTCATATTTAAGTTTCTCATTACATAAAATACGAGATATATAAAAAATGGAGAAGGGGCACCTGGTTGATCATTCAACTCCATGACTCAGGTCATGATCCCAGGATGGTGGGATTGAGCTCCACGTCAGGCTCTGTACTGAGTGTGGAGTAGAGTGTGGAGCCTGTTTAAGATATATTCTCTCTCTCTTTCTCTCTCTCTTCCCCTCTCTCTCCCTTTGTCCCTCTCCCCTGCTTATGCTCTTTCTCTCTCTAAAAAAATAAAAATAAATTTAAAAAATTTAAAATAGAGAAGAAAAAATTATCTACATGTCCCGTTCTTAACCCTAACCATTATTAAAATTTTGTTAAAATTCTGGGTTTTGCTATTAGGACTTTGGTTTTTATTTGTGTAGGTGTGTGTGTGTGTGTGTGTGTGTGTGTGTGATGTGTGTGATAACATAGTTCTAACCATACTGTAAATATTATTTCATACCTTACCTTTTTACCTATAATTCTAATGTAGATATTTTTGCTTTGCTAAAATAAATCATGTATGATGTGTAGATTTGATTCCATAATATTCAAAACATACAAATCCCCAAAAATTACTACTGGAAGGTAAATAATTAACTGCAGATGAAATTTACATCAAATAAGACCAAGAATTAATGTTTTTTATTATTCAGAGTATGCACAGAAACTGATAGGAAAAAAGTCAAAGATCCTAAAAACATAAAAACAACAAGTAACACATGAAAAGTCATAAAGGGGGAATTACATGTGGTCAGCATAAAATGTTATTTATTCTCACTCGATTTCAAAGGAATACAAATTAAGACCTTGACATACCATTTATCTTTTCTCATATTAGAAAACACTTTAAAATATTTTATGTTTGTAGCTTGGCACGGTGGGAGTAAGGCGGATTATTCATATGTGGGGTTATAGATTGGTACAAGATTTGGGGGAAACTGGCGTTTTTGTATCAAAAGCCTTACATTTCTTCATTCATTCAGTAATCCCACCTCTGCTGCTTTCACCGTGAGATGTAATCAGAGGTAACCACAAAGATTTATGCACACCGATATTCATCACAGCATTATTCATAATGGTGAAAAATTGGAAACAACCTAACGTCCATCCAGTAGGAAGTGGTTAAGTAGA
>CM053563.1:18691487-18731487 GCA_028646485.1 Cryptoprocta ferox
CCCCCCCCCCCCCCCCCCCCCCCCCGCAGAAGTGTGCTTAGCCCTCCCTGGTATTTCAGACCCTCTCGCTCAAGGTCTGACTAAGTGCCATAGTCTTTACTCGGAACAAGTAGAAGGCCTGGCCCAGGACTTTACTGTCGTCTTCTTCTTCCTTCTGTCCCTTCCCCTGTCCCTGCATGCAGACCTAGGAAGTCACTCTTGCACAAAGAAAAATATCTTACAATTGCCTTAACTCAAAAAGCAGTTTCAACATAGTAAGTCAAGAAGACAGCCCCATGTATAATTAGTTTTGAACATTTTTCTACAAATTTGACGTCTCATATTCACCGGTTCCCAACTGTCCCCTAACCTCTCACAGGTGGGCTGTCAGGGGCACCTGCCTTCACTCACCTCCCTTCTCACTTGCAAGCCCACGTGTCTTGGTCCTGTGCACCAAGGGAGGAGGGAGAGGAAGAGGGAAGGGGCCAGGGAAGTTGTGACTTGGATGGCAGAGAGCTAAAGTTGACACTGGCTTCTTTTGTGTGGGTGCTTCTCCGAAGAACTTTCCATGAAGCCGGTGATGCATTCCCCAACCCCAGCCAGCTGCACCCTGCCTCAGGCCCTGAGTTTCAGGTGGTCCATGCCCCGGGAAGAGCCACCACATCTTGCGGGCAGGTGTTCTCCCTGCATGGTCCATGGGAGGTGCTCCTGCCATCTCTGGGGATAGGGTGATCCCAAGGCAGCCGCCAAACCCGCCACCCACATCTCCGCCCTCTGGGCTTCCCAGGTGTAAGCAAACACCAACACCTGTGTCCTAACTGGGGGGCACACAGCAACACCCCCAAGTGACCCCAATGAAGGATTTCTCTCCTGTTCCAGGTGAGGCTGGAGGGAAAATTGTGGCAGTCATCACCAAGCTTTCCAAAAAGGAAATTCCAAAAAGGAATCCTCACGGATTCCCTCCCCATCTCTCTCCTTCTCTCTACTTTCTTATCTCTCTCTCCCTTTTTTATGTTAATTACAGTGTAGTTAACATACAGTGTTATGTGAGTTTCAGGTGTACGATATAGTAATACAACATATTTTTTTTCCTTTGCTCATTTGTTTTGTTTCTTAAATTCCACATATGAGTGAAAGTATATAGTATTTGTCTTTCTCTGACTGGTTTATTTCACTTAGCATTATACTCCCTGGCTCCATCCATGTTGTTGCAAATGGCAGAATTTCATCTCTTTTTATGACTAATATTCCATTGTGTAAATGTATCACATCTTTTTTATCCATCCTCATGTCTCTCTTAACCCTGCATATTTATAACCTCAATGTGTTTGAGGACTTCCAGAATCAAATAACCAGTTACCAGAAACTTCGTTGGAGATTTTCACAAGATGGCGAATGTGACACCTATCATATGTTTATCCTGTCCTGAGAGAGGAAAGGCCCATTTTAACATCCTGAAACAACTCTCTTTCCCTCACATGTCTAAAGCTTTAGTCACATCAGTCTTGCCGTCCCCCTCATGCTCTTCCCACTGGGCAACTCTTCCCATCAGGGGCCGTGCTTGGTCCTCCCACTGGACAACTGCCTCCCTGTCCCCTGCCCAAGGCAGCTCAGCGCCTCTCCCTCCAAGAGCAGCGACAGGCCCCCATCTGCCATACATCCCCGGCACGTTCCTCAAGAGTGGAACACTCCTTGCCAGGTGAGAGTTAAGGTGTCCCTTAGTGGAGCATAAATTCCGGGAGGGTGGAGGCCACATTTTCATTATCTGTACAATCCCAACAGTGCATTCCTCGGGACCGGGCACTCGTAGGTGTCCAGGGAATGCTTGCTAGATCATGCCTGTTATATGTGGCATTGACCTCAGCTGGGACATTTATAAGACTGACCTGTTTAAGTCAAAGTCACAAAAGGGAAGAGGTAACCCCAGATGGTGTGAGGGGTCATATCAGATCCCGGAAGGCTGAAGTCTATGAATGGGTCGGAGAAGGGATTTCAGTGGTCTGTGCCCTCCTGAAAGCTCAGAGGGGCAAAGACCACCAGAGCAGAACTTACTTACAGGGTTAATCACAAGGCCCAGGTTATGGGAGATTAACCAGACAAATGAAGTGTGGTGGTCAGAAAGGGTGACGTTCGCTCCTCGGAGAAAGTGTATCGCACACCTCAAGATTAATGTCTCCTGACCACTGAGTCTATTCAGGGCCCTCTTGTGTCATATTTCTATTCACTCATTCATCTTGGCTGCCCACCCCGGTGCAGATGAAAGCCAGGAGTGCTGGTTGCACAAGAATTAGGAAAGTTCCGAGAACCCCCGCAGGCCCTGCAGACGCTGGCCGTGACTTTGAGCTTGGATATAAAATTAAGTAACTAGCTTCACGGGTTAATTGACGAGAACTAGAAAAGAATCTGGTGTTTGCCTTTTGCACCCCCCCAGCTTCCGCATTGGGTTGGGATCGTTCCTTGATGGAGAAGGGGTGAGATGCATGTGGAGGGCACAGAGCACAGCTCCACCGACCGTGATAAACAGGATATGCCAGACAGCAAAGGAGGCCAAGTGTGAGTAGCAACACAAGGAACAAGCATGGGGGGGATGGGCGGGATGGAATTTCCTCATAGGAGGCATTTATGACAGTTATCTGGCTGGAAATGGGGACAGGGCATTTCTCTGGAAGCTGTGCTTTCACAGCAAATGTGTAGTTTGCACTTAGCGTGTGTACTTAGGGTGGCCTGTGCATGGGGTCAGGAAGGAGGTTGATAAAGATAAAGCCTAGAGCCCCCCAAGCCCATCTTGGTATAACCACAAACAAACAAGCAATGACAACAATAACAACAAAACGGTTCTAGAGAAAAGTGTAGTGGGGATTTAGAAATTACCCAGTAAATCATTGAGTACAGACAGCGGGAGCTGAGTTGGCTGGGCTGACTGTCTTCTGAGATCCTGGACACTTGGACACACCACCCTGCTCTGTCTTTAACTGTAAGCCTGGGGCCCACACTGGTGGCAGTGGGGATAGATGCTCAGGAACCATCCCCATTCACAAAGCAGTGTCTCCATGGGAACACGCAGCCCCTAAGCTCTCTTGACCTGGAAGATGACTAGGGAGTCCAAGGCCAGGGAGGGTGACCTGTTCCCCCACTTCTGGTGGGTCAGGGTAAGCTGGTCAGGGCAACAGGTCTGGAGAGGAGTCTACCGCCATGCCGAGATCAGCTTGAAGCAAGTGTGTGTCAGATTCTCTCCCCCAGAGAGTAGGACTCCTCACCCCTCCCTCTCAGGGATGTTTACCTATGCAGCATGACTTTGACAGCCCTCTGTAAGGTTTTATAGGATTTTCCCCCTCTCTATAGGTCCTGCACACTTCTCGTTAAATTTATTTCTGGATATTTTATGTTTGAGAATGTTGTAATAAATGGGGATCATTTTCTCTGACGTTTATCAACTAGTTATTTCTGATAAAATAGACAAGGATTATATTTATGTTTTATTATGGAAGGTGCCACTTTACTCAGTTCCCATTAGTTTCAATAGCTTTTTAGTTGACTCTGTAGGCTTTTCCAGGTAGGTCATCATATTACAAGCAAAAATATATTTCAAAAGTCTTATTTCCTCTTTTCTGGAATGTACTCTCTTTTTTTATTTCTGTGTGTGTGTGTGTGTGTGTGTGTGTATGAGAGAGAGAGATGGATAGATAGAGACAGAGACAGATGGACAGAGAGATAGAGAGACAGAGACAGAGAGAGACAGACTGACTTTCTTTTTCCATTCTCTGAAACAGTTAATAAACCTTTCCTGTCAAACCTTCTGGTCCCAACATCCTTATAACACTAGCTTTTTGAGGACACTTTTCTATTTTTTTAAGGGTCTCTGGTTTATTTCTATTTCCTTGATTTTCTTAAGCCAATTTAAATATGTTTTCCCTGAACATTATGAATTGTATGCAGTTTCCATATTTAGCAGAGTCGTTCATAGAAATCTTTTAAACATCTATAAATCCCCTTCCTATTTGTGATTATGTCTTTATTCTCAATCTTATTTTGGTCTCATTTTTCCTTGATTAGATTTCTTGGTTTTGAATATTTTATTCGTCAGTTCAGAGAACCCAACCTCATCTATTCAGCAATTCTGCTGACTGCATATTTATGCTGGTTATTTCTGTTAATTCTTCCCTCCTACTTTTCTTATGCTTTCTTGTTTTTTGCTGACTTGTTGAGTTTAACTGTCAGAGTATTTGTTTTCATTTTTGTCTTGCTTAATAAGAAAAACATCTCAGATTATTACTGCGATAATAACTACAGCTTTGGCTGCAACCCATAAGTTTTCCTGTGTTGTTAGCTCAGTATTTTTTCAAATAGTCTTAATTCGTCATCGTGGCTTGTCTCTTACTGAGTTAGAAGAGCAATGTGTGTACTTAATTTCAAGTACAATTGATCCCAGATGAACATGAGGGTTAGAGGCGCCCACCCCCTGGTCAGTCAAAAATCCGCATGTAACATTTATTTATTTATGTGCTTATTTATTTTTTATTCAAGGATAGTTAACAGACGGTGTTGTATTTCCACATATAACTTTTCACTCCCCAAGAACTTAACGACTGTTCACCGGAAGTCTTACTGATAATACAAATAATCAATTAACATGTATTTTGTATGTTATATGTATGATATACTGTATTCTTACAATAAATAAACTGAGTAAAAGAAAATGTTATTAAGAAAATCAAGGAAGAGAAAATACATTTACAGTGCTGTACTATATTTATCAAAAAAAATCTGCATATAAGTGGACCTGCACAGTTTAAACCTGTGTTGTTCAAAGGTCATAGGTAGATTCTCACTCTAAATCATATTCCTTATATATGGTCTGTTTGCATTGCTGTCAGAGAATATAACCATGAAAACCTCTTTAAGAATTTATTCGGTTATTTGGGGGGTCTAACATGTAATTATTTCTGTAAATATTCCACAGGTGCTAGAAAATAAAGCAGAATCTTTGCAGAGATTGATATGTTACTACTAAATAAACTTTATCAAGAGACTTCTCTGACTTTGATATATTAAGTGAGCAAAGAATAAAATATGTTACCAAATCAGAAAAACAGAGCTATAATCTACCACCAACACTGTGTGTCTCCACATTTATCTTTATATTGTCTAATAGCTTCTCAATATATATTTTGACTCCATGTTATTCGTGACGGCAACAGTAATAATACCTAATAGAGATGAGGTGCTTTTGATATGCTGAAATCTGTTCCAGACACACTGAATGCCTTAGGTTTTCAATCTTCACGGGGAGACTGTGAGGCTTGTCTTCAGTTTATAGACCACAAACTGACACTCAGAGTGAGTGCATCAGGTAGATAGGGTTGGATTAAGCCACGCAGGACAGGAAAAAAATAACAGAGCTAAAGCAAGGTGGAACTTCATTTTGTTCCCTTGTTTGTGCAGATCTGGTGTCGTGGGGACTTTAAGGCACCTACAAGGGTATGGGTTCCCCCTCAGGTCCCGCCACCCTCAGCACATGGCTCTGAACCTGTGCCTGGCTGACTTCAGATTCAGGGCAGCTGTCTCTCTCCTTGGGTGTCCAAAGGAAACAGATGAAGGGCATCTAATCCTGAGGATCATCAAAGGCACCCCAACCATGCTCATTCTGGAACTCATAACATGAAATTAGCCTACGAAGCCCATGAAGTCAGGGGACACTTGCACCCATGCCAAGCTTCTGCTGAAGCTGAGAACCCAGTAACTCAGGGCCCAACCTGCACAGGTCTGCTGCGAGCCATCCTCTCAAGGTGTACCTCTCCAGGTGTTGCCATCAAGTGCTTTTGCCATCAAGCAGCTTTACGTATTTATTTTTATGGTCTGAACTCTTCTTTGGAAAGGTAGAAGGCACACCCTCTTCCTTCTGTCTCTTCATTGGTGCCCACCAGTAATGCTTAGCATGATCTCATGAGCCAGCTCCTGAAAAAGAAGAAGAAGACATATTGCTGACAGCTTTCCTTGAGACTGGACCATCTACCGCCCTGGAGGTAGTGCCAAAAATTAAGTCCACGTTCATAGGATGGCTGAAGGAATAGAAATATATGCCCATGAACATACACATACAAACACGCACTCAGACACACATACACACATACACACATGCAGATAAATATTTCAACAGATTATCTTGGCATTCAAGACCTGACGAGAAAACTTTGAAAAGAAAGAGGTAGTTTTCCTAGGAGTTTTGGGAATTATCATTTGGGTCCTTTTGAAATGAGCATCTTTTGTTCATGACTTTTTCTATATGATGGTAGCTGGGGGTGAGGAGCGCCATTGATATAGTGATCTTTTTTCTTCGATCAGGTATTGAACTTCTGTATTATATAAAGTCTACTATCTAGAGGCCATTTTGTCTTTCCCTTTTCAATTGTATATGTCTTACTTTTCATTGCCTGGCTAGACCTTCAGAATCACGTGAAGAATAGCAATGAAGGAATACTGATATTTTACTCTTAAAAAAATACTTGCTGTTGCTCCTGATTGCTACTCTAACAAAGATATTCCCTATTACACCTAGCTTGCCAGCACTGCTAGTAGAATGGACATTAAATCTATCATCTCTTTAAATGATAGGCTTTGTTATTGTCCTGGCTTAATCTTTGAAGTCAGTTAATTACAAGATTTACAAGATGGATTTCTAAACTTATATCAGCCTTACCCTCCTGAGTAAACCATGGTTGGTCAAAGCATACTATGTTTTTACATTATTGCTAGAATAAGGTCTTTCAGGACCTTTGAGTTTATGTTCATAAGTAAGATTGACTTATCCTTTTTTCTTTTCTTGTCATTGATTTGTTGATTGTGTTAAAGCTCTTTATCTGGTTTGGGTGTGAGGTTAAGCCAGGATCATAGAATCGGTTGAGTGAGGAACTTTACATTTTTATTTTTATGGTCTGGAATGCTTCATATGCTATAGTATCATTTTCACTCAGTAAAGATTGGTAGAACTTACCCATAAAGCCAGCTGAGCCTCATACATTTTTAGGAATTGATACACAACTTTCTTTCATTTTATTCTGTGGTTATTAGTATATTTAGGTAGTTCATCTCAACTTGTGCTGATTTTCACTGCTTATGTTACCTTTAAACCTTTGATTTAATGTTTACATTTATTGGTAGTAAGCAGTGTGTAGATTACTCATAACTTTTCATGTTCTTGGTATCTATATATTGTTCCAGTTTTTCTTCTGTTTGTTTTTCCCCATTTTCTCTTGATTTTTTCGTCTTACTAAGCAAGCTTTTTGAGTTGCCTTGGTTTCCTTAAATTTCTGTTTTCATAAATTTTCCCATTATCTTTATTAAATACTCTCATAGGTTTTTGGTTTGCTTTTCATCCATTGTCTACCTTCTTGAGTTTTGAGATACACTTTTTTTACTTTTCATTTTCTACTATGTGCATTTATGACTACACATAGTTCTGTGAGTACTCACAGATCCTTACATAGAGTGTTTTCACTGACATTCATTTTTAAAGATTTTGTAATTTATTTGGACTTCTTTATTTCAGGATTTATTTCTAGTAGCAATAATAAAATTAAGAGTAGTAGTAGTAGTAGTAGTAGCAGTAGAGGGGTTAACATAGTTTCTATTATTGACAAGAGGATAGGATTTCTATTATCTGGTAATGCATTTCATTGTTTTTAGTGACATATAATATGGACCCACATTTTCACATTTTATAATTGTTTTTTATTTTCTTTGTGTTAGTCCTTATTGATAAGATTTATTTCAAAATAAGAATCCTCTGCTTAATGTGGGGCATCATTTTGTTTGGGTATAAAGAAAGCAATTTAGATTAAATTCCTCACACATTTATTTCTTTACTTCCTCAAAATTTTCTTGGCAAAACTGCAAAATAACTGAAATAATAATGACCCATAAACATAAAGATAATAGAATAGTGTTCGTGGATACAAATGAAATATTTCAATGATAACAAACTGAGCAGGGGAAAATGAGTCAGAAGAGCTTAGGAAAAGGAACCCTTTGTGCCAACAGAAGGGATAACAGTGAAAAACAAAGTAATTTTCCCCACAGGGCTCTGGGAAGGCTTGGGATCTGGCAGCACCAGTCACCAAGGTTGCACATCTGTAGTGAGCAGTCAGACGCCACCCCCCATGCCTTTTCCAATCTCTCTGTCTTCCATGTGTAGCCAAGGATATATCCCATTTCCATCTCTACAGGAAACAGGCGTTTTATTATGTTTAGAATTGAGAGGCTCCAGATGTGGGGAAACCAGACAGAGTTGGGAGAGAAGGTGCTAAGTTGGGAACAAAAAAATAAATAAATCCAAATCCAGAATGGTCACACCCCACGTCTCTTCCTTTGCCCCATTCCCAGGGTGTCAGCAACTTGTATAACCCCAACCACCAGGTATGATATTAAGGGATTATTTTCTGGGAAAACCAAAGGGCCACAAGTAGAATCCTTGCAAAGTCTGCCATTAGGGGGCTTTACAGAAAGACAAAACAACCAGCAGCTTGACTGCAACACAGTGGAGGCACACAGTGATAATGCAATGGGAACACATGGAGCTTCCAATGAGTTTAGAGTCTTGGGTCTTAAATACGAATGGAGAGCCAAAAATCACAATACATGAGAGAGGACTCAACATGAAAGACACAGACTAAGACAAAGAAGGATACAAAAATAAAAGCAAATAAGCCAAAAAAGAACTTAGAGGAAGGGACAATAGGTGGAAGAAAATAAAACAAATAGGGCAAATGAGATGGAAAGATGATTAACAGAAGAGATAAGATGAGAAATGCGTTGAGTTTATTCAGAGATTCCCATATCTGACCAGTATGAGAAAAGTCTGGGGAGAATATCAACAAAAATTAATAAGAGAAATTGCCAGATAGATTGGGCCCATGAAGCATCCAGCAGAATGAACAACAATAACAACAAACCTATGCCAACCACGTTATTATGAACTTTCAGTAAACCAGGGATAAAGAGTAGATCCTAAAAGCTTGAGGGGAGAGGGGGAATGGCTATATAGAAAGGAATAAGAAATGAGATTAAAATTCTTCTCCACTGAAACATTATAAGCTACGTGGACTTCTGGAGGGATGTCACTAGAGGTAAAAGATATGGAAACATGTCTGAAAACTTGGAAAAACACTGAAAGATATTCGACAGATTTTTAAGATTATTTAGAAAGAAATGTGTATCTCAACGAACAGAACACTAAGTATTTATTAGAAAATAAAACAATGCTCAATGCCCTCCAAAACCAAAAAGTTGGACAAAACAATTATTGTTTGCTGCCTGGCTAGTCAGAGAACAATATGGTCATATTAATATAAACATTAATTAGTGAGTTAACCACAAGTTGTGATGTAGATATATTGATCAGATGGAGGACGAGAAATGGGAAGTGGATGTGTGAAAGCAAAAAAAAAAAAAAAAAGAAAAAGCCTAATAAAATAAGAAACCAGCATATAATATGTAACACTCATAAATCAAGAAATAGCAATATAAGCATTAATTAGAGGTGGGTAAAATCATGAAAAACTGTTGCTTATGGAAAGCAGGAATGGGGAGAGGGAAAGGGGTGCAGTGCAGCCCTTTAAGGCTACCTCATTTTTTTTAACTGTAACATTCATTACTTTTGTAATAATATAAAATATTATAAATAGTTATGAACATATATATAGCTATATTTATGATTAGCTTTGTCAATTGCATTAATAACTACCCTTTTCAGGCACATGATTAATAACAAAGGATTCACACAATTTAGTGGGAATAAGAAGATCATTTTTTTAAATTTTTTTAATGTTTATTTTTGAGAGAGAGAGACAGAGTGTGAGTGGGGGAGGGGCAGAGAGAAGGAAACACAGAATCTGAAGCAGGCTCCAGGCTCTGAGCTGTCAGCACAGAGCCCAATGTGGTGCTTGAACCCACAAACCGTGAGATCATGACTTGAGCGGAAGTTGGATGCTCAACCGATTGAACCACCCAGGCACCCCAAGATGATCATCTAAATAAATGGTGCTAGGTCAAATGGATATGATGATAGATGATAGATAGATAGATAGATAGATGATAGATCAATAGATAAAAATGAACCTGACTCCTGTAATGGTTAACTTTATGTGTCAACTTCACTAGGCCACGGGTTACTCAGATATCTGGTCAAACATTCTGAGCATGTCTGGGATGGTGTTTTGGGATAATATTAACATTTGAATCAGAAGACTGGATAAAGCAGATTGCCATCCCCAGTGTGGGTGGGCCAGATCCAATATGTTGAAGGTCTGGATAGAACAAAAAGACTGACCTTCCCACAAATAATATAGACATCCTCCTGACTGACTGCTGTGAACTGAGACATGCATTTTTTCCTACCTTTGTACTTGAACTTAAATATTAACTCATCTTGGGTCATGATCCTGCTGATTTTCAAACTGAAACTTAACCCAGCAGCTCTCTTGGGTCTCCAGCTTGTCAAATGCAGATCTTGGGACTTCTTACCCTCCATAATCATATGATGACATTTCTTATTGTATGGATAAATGGATAGATAGATAAATATCCTATTGGTTCTGTTTCTCTGGAGAATTTTGACAAATACAATTTCTACCTCACACAATACACAAAAATTAATTCAATATGTATCATTGAACTGAATGTGATAATTAAAACAAAAAAGGTTTCTAGAAGAAGAAATGGAAGACTTTAATTATCTTTGGATAGGCAAATATTTCTTTAACAAGACCAAAACATGTACTGTCAAAGAAAAGATGAATATATTAGACTTCATTAAAATTAAAAATCCATGTTCATTAAGAGACACCATTAAGACAATAAAAAAGCAAGCCACAGACTTGGAAAAGACATTACCAATACAAATATCCAATAGTGAACTCAAACTCTGAGTGTAAAAGAACTCCTATAAATCAATAAGAACAATTCTAATAATGCAATAGAAAATTAAGAAAGAAATTTGAATAGACACTTCTCAAAAGAGGACTTTAAAATAACAAATACACATATTTAAAAGTATTTGTCATTAATCATCAGAAAAACACAAATTAAAATTCAATAAAACATTGTTACAAGACTCGCCAGAAAGGCTAAAATTAAAAGATTCACATCACCAGGTTCTAGGGAGAATATAGAACAGCTGGAATTCTCTTAAATTACTAGACTACAAATTGGTATAATCACTTGGAAAAACTATTTAGCAATCCCTACTCAAGCAAAATAGACATATATAACATGGGCTGACATCTGTACTTATCAGTTATATATTCTCACCCCAAAGTGAGTGGCTATGGTCCACCAAAAGACATGCACCACAATATTTATAGCAGCACACTTCATAAAAACACACAAATGGAAAAACATCAAACATTCTACTGTGACCAGTAGAATGGATAAATAAAGTATGGTATATTTATGCAATGGAATACTACTCAACAATGAAAAGGATAAAGTTGTGATAGATGCAGCAACACAACTGAACTCATGGACATAAAATTTTTTTATTTTTTTTTAATGTTTATTTATTTTGAAAGAGAGAGACAGAGTGCAAGTGCGGAAGGGGCAGAGAGAGAGACAGAGACACAGAATCTGAAGCAGGCTCCAGGCTCTGAGCTGTCAGCACAGAGCCGGATGTGGGTCTTGGAACTTGCGAACCGCGAGATCATGACCTGAGCTAAAGTCGACACTTAACCAACTGAGCCACACAGGCGCCCCATCATGGACATGAAATTAAGTAAAAAAAAAACAAAACAAACAAAAAAAAAAAACACACCACAAAACCACAAAAGAGTACATACTGTATAAAACAGGCATAACCTCCCCAGATATACTTGGGGAGATAATGACTGGAGAAGAGCATGAGAAAACCTATTGTATTGAAAAACATGCTACAGGGGCACCTGGGTGGCTCAGTTGGTTAAGCATCTGACTTCAGCTCAGGTGGTGATCTCGCAGTTCGTGAGTTTGAGCCCCACATCCCGCTCCGTGCTGACAGGTTCGAGATTGGAGCCTGCTTTGGATTCTGTGTCTCCCTCTCTCTCTGTTCCTCCCCTTCTCACACTCTCTCTCTCTCTCAAAAATAAATAAACATTTAAAAAAGAAAGAAAAACATGCTACATATTTTGATCTGGATAAAACTTATATGGGTTTATACATATATGATAATACATTGTTACACATTAAGATTTGTGTGTTGTACTCAATGCAATTAAAAGTCATAAATAACAACAGCAACAACAACACTACACATCAAATATCTAACTTTAAAATATTTCAGAAACAAATATTAAGAGAATTCTAATTAAAAATATAAAACAATAATTAGAAGAAAAGACTTTAAGAAAATCTTCATAATTTAATGTGGTGAATAACCTTTACAAATTTTGTAATTTTGTGCTCACTTCTGTACTTGAAATTAATTTGGTCATTTTATATTCTCTTTTTAAAAAATTATTATTTTACACATCAAAATTTAGGGCCATATGACCAAAAGCTAATAAATAGGCAGTAGGAAGAATCTCACAGACTATTCAGGTAATGGAATTAAAGTAGTACATTGAACCATATGATATTGCCATTTTTGTTGATAAAAACTTCTCAAGTAATATTTTGTATCGTTCAATCTAATAAGGTTAATATGATCAAGAAACCAGGAAATTTGGAGAAATGGATTAAAAGAGTATCACCAGAGAATTGAATATATATAATAAAGAGAATAACCCAATGGAAATTACAAAAATGCAAAATACCTTAAGGTTAGTACTTGTTACATGGGTATAACTGAATATTCTAATAACTGAATATTAGAAACAGCAGAAGCCAGGAGTAGTTTATTTGAAGAAAGGTAAATAGAGAATATCTAAACTAAATACAAATACTGAAAAGAATGGAAAATGTATACAAGGGCATCAGATGCATGTATGAGATGCCATTTGAGCCACAGCCAAAAGATCTAAAATGTATGTGCTTAGAATCCCACAATCAGAGTAGTAGCAGGGTGACAAAATGATATGCAAGGTGATAATGGCCAGGAAGTTTATAAAACTGATGAAAGACAGATTCAGTCAGCTCTACAAACCCCAAGAAAAACCAACAAAAAGAAAATTGCATCTAGGCACATCATAGTAAAACTACAATAGACCAAATAATAAGAAAAAAAACTTTAAAGCAGTCAGAGGTGGTAAAAAGCACAATACCTTGAAACACAAAAAATACAAGATTGACAGGTGTCTTCCTGACAGAATGATCAAGGCCAAAAGACAGGATAATGGCATCTTTGATGTGCTGAGATAAAATAATTTCCAACCTAGAATTTTATAACTCTTAAAAATATTCTCCAAAAGTGAAAGTAAAATAATGGTAGTTTCAGACAAACAAAAAACCAAGATAATTCCTCTCCAGCAAATCTGCATTGGAAGAATACTAAAGAGAGTTCTTTTGTCACAAAAAATAAACATTATCCTACAGGGAATCACAGAAATTTAAGAAGAACTAAAAGCAAGAACAAAGGGTAAACATATAGTTTATGACACACACATTGATACTGACCATATGAAACAATAATAGTAACGTCTTGTTGAGTTTTATATACAGAATTAAAATATGACAATGAAGTTGCAAAATGCTGAAGAGAGTGTATGGAGTGAAAATGTCCCATGTTTTGAGCAACATCAGGAAGGTGGAAAGGTGATTTGTATCAGATGGCGCTGCATCGAGGAATGATATTGTAATCTGAAGGATAACTACTAGAAGAATAATAAAATTATAAATAACAAATAAGTTAATAAGGAAATGAAAAATAATAATTAAAAGTTTTTGATTGATTAAGAAGAAAGCAAGAAAAGAGAGAAAAAGAAACATGGAAAAAGTGGGCCAAGTATAGAACAAGTAGTAAAATGAAGGACACAAATCAATCATTAATTACACTAAATATAAATGGATAAATACTACAATTAATGAAGGTTGATCACACTAGATGTAAAGACAAAATCTAACTATATGCTGCTTAAAAGATTTATAATTTTAAGCATAAGAACACATAATTATTAAAAATAAAATGATGAGAAAGGCATACAAAGCAGAACCTAATCAAAGAAAGCTAAATAGAACTAATACCAGACAAGAAACACAACTAAAAGTAGAGATATTTCATAATGAGAAAGGGATTAATCCAAAGGAAAATATCATGGTTCTACATATGAATGCATACAAATATCTAACTTTAAAATATTTAAGAAGCAAATATTAAGATAATTCTAATTAAAAATAGAAAACAACAATAATCAAAGGAAAAGACTTTAGAAAATCTTTATAATTTAATGTAGTGTATAACCTTTATAAATTTTTTGATTTGGAGTTCACTTTCATACTTAAAATGAAATTAATTTGGTCATTTTATATTCTCTTTTTAATAAATTATTATTTTTCAGGGTTTAAATTTTAACTCCATATTAATAAGTAAGATTAGCCTCTAAATTTTCTTTTCAGTATTGTTCTTATTTTTGATAGATCTATTGTGCTAACCATCTAAAATAACTTAGGAATTGTACCCAATTTTTGTTTTCTAAAAGTGTTTGTGAAGGTTAAGGATTATTTGTCTTCATTCATATTATCTTCTTCATTCTACCAAGTAGAATTTACCTATAAAATCATCTCTACCTAGTATTTTCTATGTAAGAAGTTTTCTAAACTATTGATGTAATTTATTTAATGGATATAGACCTATTGAAATTTAGTATTTCTTCTTTGGTCAGATTTGTTGATTTTCTAGAGTTTGTCTGTTTCACAAAAATGTCCAATATACTGTCATGAAATTAAAAAAATTAATTTTTTTCTTTAAATTCCTGCTTGATCTTAGTTTTTCTTTGTTCTTTTTTTCATTTCTATAATTATTTTATTTGTATTCTCTATGCTTTTGCAATGATACATCTCACTGGTGTGGGACTATTTTTATTAGTCTTTTAAAACAACCAAATACCAGCTTTATAAAGCCTCTCTAGTATAATTTTGTTTTTATATTTTTAATTTTTATTCTACCTTTGATTTTCATCACCCAAGCACCCCTTCATTTCTCTTCAGATGCAATTTTCTTGGTTTTTCACAAATCATGAGATTATATGACTATATATACTTACATACATATTATATATAGTTATTATATGTACATGTATGAAATTATATACATATATGTCATATAAATAGCTCAGGATAAAATTAATTCTTTGAAATTTTTGAGTCTTATTGTGTTTCACTTTCATAAATATTTCTAAAAGGATTGGCTTCTCTGTTAATAGTTTCTCTGTTAATTTTTTTACCTGACTTATCACTTAATAAGAGAAGTATATTAAAATCACCTGCTATGATATTAGATTTGTTAAGTTGTCCTTTTAGATATGTCCATTGCCATTTGAATATTGTAAATCTATGATATTAAATTCATAGCAGCTTAGAACTCAAAATTGGATGATATATTGTATATACAATAATGTGTTTTGACATAAAATTTTATTTTTCTATGGTTGATATTGATACATCAGCTCCTTTTTGATTGATTAGTGTTTATCTAGCATATCCTTCTTTATCCTTTCACTTTTAAATCTTGAGTCTGAATGTTCTGTGATCCTCCATTTTTTTCTTTAAATGAACTTGAAAATCTTTTTCCTTACCCAGAGCATTTAGTCCATTTACATTTGTTGTGAAAATTGATATAATTGACTCTATTTCTACCATTTATTTTTATTTTCTTTTTGCCCCTTTTCTCTGTTTTTTTTTTCTTTTATCTCCCCTTTTATGTACTTTTAAATTTAGGTTATTGATTTTATCTTCTGTGTTTCCCTCTTCTAGTTAATCAATGTCTTTATCCTCTTCCAAATTAATATACAATCATTTTAGGGTATTTAGAACTTACCACTGATGTATGCTATTTTTTTGCCCAGTACTCAATTTGTACTGTACATTTAAAGCCATAATGTTTGTTTTAAATGATTATTGTTTAATTAGATTTACCAATTGCATACCTTTCTTTTCTTTTCTTTTTTTTCTTTTCTTTTTTCTTTTCTTTTCTTCTCTTTTCTTTTTCCTTTCCTTTCCTTTCCTTTCCTTTCCTTTCCTTTCCTTTCCTTTCCTTTCCTTTTCTCCTCTTTTCTCTTCTTTTCTTTTCTCTTTCCTTCTCTTTTTTCTTTTTTTCCTTCCTACAACTCAGAACTATTTTCTGAATTATGAAGAAAGACCTTTAAAAGTTCCCTTTGTAAGAGCTTGTTCTTTTTAAACTCTACAAGTATTTCTTATTGGCAATATGTATTTGTTTCATCTTCATTTTTTTCCAAGATATAATTTTATACTCAGCAATACTAAACAGAGTAATTTTTCTCATAAATTTAAATTTATTTTTCCATTTTTTGGCTTCTAGCATTTCTGTTGATAAATCAAATGCCACTGTAGATATCATTTCTATGTATCATTTGCTTGTGTTTTCTTTTTTTTTTTTTTTGTCCACTGTTAAGGTTGTTCTCTTTGTCTTGAGGGTTTTACAGATGTAGATTTATTCATATTCATTCTCTTTGGGAGTAGTTGAGCTTCCTGAGTCTGATGATTGGTTGGTTTTTTTTTTATCAATTTTGAAAATCTGCAAATACTATGTCTTTGAATATTGTCTCTCTTCCAGTTCTCCTAATACATTTATTCTGGAACTCTGAAGAGACATATGTTAGACTTTCACACTCTATTCTCTATAGCTGCTTACTCTGTGCATCAAGTTTTTAAATTCCTAGACATGCTATTAATTTTTTGTCAAATTTTCCTGGTAATTTTTTATAGTTACTAGTTCCATAGTCACACTTTAAAAATTTTCTCCTTTATCTATTTAATCATAATAAACATAGTTTTAAATATTCTGAATTTTATCATTGTATTAGGTACAGGTTTTGCATGTTTGATGATTCTGCAGGTTTGTCTTTTCTGCTAATTCTTGCTGTGGTAGTTCATCTCCTTATGTGATTTACAATTTTTTATTTAAGTACATGTTCTCTGGAATTTTAAGTATTGGAGTTTTTTGAAACCTAAGTTTAAAGTGGTTCTTCCAAATAAGATTTTCTTTAGTTCTGCTAGGCACCTATAAATATTGCCAACCTGAAGCCTCTTTAAATTTTCCCGGGGATTTTTAGGCCACACTGGTGGTGTGAATTCCAGTCCAAAACTCATGCAATGATTTATATTAGAAATTCTTAGAAGAAACTTTTGGGGTTTTTTAAATTCCCTCCATTTAGAGCCAAAGACAAGATAGAAGGGTATTTCATTTTCTCTGTGGGGTGTTTTTTCCCTAGTTCACCTTATGGAGTTGCTTGCTATATATAGCTGCCTCTGATCTAACCACCCACCTTGAACATACATAGATTTTGTCCCCTGCCCTGCTTAGGTGACTCTTAAATATACTATGCCAGATTTTTAAATCTTCTATAGCACAAGATTTTTTCTGGATGTCAAGTCTACCATATTGCTGGAAAATTATGGACCCTGTTCCATTGTTCTTTTACTCCTAAAACTGCAACACACACATTAGAAGACAAGCTAATTTTTCTTCTATTGTAATTGACTTTTTCTCCTTTTTGAACTTTTTCTTTCCATTTGGAATAAAAATATTTTACCAGACTTATGTACATAGATTGATCACTTTTCATTAACCTTGTACACATCTAGCCTGTGACTCTTCAGATTTATGTCTCTATCCAAAAAAAGATTCACTCTATTACAACCTTGATAATTAATTCAGTTATATTTTTCTGTTTTCTTCTTTAAGATTATCAGCAGTGTATTTTTTTCTTCTTCTTATATCTTAAATCATTTTTTTCTGGTATAATGATGAATTGAATTTTGGGTATTTGAATATCTGAAATAATATTTGGATATTTGTTTAATCTCTCCTCCTTGTTTATCATCTTGACTCTTCGTAATGTCTATCTTCTTAGACTGAAAAGGAAGTTCTGCTGCTTAGAGTTTATTGTGTTTGTATTCTTTATCACTGGTTTGAGTTTCTTTTGTGTCATTTTTGCAACTTAGTGACTGTAATGTCATTTTTACCTACACTATGGTCATATTTGTTTCTTTACAGACTTTTAGTTATTCAGAAACGTCCCATTTCATTTCGGTCTGCTTGCTCACTATCTTATCTTTCACCTCATTTTGCAGAGTTTATTTTTTTCTGAATTTAACCGAAATCACATGGTAAATAATGCAGTATATTTTAAGTATGTTATAATTTCCATATTCTTCTGCTTAAGTAATGCAGTCTTTTCATAGGTACCATTTTTGGTCGCATTATTCAAGCTAAAACAAGAAGTCTATCCAGACTACTTATTTGCCCCAAGTAGTATGAGCTGATTCTCCTCTAATCCCTCCCTGACCACCTGGATACTTGCAGATTTGAGACTAGAAGATGTATTGACAGTTTACAAACTAGTTTAGTCGTAATGCAATTGGAAAGGATGGAGAGGATGCCAGGAGACAATCATAAGAGGGAAATTTCAATTCGTTACAGTTCCCTCTCTGTGTTTGTTGAGGCTATTCGCCAAGGATTAGCTTCTCCTATGAAGTACAGAATGTCACTTACAGGGCACCCATCATGTCAGACACATCCTGGGCACCAGAATATATCAGTGAATGAAGCAGAGAAACAGCCCACAGCAAGGGAGGCAGATAACAATTAATAGACGTTGCTAGTAAGGAAACCACATAGTATGTTAGGTGACGTGTGCCATGGAAAAAGAAGGAGGTGGGTAAATGGGGAAGCAGTTCTGATAGGGAATCAGGGGAAGCCTCACTGAGAAGATAACACTTGAACAAAAGGGTTATGTTATTAGTCATGGTCCCCCAGAGAATCGGAACCAATAGGAAATGCATAGACCTACAGAAAGAGGTTTATTAAGAGGGACTGATTCACACAATTACAGAGAATAAGAAGCCCCTGCTCTGTTGACTGCAAGCTGGAAGCCCAGGGAAGACCCTGGTAGAGTTTCAGTCCAAACATAAATGCCTGGGAACCAGCAAAGCCCATAGTATAAGTCCAATTCTGAGTCCAAAGGCCCCGGAACCAGAAGTGCTTATGTTCAAGGGCAGGAGAAAGTGGATGTTCCAGCTCTTGCAGAGAGAGCAAATTCACCCTTCCTCTGCTTTTTGTTCTACTTGGGCTCTCATCAGATTGGTGCTCACACATATTAGTGAGGGTGATTGTCTTTACTCAGTCTATGGATTCAAATGCTACTCTCTTCTGGACACACCCAGAAATGATGTTTTATCAGCTGTGGCACCCGTTAGCCAAAACAAGTTGACAGATAAAATAAATCATCACAAGTAGGAAGGAGGTGAGAGTTGGTTACATGAGTCTCTGAAGAATGAATAAGGGTGGAGGCCATGCTTTTTATTTGGGTGTATCCCAGGGCACACGTTGAGCACACAATAGAGGTAAATTAATCCGTGAAGTTTCAAAATTTCCAAAATATTGATGGAAGCATGTGGTCTTCTCAGCCCAGAGCTCAGAGAGAGAGGCTTCTGAAGTTTCTCAAGAATGGTTTTTGAACAGGTTTACCACTTATGGAAGGAAGGAAGGAAGGAAGGAAGGAAGGAAGGAAGGAAGGAAAGAAGGAAGGAAGGAAGGAAAAGAAAGAAAGAAAGAAAGAAAGAAAGAAAGAAAGAAAGAAAGAAAGAAAGAAAAGAAAAGAAGGAAGGAAGGAAAGAAGGAAGGAAGGAAGGAAGGAAAAGAAAGAAAGAAAGAAAGAAAGAAAGAAAGAAAGAAAGAAAGAAAGAAAGAAAGAAAAAGAGAGAAAGGGAGAAACTTATGAAGATGTGAAAAAGTAGCCCTTCAAGTTTCAGAGGAAGTGCAGCTTCTTACCTCGGGTGTGAGCATACCAGACATGTGATGTGACTTTTCTCAGCTAGCAAGCTAAGAGACCTCAGTTCAGGGCAGGGCTGTGGGCTTCCTCAGTTTCCGCTAAACGCTCCTCATGCCCTCGGTAAGGGCTTATTTGCTCTGAGGGTTGGAGGTCCACCCCAGCTCACAGAGAACTCCCAGCTGCTGTTGCCACCTGCTCCCACACTGCTGCCACATTGTGAAATTTTAGCTTAGGTCATCCTATTGGGTTCATCCCAAGGTCAGGCTCATCCCTCAGGAATGTGGACCCTGTGAGGAGGTCTCTCTCAGTCCACAGGGCCCCTTGTTCATCCCCACCATGCTGCACAGTGATGTGGAAGCTTCTAGGTAAATGTCACAGGACCAGATGTCTAAGACCGTCTGCCCACCCTGGAAGCTGGCTGTCCTCCAGCCCTCCCCTGGGTCTGCAGGTGCCTGTAGCTCCCACATGTTCAGGACACAGAGAAGAGCTGAGGCCCCAGAACTTGGCCAGGGAGCCACCTCCAGAGCCACAGGGAGAGGTTAGCCTAGACTTGCACCTTCACATAGAGAGCCACGGGCCATGTATTGCTACTGAGCACTCGAAGTGTGGCCAGAGAGACTGAGAAACTGGAGTTTTAAGTTTACTTCATTGTATTTAATTTAAAAAATTTTTAACATTTATTTATTTTTGAGAGGCAGGGAGAAACAGAGCACAAGCTGGGGAGGGGCAGAGAGAGAGGGAGGAACAGAATCCGAAGCAGGCTCCAGGCTCTGAGCTGTCAGCACAGGGCCTGACACAGCGTTTGAACACACACACCATGAGATCATGACCTGAACCTAAGTTGGACGCTCAACCGACTGAGCCTCCCAGGCGCCCCACTTCATTTTATTTAATTTAAATTCATCTGAAATGACAGATACTTGACTTAGCTATTGAAAAACTTTTAAGTATGTCTAAATATATTTGGAACAGCTTAGGTATTTGAATCTACTTTTTTCAATTGCCAATTTTGTGATATCTAAATACAGATCAAGAAGAATGTAGCATTTGAATTGAGATGTGCTGTAAATGTAAAGTACACACCAGATTTTGAAGACTAGAAAAAAGAGAACACTTTTATATTGATTACATGTTGAGATGAGAGCAGTTTGGGTATGTTGGTCTAAATAAACATATTATTAAAAATTAATGTCACCTATTTCTTTTTCCTTTTTTAATATGACTCCTGGAAAGTCTAAAATCATGTATGAGGCTCACATTATATTTCTAGTGGACAGTGTCAGCCTCACTAGACGGAGGATGGTCCACATCAGTGTCCCAGACCACGAAGTAGGTCAAGAATAAACCAGCTCAGAGCTAAAGAATTTCTTCCCTCCACAGCAATTCAGGAATTCCTGCCCCCTTCTTTCCCTCTTCCCCAAATAAATCCTGCTGGTCTCAAATGCTGGTCATGTCCAGCAAGAACTGTCACCTATCAGGCCTCCTGGTGGGTACTTTCAATTCATATATACTTTTAAATAAATGCTTTGCTTGGACCATTTAAAAAACAGTTTAGTGGGGCACCTGGGTGGCTCAGTCGGTTAAGCATCCGACTTCAGGTCAGGTCATGATCTCAGGGTCTGTGGGTTCAAGGCCCGCGTCGGGCTCTGTGCTGACAGTTCAGAGCCTGGAGTCTGCTTCAGATTCTGTATCTCCCTCTCTCTCTGCCCCTCCTCCTCTCTCTCTCTCTCTCTCTCGAAAGTAAATAAACATTAAAAAAACAGTTTAGTGAGATATTTCAGTAGTACACAAACTTGTAGAGTAAAGCTTGAAAGATACCTTTTACAAATACACTCATATGTCTGTAATTCTTTATACTCATGCCACATCTTTCAATGCACTCATCTGAGAGTTGCATCTTTGAATGATGATTACAGCAGATTCTGTCCTGTCAAATCAAATGGAGCCCTATTATTCATTTTATGAGCCACATGGTAGCCCATGGAGTGGATATACGGTGAAACCTTGGATTGCGAGTAACTTGTTTTGTGAGTGTTCCGCAGAACGAGCAAACATTTCTAATAAATTTTAACTTGATAAATGAGCGGTGTCTTGCAATACGAGTAGTACGTGATGCTGAATGTCCCATGATCACAAGTGAGCCCACAGTTCTTGATATTCGCTTTGATATACAAGTGCTTTGGATTACAAGCGTGTGTCCAGAACGAATTATTCTCACAAACCAAGCTTTTACTGTACTTGATTTTCTTCTGATTAACAGACATTTAAATGTTCCATCTTCTTTCATATTATAAACAATGCCGTGGTGAATATTCTCTTACTTACATCTTTTTAAGCATGTATGACTCATATTGTAGGATTCCTAAAAGTGAAATGGTAGGCCAGAGGTTAGTCATATTTTTGTTTTGATAAGTGGTACCAAATTACTCTCCAAAAATGTCTTACCAATTTTCCCAGGCTTCCAGTGAAACTATGGGACTCTGCACCAGCCAACTCTACACAGCGTGTGAGTTGTTTGGTACAGTCTTTGCCTATTTTTCTTTGTCTTTTTTTTGCATAGAAGTCTATAGTTGGACATTAAACTTTTGGTAGTGTAAATATAGTAAGTGTTTTGTCTCAACCTGCCACCTTTTCTTTTTCTTTTTTTGTGTTTAATTGAAGAATACCACAAATAGAAAAAAGTACATAAGTCAAAAGTGTAGAGCTCAATTATCACAAAGTGAAAACATCCATGTAACCGCAACCTAGGTCAAGAACAAGAACATTTCAGTGCTTGCTTCGGTAGCAAATATAGTAAAATTGGAACGATACAGAGAAGATTAGCATGGCCCCTGCGCAAGGATGACACACAAATTCGTGAAGCGTTCTCAATTTGAAAAATATGTTTCAGTGTCATCCCTGTTATTACATGGATCAATCTTTATTTCTGAATAGTATTCCATTCTATGGATATGCCCCAGTTCGTTTATCCATTCTCCTGTTACATAACATTCAAGTTGTTTCCAGTTTCTGGACAGTATGAATAAGGCTGCTATAAATATTCACATTTAGGTTTTTGTGTGTGAAAACATATTTTGAATTTGCTTGGGTAAATACTGTGATTGTTGATTGTATAGTATTCTACATTCTAATATTATCTACACTATTCTAATAGATGAGTAGTGATAACCCGTTGTGATTTTATTTTGCATTTATCTAATGACTACTGAGATTAAATGTCTTTTAATATGCTCAAAAAAAGAAAAATAACTAGAACATTTCACATACCCAAGAACTCCCTTTCTCACACCCTCCCGGTCACTATCCCCTTCCTCTATCCAAGGTAGTGATTTCAAAACAACAATAACTATCAAAAGATAAATTTTGCCTTTGAAAATGTATATAAAAGAGGCACACATCATGTTTTCCTGTGTGTAACTCTTTTGTTGCTGTTGGGTGGCACTGGGTTTGTGAGACTCACCCACATTGTGCCAAGAACCTGTCATGTGTTCATTTTCATTGTCGTATAGCATTACATTTAATAAGTGCTATATTTTCTTTACACATTCTACTCTTAATAGATACCCGGGTTGGGTTTTTTTTTCTTCAGATTTTGGTTTTTATCAATAATTTTGCTACAGACATTCTTGTCCATGTCTTACAGTGTATATTCATGTGCATTTCAGTTGGGTGTATGCCAAAGAGTGGCCTTGCTGGATCAAAGAGCATAGATGATGTCAGGTTTTCCAAGTAGTTGTGTCAGTTTCTCAAGTCAACTGCAGTGTAAGAGTTTGGGTTGTTCCACATTGTCACCCACACTTGGTACTATGAGTCTTTTTAATATGAAGCATCGTGAAGGATATATGGTAATATTTGCATTTGGTTTAACTTTTCCTTTCTCAGGTGGGTAATAAGCTCAGACCTTTTTCGTATGTATATTTGCCATCTGGAATATCCTTGGTTATTAAGCACCTGTTTGAGTGTGCCTCATTTTCTCCACTGAGTTACTGTCTCAGTCAGGACACAGGACCCAGACACCCAATAATTTGAACAGAGAAAATTTATTGTGAATATCTGTTAAGTAAGGGGTGGCTAATACCTTTTTTGTTTGTTTTTCTTTTAAAGTTTATTTATTTTGAGAGACAGAGCATAAGCAAGGGAGAAGCAGAGAGAGAATCCTAAGCAGGCTCCTTGCTCTCAGCTCAGCTCCACACTGGGCTCAGTCCCACCAACCTTGAGATCTGGACCCGAACAGAAATTAAAAGTCTGATGCTTAACTGACTGACCCACCCAAGCACCTCAAGGGTGGCTAATGCCTGAATGGGAGAAAAGAAAGCTCTAAAATGTTAAAATGTTAGAGCTTTAATAGAGTTGCTAATTAGCACCTACAGAAAGCAGCCACACCCAGGGCGTAGGGAAAAAGAAACAAGGAAAAAATTTGCAGCCCGGAAAAGACTCCCAGCAAGGCCGAGATTCAGATCTCTAAAATGATGTGGCTGTTACAGACCCCGCGGCATGCATCTGCAGTGGCGATGAACTTTGCTGAGACCACAGCAGAACCAAGAAAGCCTTGCATCCTCGGGGGCGCGGGGTGGGGGGCTGCTGCAAGAACCCACTGCCCTCTAGGCACCTCTAGGCACTCAGCTCACCACCAATGGAAAATCTAGAACAAAGGACCTTAGTCCCTCCTCCATCTTTGCTGGCTCCTTCTGCGCCCCCTATTGGCAGAGCCTTGCATAGCTCCAGATAGCAAAGCAGAAATGAGGTTTGCAGAGTCTAGCTCCACTATCATAAAGGGGAAATAGGGCGATTTTGGAACTGAGAAGCAATAAGTCAATAACTGGCACTTATTGTTATTTTGCATTGTGTATCATTTTGTCTTGATTTACAGGGCTTCTTTGCATATTTCCGCTGCAAGTTGTTTATTGGTTAGCTGGGTTGCAAATTTGTTCCCCCACTCTGATTAATCTTTCTGTCTCTTGACGATGTCTTTTAAAGAACAGAAGCTTTTAATTTTAATGCAGTTCAATTTGTCAGTCTTTTTTTATGGTAGTCCTTTTGATCTTATTTAAGAAGTCTTTTCTATCCTAAGGCCAGAAGAATATTCTCCAATGTTTTCTTAGATCTACAGTTTTCTTTTTACATTTAGATTTATAGCCTGCCTGGAATTGTGTATGACTGGCGTGAGGTAGGGAGGGAGGCGAGTTACTTTTGCTCCATATTGCTGCCCAGTAGACCCAGTGGTCTGTCTTGGGAATGACATCATTTCCCCTCTGCAGTCACCGATCAAATGTCCACATACACCTGACTATCTCTCTGGCGTCTCTCCTGTTGGACTGGCCTGTTTGCCTATCCTTGAACCAAAACCTCGATCTTAATTGCAGTAGCTTTATCATAACTCTGAATACCCAATAAAGTCATTCTTCCTACCTTCTACTCCCTAAGCAGTATCTTGATTATTCTTAGCACTTTACATTTTCATTAAAATTTAAATCGGTTTGTCAATTTTCTCAAAAAAAAAATCCTGGTATTTTTATTGGAATTGCATTATATGTATAAATCATTTGGGGAGAATTGGCATACCTAAATTATTGAGTCCTCCAACTTATAAAAATAGTATCTAGATCCATTTATTTAATACTTCTTTATTCTTAATAATATTTTATAATTTTCAGTGTAGAGACCTGCTACACCTTTCATTAGATTTCTTCTTAGGATATGGAAATTTAATACCATTGCAAATAATTTTTAAATTTTAATTTATTGTTATTCGTCAATTACTAGGAAATATAAATAACTTTATTTGTGGTGATTTTTAAATTTCTACATAGTAAAATCTGATTATTCTTTGTTGTTGTTGTTGGGTTTTTTTTCTGGGTTTTCTCTCTTGCTTTGGAAAGTCTTTCTTACCCAAGTCTATAAAAGCAATTCCCACATTTATCCTTTACTTTTAGAGTTGTGTTTTTAAACATGTAGACTTCTAACCCACTTGCATTTAGATTTATTAATGAAGGATCTATTTTTATTTTTATAATACTCTAAAATTTCAAATACACACATGAGTCAGTACCCGGTTTCTCTCTCGTTGTCACTGATATATTTGCCTTTTCCTATGTAATAATACATTATAATCACTGTATTTAACATATGCTCTAATTGCTCTATTTAATGAGACATTTCCATAACATAAACCCTTAATTTTTGCCCCCAAATTCTCCTGACGATTTTAGACCATTTTGTTTTCCATATGGACATTGGAATAACTTTGCCAGATCATTTATGTTGAGTTGTTGATTAAAAGTATATGGAACTTATGAATTGGGGAAGAACTGACATCTTTGGAGCATCAAGCCTTTCCCTATAGGAATAGAATATGTCAGTTCATTCATTAAGACTTCTTTTGTGTCTTTTGTAAAGTTTTGTAGGTCATTAAGTGTATTTATCATCAACGTTTTGCTCTTTAAAGTGTTTGAACAATTAATGTATTAACATGATCTAAAAATTAAAATGTATGTAAAAAGGTATGTCCAGAGTATCTCGCTTTTTTCCAATGTGTATTTTCAGAGAGGAAGAGAGAGAGAGAGAGAGAAAGAGAGAGAGAGAGAGAGCTTGAGCAGGGGAGGGGCAGAGAGAGGAGAGATTCTCAAGCAGGCTCTTTGCTGTCAATGCCAGACGTGGGGCTTGATCTCAGGAATCTGAGATCATGACCTGAGCTGAAATCAAGAGTCAGATGCTTAACCCACTGAGCCACTCAGCCACCCCCAGAATGTGTCACTCTTACTCTGGCCCCTTCACTTACAAGGAATTATTTGTATTACTTTCTTGTTTGTCCCCACAGTGTTTGTTTAGGTATAAACAAACAAGTACAGATCTATCTTTTTGACCCCCTTATCTCTTTTACAGAAAAAAAAAATAGCTTACTGTCCACATCACTTTGTACTTTGGTAACGATTCGCATAACTTCCTCCTTCCTTTACCCAGCTGCATACTATTCCATTTGTGTTGCTATGACAGCATTTATTTAAACCAGTCCCTTAAATGGGTACTCTATTAAGTTTTTTGTTATTATAAGTTTTCCTGCTGAGACAACCCTTGTAAATGAGTCATTTTGTGCTTGTGCACATATATACCTGGAGGACACATTCTCAGCAATTCAGTTGTTAAAATCACCCAGAATGTTTATCTTTCATTTTGATAAATATTGCCAAACTGCCCTCCATGAGGTGACATTATCGTGGCCCAAACCAGCAATACCCGGGACGGCCTCACCATATCCTCTCCAAGAGTTGGAGTTTCTGCTCTAACAGGTCAACATTGGTATCACAGTGTAGCTTTAATTCACATTTCTCTTGTTATAAGTGAATCTGAGTGTCTTTGCATATGTTTCAGGGTCATTCGTGATTCTTTCTCTGCCTATGATCAGTGTATATGTGTTGTGCTGATCTGTTTTCTCCTGGGCTTCCTATAGGCTCCATTTTGGGGGATGTTGTCTCATTCAGTCCCCACAACTTCCCTGTATGGTGGACATTGGAGCATCCAATTTAGGGTCAGGAAAGGAAAGCTTACGGAGTTCAGGCAACCTATCCAAGATCATACAGTCCAGGAGGATATGAGGCTGGGGTTCGAATCTATTTATGTCCAGCCCCAAAGCTCCCTTTGTACTGTGCCACCCTGACTCTACAACGGGACAAACCCGAGGTGATGTCTGGGTTCCACTGTAGGACCCCATGTCCAGAGTTAGGCTGCCCTTGCTGGAAAGTCCCTGCTAACAGGACCCAAACAGCCCGTCCCACTTTCTCTCTTTCCTCTTTTTCTTCTATTGTGGTAAAACATACTTAACATGAAATTTACCGTATTATTTTTCTGAGCGTATGGTTCATTGGCATGACGTACACTCATATTGTCGTGTAACTGTCACCACCACCCATCTCCAGAACTTGGTCACCTTCCCAAACTGAAACTCTGTACTCCTTAAACAACTTCCATTGCCCCTCCCCCAGCCCCTGGCGAACACCATTCCTTCTACGCCCATGAATTGGACTACTCATATGAATGGAATCATACAAATTTGTTCCTTTGTCACTGATTTATGGCAGCTGGCTTCATGTCCTCAAGGTTCATCCATCTGGTACCATGTGTCACAGTATCCTTCCTTTTTAAAGTGAATATTCCACTGCATTTATTTATTTATTTATGTTTTATGTTTTATTTATTTTTTAGAGAGAGAGAGCATACACACGTTGGGGAGGGTCAGAGAGAGAGAGAGAGAGAGTGAGAGAGAAAGAGAAAGAGAATCCCAAGCAGGCTCTGCACTGACAGCAGCTAGCCCAATGTGGGGCTTGAACCCACGAACTGCCAGATCATGACCTGACCCAAAGCCAGATACCTAACTAACTGAACTACCCAGGCGCCCTATTCTATCACATTTTGTTTATCCATTCATCCGCCGATGGACACTGGATTGCGTTCATATTTTGGCCATTGTGAACAAGGCTGCTGTGAACATTGGTGTATAAATGAAATAACCAGTAAAGGCCTTGCTTTCCATTCCTTTGGGTACATACTCTGAGGCGGAGCCACTGTGTCACATGGGAATCCCATGCCTGAATTTGTGAGGAAACTCCATATTCCTCCGTCTTTGGATTCTGATGGGGATGGCATGAAACTCACTGCTGGTCCCCCATCTATGTTTCAGAGAAGTCCTGGCTGTCTTCTCAGAGTTCTCCCTGATCCAGAATTCTGAAGGGAAGGCTTTTGAACCCTTGGAAGAACCCCGATGTTTGTGATCCCTTAGCTAGTCTTGCGCTGTTTGTAAGGGAAAACTCAGAGCCTTCACATGTGCTCTTTCAGGCGGGAAGCTGCAGTCTTGAAACTCATTTCTTGCAGCAGGTTATCAGTAAGTTTGCCCGCTTGGCATCCAAGTCTCCATATTTTGGGAAAAGCACCAGGCTTGCCCCTTAGGGAAGTCCCCTTATGACATTGAACTGTCTGGGGGTACCCAGCCAGCCACGGGGCTCTGCTTGCCCCTAAGAAAGGCCTGGGCACCATTGAATCGCTCTTCACTCTCAATCTCTCCCTCTCTCTCTCTCAATCTCTCTCATACACACATACAATATAGCTCTCTCCCTCCAAATCTCTCTCTCCTTCTCAGTATTTCTTTCTCTCTCTCTCTCTCCCCTCTCTCTCTTTCTCTCCTTTCTAAGGACACTTGACATTCAACTCATGCCAACAGAAGTTTCCTGAAGCAGCTACCTGGTATTGCTTGTCACTTGTATCCCAAATTTTCCTGTCTTTCTCACATTCTTCAGTCCTTCCTATGATTTCCCCCCCCAAAAAATCCTTAGTTTTGCATCAGATATCCAGACCCAGTGACCTGGCACACATGAAGCTCCTGGCCACAGAGGGGACAAGGTACACAGTCTCTTTTGTGCAAATATTGTCCTGCAGGGCAGAGCTCAGTGCTCCTTTGCACCTCTAGAAGCCATTTCTTCACCCTTGGATTGCATGAGGACCAGGGAAGACAATGGATATGTCGCTGTCTGCTCTGTGGCCAAGAAAGGCACGTGCCTGTCTCCCAGCAGCAAGACCAGCCCTCCCCTTCCGTGCCTCCCTGATGTTGGGCAAGCCTGCAGGGCTGTGGTAAATGTTTATCGCGTTGACTTGAAGAGAGGTGGGCGAGATCCTACGCAATTTGGGTTTTCCTCTGCCCAAACAGACAGTCAACTAGATAATTAACGGATTCAAGAAGTGAGGGATTGACAGCAACTTTGAAAAACACATAAACTGACAGAAGCTGGGCTCAGATGAAAGCAAAGGGAACAAGCTTTGTTGCACATTTTCCAGCCATTACAGAGAGAATGTTCCAAATAAGTCTAGAAAGTTCCTGCTGCCAGGCCAAGACCCAGCCCTCTGGGTATATGAAAGACTATTGATACTGGGTAGAGCTTTTGCCTGGGCCAGCCAGGGTGCACCCCTCTCACCCCAGTTAGAAAACACATGTATTACAACAGGTGCAGGGGAATGAGCTGAGATCTTACAGAGAAAATTCTGAGCTCTGAATGTGGGCTACTACCAATAAATGACCAATAAGAGGCAATCATCATAGTCGTTACTATCACTGCGGAAATGCGCCCGAGAATGTTCACTCAGGGGTGCTGGGGAGAGGGCAGCACAAGCCAGCCCACTTTGAGTCCTTTGCTGAGAGCGGCATTTCTGGTGCACCCAGGCAAGAGGCAGTAGCCAGGGACATTCTAATGGCACTGAGGCCTTCCAGCCCAGGTTCCCCTGGAAGCAGGCAGACGCTCCAGATCTTGGCTTCCAGGTCTGACATGGGATGTCTTCTCAGAGGAATAAGGCATAATTAGGGCTTGAACAGTGAGACCTACCTGGAATGGCAAACGGACCTCGGAAGAGACTGTGGTTGTGGGATGTGGTCTGGGAGCACTGGGTTTGGGCTCGTGGAGACCAGAACTTGAATCCTAGCTCTGCATAAGCTCTGATATCTGAGAGAAATCACTTGGCCTCTCGGAACTTTGGCTTCCTTCTCTAAAACTAGGGAAAAAATACTTGTCCCAGTGAGTTATTAGAAGGAGTCAGTGAAACAGCATATTTTAACCCCCTGGTAGAGCCTGGCATATAATAATTGCTTGATGAATGTTGGCCTTTATTGTTCTCCAATTTTTATCAGTTCTGTGGCTCATGTCTTCTAACAACCAAGTCCAGCTTTTAGAATATAGACATGGCCAGGTGAGAGCAGGGAATTACAGAGGACAGCCCAAACCCGAGGCTGCAGTGACAAGATCCAATTCACTTGGTCCCATACTCCATAGCTTGTCTGGGTCTCCCTTGAGAAGGAAGGGCAGCCCATGGTCACTGTGGCCCCTGTCAGGGAAGGCCAGTGGACCTCCATGCTTTCACGACGGATGGCCCCTTGAGACCAGGTTTGGCCGGGCATCTCACAATTTGACATGTCAGAGGGGTTCTCCTTGGCTCCCCATTCTCAAGTAGCCTTTGATGGTTAATTTTATGTGTCCATTTGTCTGGGTTATGGGGCCCAGGTAGCTGGTAATGCATTATTTCAGGTGTGCCTGTGAGGGTTTTTCTGGAAGACATTAACACTTGAATAGGTAGACTGAGTAAAGTAGGTTGTTGTCACCAGCATGGGTGGGCATCAAGCAAACTGTTGAGGGCCTGAATAGTGGTGGACACTGGGCCAGAGTGCCCAGAAGAGAAAAAAAGCCAGACTGGAGTACATACAGCATCCACTCTACCTCCCTGCTGCAAGCTTAGAGGAATGTAAATGCGACAGGGAAAGAAGAGATAAAGCTAAAAAGTGCAGTTCCATGGAACAGTTTTCCGGGAGAAAGAAAGAGCTCCCAAAGTTAGCTGTGGTGTTCCACATCTTCTCCACCTCCCCCAGGAGCTTCGCAGGACTCAGGAGCACCTGACTGTGTGTCTCCATGAGGAGTGACACCTTTCAGAGATGGCTTTGTTTGGCAGTCACCTGGGATATACTCTCTGAGGACTGGTCTTCTCAGTCAGGCAGCATTAGGCAACCCCACATCTTTCTGTGTGGAGTCCCTTTTCCCACTGGACGGTTCACCCACAAATATACCCATTTTCTCATCTCTTCGCCTCTTCTAAAGTAATAGCATGAGTCAGAGAAATGACTGACTTCCCAGACACCTTGGTTTACTGCAGCCTCTGCAAGGATATGTATGCAAATGGGAGGGCTTCTGGCTACTTCTTCAGGCCATGATGAGGACTAATTAACCTCTTGGTTTTTTTTTTTTTTGTGACAATGGGGTAAAAGAGAAAGAATAAAATGTTGCCCAAATGGCAAGGTGGCTAAGACTTCTAGTACCAAGCCTCAACTTTCGCCAGTATAAGACCTGGAACTCTTCTCTGAGGAGTGACACGTTTCTTGATCATCCTTCTGGAGGTCAAATGATATGATATGATATGATATGATATGATAACTTCTTATGAGACAGGAGTCATGAGTCATCAAGAAACAGCCCAATAGAAACTTAAATTAAAAAGTAGTTTCTTCATAGCAATGCTATTCCTGGTAGATACTGCCTATGTAGAGTTGGATAGATACATATTTCATGGGATGCTTACACCATATGGGACCTGACACAATAATAACAAGGAATGAACTACAACTATATGCAATAACATGGACGAATTTCACAAAATGGCCTTGACCTAAAGCAGACACAAGAGCAAATAGTGTATGAGATAGTGTAGGACTTCCTGTACATAAAGTATAAACAGGTAAAACTAATCTGTGGTGGTTTTAATGTATTTTTCCAAAATTTTTGCGCTCACTTCAAAAGATGGACCTTAATTACCTCCTTTGGATAATGGGCTGGACTTGGTGACCCACTTCTAACAAATAGAATCTGGTGAAAGTGATGCCATGTCACTTCCCAGGCAGGCCATAAAATGGGTAGCTTCACCTGGCTTTCTGGAGGAACCTGACTGTCATGTTGTGAGGAAGCTTGCTACCTCCCTACCAGGTCCTGTAAGGAGGTCTATGTGAGAAGAAGTTAAAGCCTCCCACAAACTGCCAGCACCAAATCACCAGCCACATGAGTGAGCCACCTTGGGAGCAGATTCTCCAGCCCCAGTCTAGCCTTCGGATGATTGGACCCCTGGCGGATATATTGGATGTGATGTCATGAAAGACTCCAAGTCATAACCACTCAGCCAAGCTGGTTCCAAACTCCTGACCTGTAGAAACTATAAGAGATAATTCACATATGATTACTTTAAGTAATAGATAAGTAATCCAGATGTCAAGATACTCACCTGGGTATCTGAAACTCCTGGGACTTTGGGGTCAGTGTTAATGTTGTTTCTTGCCTTGTGTGCTGATTTCATTGATTTTTTAAAAAAATGTTTATCTTGAGAGAGAGAGAGAGATAGAGAGTGTGCAGGGTTGGGATAAAAAGAGAGAGGGAGAGAGAATCCCAAGCAGGCTCCACGCTTGTCAGCGCAGAGTTCAATGTGGGGCTCAAACTCACAAACTGTTAAGATCATGAGCAGAAATCGAGTCGGATGCTTAACTGACTGAGCCACCCAGGCACCCACATTGATGTTTTTTTAACTATTAAGCTTTAATTATTAATATTTATGATCTATGCACTTTTCTATGTCCATATTACACTTCAGTAAAAAGTCCAAAGATGTTTCTCACAAAAGAATCACCTTTAACTCAACACTGATCCCCGTCTAATACAATGAAATTACCATACCCAGAAGTCATTGCTGGGATACATGGGGGACTTTTACAGAGGTTCACATTCTAGACAGGCTGGGCTCTGGACAAGTCTGAGTTATTTCTTATATGCAGACTTCATGAAACCAGGTCAAGTTGGCATGAGGAAGGGAGCCTTAGACAAAACAGTTGGCTTTGCCCTCACTCCTACCTTAGATTGCTTCATTGCTCTCCAAAATTAAGAGTGGATTCAGGGCCATGGCTTACCATCAGTTCTGGAATGGGAGATTTTGAAACATGCCTCACAAGGGAGTGGGATGGCTTTCAGTCTTGAAAAGCTGACATCTGGACTCAGAATTATGGGAGGATCTATTTATGGTGTAGGGAAGTTAGTGGGGACCCACCTGGGAGTCAAGACTGGCTGGTCCAGGATGCCTTCATTTCATTTTCTCTCCAAATTCCATATTTCTACTCAAGTATTTATTAATTTTTTGATCATTGTCACCATCAGAGTTGACAAATTGAGCTTATTTCTTATCTTTTCATTTTTTTCTTCATTTCCCTAAACCTTTAAATGACTTGGGTCTTAAACTTGAATGAGGAGGGCTTATTTCCATGTATTTCCATTGAAAAGGGCATTGATACGTGCTTTTTCTGGCTCCTATATTTCCCCATCAGTACTGGGTAAAGCACAGCACCCTCTGGAGTCTTTCTAATATTCTCTTCCCATTTTATTTCCCAGTTCGCCAATTCTCCCCTTCATATCTCCTCCATATGCTCTAGCCAAGGCCCCCTACTCAGGGTTTGCTATTCCATTCTAGAACATTCCCACCTCTGCAATTCCTACTCATCCTATTTCACTTTTACAGATCCTTCCAGTCCTTCAAAACACCATTCATAATCTCCAGACAGGAGCCTCTCTTGGTTCCTTTACTAAAAGTATCAGTTCTGTTAGTAACCCCACTTCCAGAAATCACTCTCCTCTCCTTTGGAAGTTTCTTTCTCTGTGTGAAAAGTGTGTGTTCTCTCCTGACTTCCCTGTCAGAACCAGTAAAGGACAGAAATGAGTTCTTGAGTGGTGAATGAAAGAATGAAGGTCCAGCAATGTGCCCACCAGATATCTGGCTGATACCTCCAAAGGTCGTGTAGCTGTCTGAGTTTGCGTCTCTCCAGAAGCTGACCCTGATAAAAGAATTTGACTGTAGGGAATACTGGTAAGTGGAGGGCAAGCTCAGCCAGCAAAGAGTGCTTTATTAAGATAGCTACCACAATGGTGCCTGGAGCCATGGGAAATCCTAGGAAGCCCTGTCTGAGTGGTGAGGATCCTGGTGGAGTAATACCCCACTGTCAACAGTCATAGGCTGAGGATTTCTCCTGGGTGCATTCATTCCCTGGTGCTTCCCACCTTCTGTGTGCAGGTACAGTGGGCTTCAGTGCCTCTGAAACAAAAAGTCTAAGACACAATGATGCAGACACTGCACTTGGAAGTTGAAGTGGGTCAATGTATACTGGAATAGTGATGTCCAAGGGGGTGGGGTGGGGCTTGGTTACTCCTAGGTTCATCCCACTGAACCCTGGTCCTGAGGCTAGGATGATTCATATAGTAAGGTCTGGTCCACAGTTCCAACAGCTGCTGTGAGGGAAAACAGCTGTCCAGAGCCCAGGAGTTCAGGAAGACTCACCGAACACCTAGAATCCTGGTCAGGCATTCTCCTAAGCAGGTTCTGTCCCCAACAGGCAGACACACAAGTTGTAACACACTCTCATACTTTGGAAAACACCATGTTCTTCAGCCAGAAGAATCTCTTCTTTAAGAATGTCTCCTGTTAACACTCCTTTCCCCAGGGAAGCCAGCAGGCTGCCCATCAGGAAGATCCGCCCTGGGAAAGTGAAGTATACCATGCAGGCTCTGGTCCCAGAGCTGGCAGTACCCACCCCTCAAGGAAGACAGTTTTTTGGTGGCTTATCACTGGTTCATAATTACAGCTTAGAGGAGGTTTCAGCAAAGTCACTGACTGGGGTCGAAGCTTAATTGAACTTCCATTTGCAAGCCTTCACTAAGTGCTGGATTGTGCATTGGGCACCATCAAATATTCACTTCAGGTGAATATATTTTCAACTGGGACTCACCAAACCAGTAAGAACACAAAACTCTATTTTTAAAGACTCAGTATAAACAGTAAAGTCATTGAAAAAAAAAGCCAAAGTAGTGTCCATCATGCATGAAGAGTTTCTCCTTCAAATAGGCAGAGAAAGTAGGGACAGCATGTCCAAGAGGCTCTAAGGGGACATTATGGTTGACAGTCACAGGGATGTATCCTGGGATGTTTGGAGACAAAGAAAATCTCAAGAAATGAGAAATCTCATTGTGTAAATATGCTTTCTATTTTGGAATCATTGCATATATCATATACAGAGGAAAATGGATGTAGCTTAAGTTGTTTTGATAATTTCTTATAAGTCAGAGAAGACTTAAAATGATCTTTGAAATGTTCCTGACAGGAGAAATTGTTCCTTTGGTCCCTCCTTCACAATGTGTCACCAACAAGAGAGAAAGAAGCTTGAAACATAAGGCCTCTAAAATGGTCAAATAATGAATTGGCCTTATCTTCTCCACAAAGGTGGCAGAACATGATGAAGAAAGCCAAGGGACTGTCCATAAAGAGAAAACACAGGGAAGTATTCTTTGAATCTACAGGCCCTCATGGTTGGCAGATTCCTCACCAGCAGCTCAAGGACCAGGTGAATGTGGATTTTGGTTTTCATTTTTGTCTGGATCCCAGAGGCTGAGAACTAATCCCAGCCATCTAATAGATGTCAAATCCGAAGCCACATCAGCAGATTCAAATCTTTCAGTGAAGTTCTGCTTAGGCCCCAGGTCATGACCAAGTCCTAGTATTCCTGACTTTCCTCATCAAATCCACCGAAAACAAGAGAAGCCAAGTCACCATCTCTGACCATGCACTGGACAATTCCTTAACTTGAGCGAGTGGCAAAAAGTTCTTTGCAAGAGGCCCTGGCAAGTTGCCACTGGTCATCATATGATTCTGGTGCTCAGTCATGGATGTCTTGTTTTTATAATGTTTATTTATTTTTGAGAGAGAGAGAGAGAGAGATACAGAGTGTGAGCAGGGAAGGGGCAAAGAGAGAGGGAGACAAGGAATCCGAAGCAGGTTCCAGGCTCCGAGCTGTCAGCACAGAGCCCGATGCGGGGCTCGACCTCACGAACTGCGAGATCATGTCCTGAGCTGAGGCCAGACCCTTAACCAACTGAGTCACCCAGGTGCCCCGGTCCATGGATGTCTTGAACCACAGTCATCTGACAGTCTCTGTGGCCAAAGGAGGCTCCAGCTGGCTAGTTCCAACTCTACAAGATGTTGTAGAAAACACACTCCTGCCCCGCTTGTAGCCCTGGGGTATACGGGAGGAATCAAGCAATATCCTCCCATTCAAAGATGGGATGTGGCCCCAAATAGTCACACCACAAGCCAGCCAGGTCTCAGCCTCATACTATATCAGACTCAATTGGGTTTGGGTCACCAGAGATGTTCTGGAAAGGCATGGAGGGTAAGGTGGAGAAAAACACCGTAGAAAAGAAGCTGAAAGGTTTTCTTTCATTCCCAATAGATGGTGAAGAACCTGCCAAGGTGTTGCATTTCAGAACGTGTGAAACACTAGTGATTGAGGTCAAAGAAAAATAGTAACTCCTAGGACTGAGGTTTTCTCACGCAGGAGTTGGCAGTCATCCCAAACTACTCTTGTCTTGATTCTCTTTAGGAAATAGGGAGAATCTGGATTCTTTCTCTCCTTCAGTTAAGTTCAGCAAGTATCTATCGGGCACTACCAGATGCAAAGCCCAGTGCAGGCATCCAGAGAGTCTGTGGAGACTCTTCATCTAGCCCTTAAAATAGATATATCCCATCTAGCCCTTGAGGATTTAGTTCCATCTTAAGATGGGACAAGTATATCCCAGCTGGCTCTCTCAGTCTCTTAAACCTGGAGATAGAGCCCATGTGTGGACTCCAGACAACACTGTGAACCTCCTGGGATGTTCTTTCTCCTCTCATTCCTAGCGTTCAGCCTGAAATCTACCCTCTTAAGAGGCCAACTTGCTCTCATTCACATGGCTCTTTGTTGCCAATCTTTCTGTCCTGCTACCCTCTTCCTTACTTCTGTGGAGTGTTTTATAATCTAAAATTATATGTTTGCTTAGTTGTTTATTGCCTGTCACAGCCCCAAAACGCAAGTGCCCTGATAGCAGAGATCTTATTGGTCTTTTTCAGCCCTGTAACACAAACAGCCCCTCTCATAGATAATGGGCTCTATGAATATGTGTGAGGTTTTTTAATGTTTATTTATTCTGAGGGAGAGAGAGCTGGCCCCCAAGCAGGGGAGGGGCAAAGAGAGCCATAGATAGAATCCAAAGCATTGTCAATGCAGAGCCCCATGTGGGGCTCAATCCCACAAACCGTGAGATCTTGACCTGTGCTGTAATCAAGAGTCAGACACCTAACTGACTGAGCCCCCAGGTGCCCCATGCACGAATACGTGTTGAACAAACCAAAGTATAAATCTGCTATAGTAATTTGACTGAATGGCAAGATGGTTGGCACCACTGGTAATTTCTGTAAGAAGGGAAAGATCCATGTTGACTCGGATTCAGAAAGGGGTAGATTTCAGTATAGACCTTAGCAGGTGGTGGGAGGTAGGCCAAGATGGACCTGCCAGGCAAGTAGAGGACAGGAGGCCTAAAGAGACAAGATATTTATGCCTAGTAGGCAATAGGGCTTGCCTCGGGGAATACACAGCACCCCCTCTAAGATTATCCCCCCTATCTCCAGCCTTTCTGAGAGCCATCCTCCCTTCTACCAAAAGTGTCAGTGTCCTGGCTGACATGTCCCAGAAGATTTATTGACATAATAGACACCATTCTAAAGAGTTGGCCCAGGATCACACATCAAAATTGCAAGTTTGAAAGGATTAGAAACATACTTTGGACACATATTTCATCTTGACTCTAGACTTAATTAAGATATTGCTAGAGCAATACCATAGACAAGAAAAGAACTAGCATTTTATGCAGCCATCTCCCATCCCTGGGAAAAATAAAATAAATGTGGATTGCATGGAGTGGAGATATTCATAATTATTTCATGCAGGAAAAAAATGAATGAAGAGGTATCAGAAGCTCATGTCATCAATTTTTGCAGATCTCGGCTTAATCAGAACACCTTATAATGCTAAAACACCATCCTCTTTATTCTAAGATGTTTGTAGATATCATCAAATCAATATCAGTTGAAATACTCTTTAATGATGTGATCATTTCAAAATTAGACTAATTTTAATTAGCAACAAAAGCATTTTTGGAACAGAAAACCTGTAGCTTTCTCAGCTGATCCATTCTTCTGCTAACATTTAAAATTTTCCTAGGGAGGAGAAAGCAGGATTTACCTTCCAGTGATTATTAATCCTGATTTTCTTAGCACCCAAGTTACTCTCAGGTAGTAAGTTAAGTTCTTAACAAAGTTGTTGACTCTTTAAAGGTCTCTAAGGTGCTGTTGGGGGTCCATTGAAATCCACTTCATGTGTTATTTCCAAGCAGTCATGAAATGGAAGAAGAAAGATACAAAGAACTCAATTCTAGGGTTCTCAACCATCCTGATCGTCTCTCTCAAATGCGTCCCACCCGCTCATCACCTCCTTCCTTGTACTTCCCCAGAAACCCCAGCCTGGAGGCCCACGGACCACCTTAGCTCATGCCTACTCATTCTTTACTGAGTCTCATATTATTGACCTACATCGACTTTTGTGGGGGAGTAATAAATGAGTTTCCTTTGTTTAAAATTTGGGAAATTTCTTCTAAGATCCAGATTTCTTCTTTTGGGAAACGAGAAGATCCTAATGATGCCAATTGTCTTTTCCCCAATGTTCCCTCTCCCCTCCCACCTTTCCAAAAGGCCCCTGACTCTGGTTCTGTTCCCACCTTTCCCTAACAACTGATCCCAGAGCCAGAAAGGGAGCTGATCCTTCTAAACCAATCAGGTCTCACCATTTTACTGGGGTCTGTTATTGGTCAAAGAGTGACAAGTGCCTTTGGGCGTGTCCAATCAGAATTCAGGAAACAATTTCAACAGCCTGGGGTTGGAAAGAGAGTTACTCCCATTCACCCCAAAGAGAATAAAAGAAAGCAAGCAGCCCCAGCTGCTATGGGCCTCAAGCCAGCAATCCTGAGCATAGCCAGCCAGGGGATGAAGCCAAATCTGACCTCAAAGTAGAAAGAAGAAAGCCCCGGGATTCTTGGTGAAACTATTGAGCCACTGATAAAACATATACCAAGCCCAGTATTTCTGGATGTCCAGTTATATGAAACATTTTTTTTAAATCCTTATTAGTAAACCCAGTTGGAGTCAGTATTTAATGCTTTCTACTGCTGGGGCAAACCTAATCTTAAGCTAGCAACAGCGACTCACATCCCTCCCTTCCATAGTTCCCAACTATGACACTCATAGTTGGGGTCCCTACCACCCCTGACTATCTCCCTGATACCTAGGCTGAGTCTTTTGATGTTTATTACCATGCTTGTAATGTTGTTTTCATATGGGAGAAGTAAGAGGAATGTGAAATATTTCTGGTACCCATGCCATTATCAAAAGTGGGGAAAAATGAGGGGCGCCTGGGTGGCTCAGTCGGTTGAGCATCTGACTTTTTATTTCAGCTCAGGTCATGATCCCAGGATCATGGGATGGAGCCTGGCATTGGGCAGGGAGCCTGCTTAAGATTCTCTCTCTCTCCCTCAGCCTCCCTCCTTCTCTGGCTTTCTCTCTCTCTCTCTCAAAAAGAAAAAAAAAAAGTGGGGAAAATGAGACCTAAAAACAGGCTGAGTATTTGAAGAAATATTTTT
>CM053563.1:18736487-18828987 GCA_028646485.1 Cryptoprocta ferox
TGTACTTGGAAAATACTCATCGCGTATCACTTTTCTTAGAGATAAGACGTTTCCTTTTCCCCCAAGGTGCCAGGATCTCTAAGTTGACATAATTCTGCACAAATCACTCCGGTGGTGTAACTTAGAGTGTCCCAATCCCCTTTGGACCCTGGCCTTTGTAACTGGGCCATCACTCACTTAGTTTCACCTTATCTTTAAATAAATGTAACCAGAAGGGACTTGTTCGGCTCACCACCTCTTGAGTGATGTGAATTATTTATGTGGTCTTCATACGCATTCGTTAAGCTGCACGCGGCCAAGTGGAGAGGAGCTGTTTGTCTCTGGTTCAGCCAGAAGGGTAAGACCGTGAGGTCGGGGTGCAGAGCAAAGACATCCAGAAGGTTTCCCCTGGCTTGGTCGTGAAGAAGGGGGACAACCTGGGGTTGTCATCTTTGTCAGGCTCCTGGGTGGCTGTGCTTTAGAGGGAGCTACTGAGGCTGGCCATCCACCAGGGAGATGTGGGAGTCACGGGCCTCAGCCACAACCTGCCTGGCCTGTAGCCATAAGCCCTATGATACAGGCTCTGAAATTCGGGCCTCATTTGGCTGGCAGAAAGGCCTATGGCGGGTAAGAAGGGGAGCAGGCAGGGCTGCAGCCCCGTGGGAGTTTCCTAGAAAGAAAATCAGTCCAGAATGATCTCTCCAGACTGGACTCTAAGACAAAAGCGTGTTCTGGTTAATTGGGCATTCTGGTTAATACAGATTTACCACTTGGTACTGAGGAAGAATGAAATTCCTGTTAAATTTCATTTAAAAAATGAAGTTAAAAGTGCTGGGCAAGGGCAGCTCAACCTCTCTGGGCTTCATCTATCAAATGCACTTGAAATCATCCAGTTCATACAAGCAGCGTGAACAGGAAATGGAATAATAGATAAATAAATGTGCTTTCTAAGCTCTGAGCTCCTCTGTGATCGTCAGCTGGGTGTCCGTGTCCATGGAGTGGCAAATTTCGAACAATAAAACTTGGGGACTGTCTTCTTTCTGAAAACCCTTGCAGGAACAGGATCGTTTTCCTGTGGGAAGTAGAAGGCCCTTGTCCACCCCCACGAGTCTCCAGTCCTCACTGTGAGCAGTGATTAGGGCTTGTAAACTTCCTGAGTGCTTGAGATTTGTTTGGGATTCTGGCTTAACAAGAACTTGCTCTGTTTGGCATGGGACCCTGGAATATTCAACCTGGAAAGGCAACTAAGGCCTAGAGAGAAAGCACTTACCCCTCAATTTGATATTTGGGGATCTATTGAAATTTGCTTCCTGGTCACCATGGTGTAATGCTCTCTCTACCAGACTTAACCGTCTACAAAAGCCAAGCCAGTGACCTAACGAATAAGGTGAGGAGGGCTGTAACTGGCCTCACTGGGACCATAGCCCTCTGACACATGATCTCTCTATTTTCAAAGAGAAGCACAAGTTTCAACTTTCTATATGAAATGCCCTGAATATCAAACATCTGCTATTTAAAATGCTTTAGGAGTGATGGTACCTGGGTGGCTCAGCGGTTAAGCATCCGACTTCATCTCAGGTCATGATCTCACATTCATGGGTTCAAGCTCTGAGTTGGGCTCTGTGCTGACAGCTCAGAGCCTGGAGCCTGCTTCGGGTTCTCTGTCTCCCTTTCTTTCTGCCCCTCCCCTGCTCATGCTCTGTCTTTCTCTCTCAAAAATAAATAAATAAATAAATTAATTAATTAATAAAATCCTTTAAGAATGCTATGGATGTTGAACAAAACATCCCACCCTCCCACCACTGGTCTGCCCTTTATTTTTGTTCTCACAGTTTTGAGTATTAAACTTCCTTGAAGGGCTTATGTTTTATTTTCACTTCCAGATAAGGAAACCAGCATGGCCCAGTTTGCCCAGAACTTGACCAGTTTTAAGCACGGACTGTTTCATGTCCTGGGAACCTCTCCGTCTCCAGCACACCAGGCCACTTGGTCACCCGGCTGCTTGGGAGAGGTCCGCACATTTGCCAGCCTTTTCTGAGTAGTGACAACCCCGAGCTAAGGTATGAAAAACATGTGTGGGATCAAACAGAATCCAGATTTAAATTCTCTCTGTGTCACTTACCACCTGTGTGAGACTGTGAACATGGGCCTCAACTTCTCAGGGCTCAGTTTCCTCCTCTGTAAAATGGGAATATAAATGGCATCTACCCCCCACAGCTGTGGAGATTATATGGGACAATAACCATGAGGTGCCCAGGTCCAATAAAAGCCATTATTATCATTATCAGGTAAGTGTTTATGGTATCAGAATGTTGGTGTTGACTGCTGACCCAAAACCCCAGGGTCTTCTGGGACTGTCCCCTGTCAGCTGCCCACTCATCTCTCTCGGGCCCCTTAGCCACGTCCTTGGAAGTTTAGACACAGAAATGTCTGTAATACTGTGTTAGGAAAAGAGGCCTCACCTGCCCGTGGGCCCCTCCAAAGGGCTTTGCTCAACAGAAGGACTGTGGTTTCCCACATCTGCTTGGCGATTTGAGGGACTGCAACCTGTCTCTCAGGCGCTGGAAGAAACCAAGGTGTTGACCCAAGAGAAAGAAGTTCTGGCCGTCCCCTCCTCTCTGTTCCTTGGAAACTGGGAGGAGAAGGCACTGGTCAGCCGGCCGGGCCAACAGCATATACTGTGTCTCCTTCTGTCCAGACGAATTGAAATTACAGGAAACTCCCACAGCCTCTAGTAGGTTTACCATAAGTACTTTGCCTTAGAATATTGTATTACAGACTCCGGGCAAAGTAAAGCAAAGCAAAGCAAAGGACTTCCATGTAGTTTGAAAGAAAAGAAAGAGGAGTGTTTTTGTTTGTGTGTGTTTGTTTCTTGACAAATGCCAAGACTGCCAAATCATGGCTTCCCGTTGACTGAAGGTTGTTCCTAATAGTGTTCTGTGATCTATTTCTTAGCCCCCCAAAATTACCAATTAAAAAAGGGAAAATGTCACAGAGACCCACTACATTTCTAAGGAGTTATTTGGAGTTGTTGAATTCGTATTATAGGGCTTTCAAACTCAGTATTGAATAAATATCAAATTCCCCAGGAGACAGAAATGGCTCCAAAGAGATTTTCCCCAGGGTCTTAAGATCTGTAAATCGAGATAATTCTACGCATTGCTGCCCGAGTATGGAAATTACCAACAAAAGAAATTAAGAGCAGGAACCCCGTGATTAGACTAATGCATTGATCAAGTTGTTCTTCTCTGTTTCACTGCCAGCACGCACATAAATAACATGTGGGCAATTACCGTGAGTAAATTATATGTGTTTTATAACCTTCCGTGAACATTTTTCCTTTAAAAAAACAGCAAAACAAAGCCAAACAAAAATATTCCTCAGGGGAATTGAGCATCAGACAAAGAGTTAAATATGTTTTTGAATTTTTCTGTGGAGGGGAGCATAGAGTGGGGTGAGGTGGGACGCTCTCTGTAACAGTGGTTGGGCTGGAGGTGAATTCCTGCCTGGATATCAGGTGCATCTCACACTTGTTTCTTCTTCTGCACAAATCTCCTTCAGCTTCATGGTTCTCTCTTTCCTTCTGTCTCTCTTTCTGCATCTTCCTCTCCCTTTGTTTCCTCTGTGTCTCTGTCTCATAGAGTCAGGAGGAGTAGAGAAGAGAATAAGACCTTTCCAAGCCCAGTCAATAGTCAATGGAGGGGCACCCAACTGGATTAGTAGGTAGAGCATGGGACTCTTGATCTTGGGAATGTGGGTTTGAGCTTCACATTGGGTAGAGTTTACTTAAAAAATAGTCAATGGATTGTGAGTTTGAGCCCCATGTTGGGGGTAGAGTTTACTTAAAAAAAAAAAAAAAGTCAACGGACCAGTTAGGTGGGGAGCTGCCACTTCAGATGCTAGTAACGGAGGAGAGAATTTCTTGCCACTACACTGGCCTAACAGATGACCCTGTGCTCAGGACTCACACATTGAGCAGCCTTGCCCTTCTGTTGACCAGCATAGTCTACCAGCTCTATGCCCTACCCCCAAAGTAAGGGTCCCAAGGAAGCCATTCTGTAGGACACTAACTCTGCTTTGGGGCTTGTGGGGAGGCAGCAATCTGGATGCCTGTCTCTCTGGGGACTGCTGGTCCAAGCTGCCACCTGCTTTCCCCTCCTCTGTCACAGCTTCCTGTGTGGGCGCCTACTTTATCTCTGTGGCCTTCCACACCCATGGTGCTCACAAGCTCACAGCCAAGTGGGACCTTTCTCCCCACTGTGTGTCTGGTCTGGCAGCATCCTTGCCTCCCACCCCCCTCACCAGCTCAGATCCTTGCAGTTCTAGACAATGCTGACAGGTCACTGACACAACAGACCTCAAGCCTGGGGAGGACCAGAGCTTCCCCCAGCAAAACCAAGGCAGGCTCAGTGCCGGAGCAAACTAAGGTCTTTCTCCAAAACCAAGATTTCCCCCTATTTGTCTCACAGTGTTAAACTCTCCAAGCATTTGATCAATTTGGGCAAAATGTAGCTATTTACTAAACCTTCAGAGGCCACTCCCTCAATTGGACCCAGGCTCAGCCACTTGCACCAGAGTCTTCCCCAATCTCTGGCAAACCTCTCGAGGGTGTGGGTTCCGGAACCAGGTGGATCTGGGTTCGTGCTCTGCCTCTGCCCCTCCCTCTGTATATGCTTGTACAAGCTGGTCACACCTCCACACTTCTATTTTCTCATCCATAAAAAGGGGTGATAAAAGCAGACAGAAGCTCACTGTAATATCAAGTTCAATCACATCAAGAAAGCATATAGCCCAGTTCTGGCATGTAGTGGATGCCAATCTTTTTGGTATGAGACCAGAATCATGGAGAAAATTAGCAGGTGATGGCCAGGGGTCTGCCAGGTCTTTGTGTAGACCTTGCTTAGGACCCCCCAGGACACAGAGGAAGCCACCAGTGATGAGTAGAGCACCCACTGTATCTCACTCTTTCATCTCAGAGCATCTGGTCAGGTCCTCAGTGTAAGGAGAAGGCATTCCATCTCGCGATTTGGTTACGGAGGAAGGATGCTCTTTCATGCTTCATCTTTCAGTGTCTCTGGATGCATCTACGTCCCTCGCTGGTCACATGCCTCCCTCACGCGTGGCCTCCCTTCCTCAGAAGGACCTTTCCTGCCTTCCTGGGGTAGGGTCCTGAGCTGAGCCTTCCCATTTCTCTCTGTGCATTCTGGCTGACTGCACCAAAACATAAAAATCTTGATTTAAGTATTTTTGTATTCAAGGATCATACGCAAGTGTTCATTTGAAGGTTCAGTGGCATTTTGAAATGAGAACATCATATATAAAGATGTCAGCGACGGAGCCTCCCACAGTGAGGTTGAAAGAGAGAGAGGAACAAAATGAATAGAAGAGTTCCCAGGATCCAAGAAATTTTAACATCTCATTATTTAGATTACCCTACATATAATTTTCCAATATTTGGTATTATAGACTTTTGAAGGTATTGGTTAAAATTACTTCATGCCTGACATCAATTTAGTCTTATTCATTATCTAGCTAAAATAAAACCTTAAAAATCGCTGATTAGAGTAAGTAAGCAATTTTCTGATAAATGCAAATTCCCCACCATTTCCAAAGGAGCGCTCACAGCAGACAGAAATAGAAGGGCCAGGGGGTAATGGTCCTTCAGTGTTTCAGCATCCTGGCATGGAGGATGTGGATTCGGGAACACTCCTAATGCCTGCAGGATTTGATTGTGTTTGGAACGTGCCCAGATTTCCCCACAGTCTCCTGCCTCCATGACGGGCCAAATGCTGTGGACTCCACTCCCCCTAATGACGGCAATTGTGGTGTGATCGTCTCTTGTACTCATTGCCTTGATTTTGCCCCCAGCCCTTTGTGAGCCAGTGAACCATAGGATCGATATGTCCCTGTCATCTCAGAGTGAGCACAAACAGATGCATCACTGTGTCTGATCTGGGTCCTCACTCAGGGGCTTCCTCCCCAGCCACAGAAGGTCCTGGCCATTGTGTCTCCTCAGCCTGGCTGGGGCCCCAACTCAACACCACTGGCCTGCACCTCCAAATCAGTTACCCCAAATAACAAATCTGCATCGCACTGACTCCCCCCGCCCCCCCCCCGGAGCTACAGATGCTCATTTAGGGAGTGGTGTTGTCCAAGCAGGAAGGACGGCCACCCCAGACACTCAGTGGCTGGAGTCAGACTTGTTCTCACCATGCGAACCTCCATAGAGATCAACAGCCAGGTGTATATGTACTACTGTAACTTAGAGAATTTGAGGAGACCTACCCCCAGGCATAAGTAATTTCCTCTCTGAAGGTCTTTAAAACAATTTTTTAATGTTTATTTATTTACTAGAGAGAGAGAGAGCACAAATGGAGGAGAGACAGAGAGAGAGGGAGACATAGAATCTGAAATAGGCTCCAGGCTCGATGCAGGGCTTGAACTCACACACATGACCTGAGCCAAAGTCAGACACTTAACCAACTGACTGAGCCACCCAGGTGCCCCTTAGCCCTCCAGGATCTTTAAAGCATCTAAATTTTTATCCAAAGTTGCTCCTTTGGCTCAGTGTGTTTTCTTGAAAAGCCCTTAGGCCACGTCCAGATGTGTCACCCAACCTTGCCATTCCTGTCCATGTCCTACAGGTCTGGTGCTCTCTTGGGACCTGACACTGTTAGTCCCCTGTCTGATTTGTTTCCCTAGGACAGACAGGTGTGTATTCCCAACCCCACCACTGAGTTCTGTCCAGAAGTGTGGTGCTCGGGGGATCTACTCAAAGGCTGAAATGCCCCAGCACAACTACGACTGCAGTTAAAATATTGAAAATTATTGTCCTGGTTGGCAAAAAGCCAGCCTCCCATTCCTTGAAGGTCCTCCATATCCTGGCCATCCCAGCCCTGCTCCAGACCCCAGGACTTTCCATGACCCAAAGGCTATAAGACCCATGATTGGCAGGTTCCAGTAAGCTGCTCCCATTTTGCTTGTACAATAAAGGCTGTTAAATATTTGTGTAGTATCCCTCTTCCCTCCTTGGAAATGAAAAAAGGTTTCTCTTCTATTCTCCACATCTGTCCCCAGAGATACAGACAACTCTGCTTATCTCACAGGGAGTGAAAATTAGGAATGGCCTGTGTTGTATTCCTAAGTGGGCACACTAGATGGGTCAGTGTAACCTTGAACTTAATCTTGGGGAACAGGCAAGATGATCGGCAGGCATCAGGCTGTCATCACCATCCTCCACCAGGACAGGGCCGAGGGTAACATGGCCCCATGCACAGTCACTCATGCAGGGACAAGGACAGTGGGATGACTTTATTCCTCCACTTCTTCCATCACTGCAGACCTATCCACATAGCTCTCCTCACCCTTCTCTTATGGTCCTGGTTGCATCCAGGATATGCTCATCTTCATCCTTCCAAAATGTCTGCCTATGACAAAAACTATGTCCTTGGAATCTCAAAGCCTTCTTCTTTCAAACAATATGCTGTGCTATTTTGAAACGCAATAGCTTAGAATCTACTCCCTATTTCTTGCTCTAAACATTTCTGCTGCAACAACACCTTTACCAGGTCAGTGAAGATGGGAAGCCCCAGCTTCTGGAGCTGAGGGCTAAGGCGGAACTTATGGAAGCGTGTATGTGACCTTGTGAAGGGGTGCTGGCCATGGCACATCAGTTCATCTTCTTCTCTAGCATCTTGTTCCCTTTCTTCTTTGGGGAGTTAGTGACTCCCATCCCAATGTGTTAAGGGTTGAGAGGTAGCCAAAAGGTGTTCCCACTAGCACCAACCTTGCCATTATCTTGAGCAACTTTACCTTTCAGTTCCTTTCCCCCCAAAAAGCAACCCTATCCCTAGCTAGCCCACCATTGGCCCTGTCTTCTCCAGAACTGCCCCCTGTTGGCATTTCAAAAAGCTCACGTGGAGCACCTGGGCGCCTCAGTCAGTTAGGCATCTGACATCGGCTCAGGTTATGATCTGAAGGTTCATGAATTCAAGTCCCATATCAGGTTCTGTGCTGACAGCTCAGAGACTGGAGCCTGTTTCTGATTTGGTGTCTCCCTCTCTCTCTGCTCCTCCCCTGCTTATGCTCTATTTCTCTCTTTCTCAAAAATAAATAAAAACATTTTTTAAACTGTTTCAAATTTTTTAAAAAAATTAAAAAACAAAAACAAAAAACAAAATGCCCACAGTACGTGCTGTGACCACAACCACCTCTCCCTCTGGCTTTTGCTCAGTGGACCCAGTGTTGGTATTCCTGGCCTCATGTGTTCTTCAGATGCCTTAGCCCTCAAACTCCTCCAATATTTTCCATATTTCTTCCTTTCTTCCCAATCCAGGGCCCATCCCTTCACTCATTCACCCCTTTGTCCCCTAGCCCCCCCGACCATCAAGACCAGCCCAGAATCAGCCCCAGTGTATGCTCTGTTCCCATAGTGGTAACTGCCTCACTGGGCTGTCTCCCTGCCCCCACCCCATCCTTTTCCTAGCTCATTTCCACTTTCTCTACTCTCCTCAAACTCTTGACCATGCCATCCATTTCTTCATTCTCACAAGGTGAACAACCAAGAGCCCCTTCAATTTCCTGAACCCCATTCTCAAGAGTTAACTCCGTTTATCTTTTTTTTTCCCCACTACCTGTCTACAGCAAACACCTCCACCTGTGCCTGGGATTTTACTCCTTCCTTTCGCGTCAGGCCCCCCTCTCCATCCTCCCCCTCTGTCCTCTGCTTCTTCATCCCTGCCTTTTACTGACTTCTCCATGTCTGTCTTTGAGCAAGTTTAAATCCTTTCTCTCCCATAGAAAGTAACAGGAAATACTGTCCCCAGGTCCCCACGTCCTCCAGCTACCCCCCTCACTTTTAATTCTTTACCATCCCTACTCCCATTCCTTTTTACGTGTCTTTCAAAGTGTGTTTGGATGTTTCTTATGCAGGTGGGGGTTTTTTTACTTGCACAAATGGCAGTGCATTAATTATCTTACCCTCTTTCTTATAGTTTTCACTGAGCCTGGTGTTTTTATGCCCATGCGTGTTGCCAAGTGATGACGTAGTCGGCAGCTTCTGCTGCCGCATGGTACCCTGAGGTGGGGATCCACCAGATGACATGGCCCTTCGCTCTCCCAGAGATGGATGCCTAGGTTGTTTCCAGCTCTCCATCACCACAGGCAGGGCTGAAAGGGACACCTTGCCCAGGTCCTTCTGGGGAGTTGTGTGAAAATTTCTCAGAGACATGTACCAAAAAGCAGAACTGGCCAGGCAGACAGGACGTGGATTGTCATTTTGACTCACCTCTGCCAGGTTGTTTTCCAGAATGTTTGCATCGGCCTATACCCCAACTAGCTCTGCATGAGAGTTCCTGTAACCCCGCATCCTGCCAGCGGTTAGCATCATCCAGCTGTCTAATTCGTGCCAATCTAATAGACACCAAGGGGCATCTTCTCGTTGTTTTAATTGTTGTTTCTCTAATTTCTGATAGGTCTGAGTAACTTCATACATTTTCCTTTAACATTTTGGATTTCTTCTTTTGTAAGTTGCATGTTTCACATCCTTTGTCTCTTTTGTAGTTGTTCCTTTCTTCTACATTTGCTAGCATCCTTTGTATTACCTAAATATAACCACTTGTTGGTCAAAGAAATTCCAAATATCTTTTCCCAGTCTGTCATTTGTGTCTCCATTGTGTCCACGGTTTCTTTAGTTATGACAAATTGATCTTTAGTTACTGCCACCTCTCTAGAACACACTTCTTGACCCTAGAACACACCTTTGCATACTCTTGTAAAATGCAGATAATAAGGGTATTTACTTCACATGGTGGTTTTGAGGACTCAACAAGACGGCACGTCAAATTCATATAGTGAAGCTCAAGGAGCACAGGGTGTGTAGTAGTCATAGTATTTGGTGGTATTGGTAGTTGTTGGTGTTTTCTTGGGATTTTATGGGTTCCTCAATGACAGCTGAAGCTATATCATAAGTGAAGCAGAAGCTGATCAGATGCCACATCAGTCTGTCACATTCTCTCTCTCTAACAAGAACCACCTGTGGTCCTATTCTATCAGCAGCCTTGGGTGGTGGTGACCTCACCTTATCCATGCAATCTGTACAGCACATACATTTCCTGAGACTGTATCACAAAAGCACGTAATTCCCAAAGCTGGTTAATATTTACTGTAGGCTGTTCAGTCTGGAACTTATGACCCTGCCAGGTGTTTTGCAAAGTTCCAAACCCATGCTGATCGACTTGGGTGTGTGGGTGCCTCCTCATCTGTCTCTGTGGATCAGATGATCAGGCGGGACTCCCTTTCTGGGAGGAATGATTTCCAAAGGCTGCCTGGGTGAGACCTCCCTGAACAACATTACTGTGAATCAGATTCACACACATTTCATTTCTCCCCCTCACATAGACTTGAAAATTAAAGGCAGGAATCTTTGTCAGAATGCATCGTGGCTGTGATAGGTGACAAGAGGCCACTGTGGGATATTCGAGTAGTTTTAACAAATCTGATCTCATCCGAGAGATCTGAAGGTCTCCTGTAGGAGAGGTCTGGTGGAGGCCACTCTTGCAGCCAGAGGAAACAGCAATCCATCCGCCCTGGCCTGCACCTGCTCAAGGTGCATTCCAACCAACAGCTTCCTCTTCCTCCAAACTGTGAAAATCCTTACTCTCTGAGACCTTCCTATTCTTCTCAGATGGTGCCATTCCATGTAGTCATTAAGGTGGAAAGATATTGCACTTTGTACCTATTCATTCAACAGATGGGAAAACTGAGGCCAGAAAGGTCAGTGAAGCCCCTCAAGGGAGCACAGCCAATCAGTCAGTAAGAAACTCAGCTGTAGAACACAGCACTGTTTCTTCAAAGTGCTCTTGTCCACTCACAAAGAGACCTGTCTCTCCGAGGAGGATTCCAGAACAAAGGCTTCACCTTCTCAATGGTGTGTTGTCTAAGGTGAGCTCCTGAGACTTAGCCACATGAAATGTGGAGCCAGGAAAAGGCCCACTGGGACACAAGTTTGGAGAAGCTCGCCTCCGATAGCCACTCACTGAGACCACTGCAACTGGAGCTGTCGTTCACTAAGAGCTTTCTGTGCTGCCCAAAGCCATTTTCCTGACATCACCTCACCTTGTGAGATAGCCTGTAAGTGACAGGTCTGAAATCCACAACAGTTCTGTTGAAAAATAAAGCTGGATCTGTTCCTAACACCACATACGGGGGTGAAATTGAGATGGATTAAAGACTTACATATCAGACTGCAACCCAGAACTGGTGTGGGTTATCTACTGCTTAGTAACAAATTACCTCAGAACCTAGTGCCTTCAAGCAATGTGCACTGTTACCTCTGTGGGTGGGAAACCCAGCTGTCCCTTAGCTGGGGCTTCTACTCCAGGGTCTGTCACAGACTACAGACAAGGTCACAGCCTGAGCCGCGGTCACCTCCAGTCTACCAGGGTACCCATTGGCTTCCAAGCTCCTGTGAGTGTTCGGCTCTCCACAGACTGTGGGCCAGAGGGCCTAGGATCCTCACCATGGGCTGGCCGAAGGACCACTCTCAGCTTCTTGCTAACGTGGCTCTCCAACACACCAGCTTCCATCACCCATAATGCCTGCTAGCAGATGGAAGGCCACAATCTGTGGTCATCTAATCACGGAGGGCCCTCCCATCATGTTTGGCACACCCCCTTGGTTAGAAGTGAGTCGCCAGCTTCGGCACCTCCTTGAGGCAAGGAGCGTTCACAACCGTGTGGATACCAGAAGGCAGGGATCACTGGAGGCCATCTTAGAAGCCTTCCTACCACAGAACTATAGAAACAAACAACAACGAGAACTTCTGAAGATGCCGTGAACAGTGGGTAGACAATGATGGAATGGGCAGAGATAGTTGTGATGCCTAAACTGACAAGAAACTCCTATAAATCAGCAAGAAGAAGACAGCAATCCCAGAAGGAGAAAAAAATGCACAAAGGCTATAAATAGTCAATTTACAGAAGAGATTCAAAAGGCTAATTAATAAGCACATAAAGAGATGCTCACATTTATTAGTAATTAGAAAATGCCATTAAAACACGATAGCACTTCACACCTTCTAGAATGGCAAAATAGACAGCTGGATAGTGCCACGTGTTGGCAGGCATGCGGGGCTTTCATCACTGCTGGTGGGAGTGCAGACCCGAGCACCCGCCCCGGGAGCATCTGTACCGCCTAGTCAGATTGCTTCTATGTATGCGCTGTGGCCCAACGGTTCTGCTGCCAGATGCAGGTCCCAGAGAAACCCTTGCTCTCATCCCCAACGACGCCCCTTGCAGCATTACAACCTGGTTGCAACATGGGTGCCCTCTCCTGGGAGAATGGATGGGCCTGAGGGAGCAGTGTGTGTGGAACCCAGAGCATCAGATGGTGTGTTTATAGGGCAACGTGAGTACATGTGACAATCACAGTGCCTTGTGAAACAAGAAAGTACATAAGGAGATAAATAACACAGTACCATTTATGTAAGTTAAAAATACATGCAAACAAACCAAAAATGCATGTTAAACAAAATTCACACATTTCCTATAGGAGTAGGAGTAACATGAGGGACAAAGGGAATAAGTATACAACTCAAGAAAGGAGCCATGTCCAGACCAGAGACATTCAAGTTCTAAGAGCTGAGGTGTAGGGGAGTTTAGCCCTCTGTCTCTGAGGGGGAAAACGCAAACAAAGCAAAACTGCAAGTTTTGCTAACTCTTCAGACCACTCTATTGAGTGCCGTACTCTACCGTGGAAAAGCACCCTTGAATTTGGCCCAACCAGGTGCTGGCCAGCTTATTTGATCCCTGTGTTCTTTTTCGATGTAAGACCTACTAATAATGGTTAGAATCTGTGCTTGTGGACATGCGCGTTGGAAAACACAGTTTGCGATAAATCAACCTGCTGACTTTGCATCCACTCCTGTGTCCCGGGAGCTCGTTGTGTGTTTATGCTTGTGTGTGAGTATGTGTATGTGTGTGTGTACAAACAAATGGGATGGTTTCTCTTGGGAATTAATGGTGCTGCTCATGGGCGCATTTCTCAGGACCGCTTAAAGGGTTAATTTGGCTGGATATAAACTCTGACATGGCTTGTGACTGTGTTCTTAAGACACTGAATTGTTTCTCTTATTTTCATCTTATCCCATTTTTTCGAATAGCGTCTCCCAGCGATCAAGAGTGGACACTAAATAATTAAGCTCTGGGTTAAGCTCGCAGATAGAAGGCATGAGGTCTGATGTGTGGGAAAACACACACACACGCCATCTCATCCAGTCTCCCAAAGAGGGTCTAGCTTCCAATATTATCAGCACCTGGCAGGATGAGACTATTTTATGTAAATGGATTCATTATTATTAATTTCTGCCGGCACTGAACGATTTATGAACTGCTTTTCGAATGTAGAAAAGTGGTTCATGAATCAGAAGGAAAAATGTTCCCCAAAACTGGCATCGATAAATAACGACTTTTATTCATGGATCCCGCCCATGGTGTCTTTTATCTTCGGGAAGGATGGAATGGAAATTACAAAATCACTGCGGGGGTGGGGGTCTGGGACAAACAAGGAAGCAAGGGTCAAAGAATGGGAGAGGTAGTTCCTGAGGCAGCTCAAGGGGAGGCAAGGTGTACCAGCCGAGGTTACCCTCTGGGGCCTTCTCCTGCGGGACCTTCTCCCTCTCTCTCCTTTCTCTCCTGTGTGTAACTGTGCTGAACTAAAATAGTTTTGCATGTCTCCAATTGCAGATGAGATTCAGCAGGTATCCCAGTCTCTAAAAAAAAAAAAAGAAAGAAAGAAAAAAAAGTCTTCAGGGGCTCCTGGGTGGCTCAGTCGGTTAAGCATCCAACTCTTGATACCAGCTCAGGTCATGATCTCGAGGTTGGTGAGTTCGAGCCCCACACTGGGCTCTGTGCTCACAGTACAGAGTCTGCTTGGGATTTTCTCTCTCTCCCCCTCTCTTTGCCCCTCTGCTCTCTCTCTCTCTTTTAAAATAAATATATAAATTTAAAAAAATCTTCAATTGCCAAACACACTTTGACCCAGTCTCCCAGGATAGACAGCCGGGGAAAGTCACGAGCACAGTGAGGTGGCAGCCAGAGGTGTCAGTCCCAGGCCTTTCTCTGGAGGGACATGTGGAGGCACTTTGGACGTGCAAGGTAAGGAGAGGAATTAAGGACTGTCAGATAAACACTGCTTGAGTGCACATTTCTAGGATCTAGAGTCAGTGGCTACAGGGCTCTTTGGTACCAGTTTCACAATATTATTTCTGGGTTCTGCCAATCAGAAAAGACCTTAAATGCTGTTGGACTGCTGCCTTAGATATTTCATAGTTCACGAAGCAGACGGGCAAGGCTTTCCCAGCTTTGGCAGACAGAGGGAATTCGAGACTGTTCCTAAAGCCCTGAGACCTTGCCAAATGGCTACCTCTCTCACCTGGAGAGAGAGATCGGAGCGAGCAGTCCCCTCCTCGGCCTCCAGATGGGAACACAGCTAGCAAGTCCTCCCAGGGATTTGGAAGTTCATAGGCTGTCTGCACCAGTCCCCAGAGAAGCGATTAATCAAGCTACAAATAATCTGGAGCGGCCTGAAGCTACAGGGGAGTTACCACTGTAGGATTAATGCAAACACATACCCACTTGGGGGAAGTGGGAGCCAGAGAGGGAAAAACAATGGTTGAAGTAGTGGCCCCCGACTCTACCCGCCAGCTCACTCAATCAGCTTTTGCCCAGAAATAAGCATAAAATTGAGCCATGAATCTGCTGTCCCTTCTGGGTCTCATTCCCACATGCCTGTCCTTGGGTGGCCATCTCATGGTGTGTGATTCTAAGGCTTTAAAATATTCCTTTTCAATACAACTGCTTAATCTAGCGTTCCGCTACAGAAACAGTGATCTCTTTCCACCCCAGAAGATAAATTGGAAAGCCAGTTGTGGGGATCCTGAAAGCTCTTGTGGCCGTTTCCAAAGGCACCCTTCTGTCCCTAGATAAGATGTGGCTTCACAACCGTAGTTAAGTTGGCTTTCCATATTAATGAACTCCTTCCTACCTCTCAACACTGTTGTGAATAAGCAGAAAAGTACCTTAAAAGCAAACAAGCAAGCAAACAAACGAACAAACACATTTTGTTCTTTTTTGTGGTGCACTGAGTTAATCTGTGCACCATTTCTGAGCAGCAAGTGAACACCACTTTTCTTTAAAGGAAGAAAGACAAAGATACAAAGATGGGTATCCTACTATGACATGCCAAAAAGCTGGAGTCAAATCAAGATGAAAACTTATCATTTCTAAGTCTTCCTCTAAGAGATGTATCCATTCAGGTATTGGACACCTTCCAGGTTCCACCCCTGTGCTGGCCCATGTGGATATAACCATCAACAAGACCAAAACAGCCCCTGCGTGTCCCCAAGGAGTTTATATTCCGGTAGCAGGAGATGACAGTAATAAGAGGCAATAATAAAATAAAACCGGATAATGAAGCAGTGGTATTTTTTTTCTAGAAAACTGAATGGTCAAGAGAAGGTTTCCAATAAAAAGAAGGAGGGGCGCCTGGGTGGCTCAGTTAGTTAAGCATCCAACTTCGGCTCAGGTCATGATCTTGCAGTTTGTGAGTTCAAGCCCTGCGTAGGGCTCTGTGCTGATAGCTCAGAGCCTGGAGCCTGCTTTGGATTCTGTGTCTCCCTCTCTCTGCCCCTCCCCTGCTCACGCTCTGTCTCTCAAAACAATAAATAAATGTTTAAAAAATTTTAAAAAAGGAGAAGGAAACAGCAATATGGAGAACTGAGAGACAAGTCCAAATAGCAAGGCATGCGAAAGTCAAGGGACAAACAGGGTCAGCCCCAGACACGGCGAGGGGAAGGGTAGAAAAAGAGTTCAGAAAAGCCAGCAGAGTCAAAGCGTGCCAAACCGGTGATAAGGTGCTCGAATTTTATTCTTAATGCAATGGGATGATTTGTTGGATGAGTAACCAAGAAGATTAATTTCAATTACTTTATTACCATGGAACTTCACTGAAGAAATCGCACTTTAAAAAAAGCAAAAATAAAAAACCAAAACACAAAGAAACATATTTTCTCAACCTATTGGCAAAATCAGTCCTCAAGGAGAAAGAGTGGATTGGCTGTCATTAGGAACTGAGTAAATCACCTATTGCCTTTAAATATCTCCTCTGGTCTGGTTGCTCCAACATAAGCAAACCTCTTTGCTACTCAGGACACCAAAGGTTGTCCAACTCTGAAGAAGTAGGGGTTGAAAGAAAAGGCATTTGGGAATTAAATATATGCTTCAATCAGTTGAACTTTTATACAGATTGACTGCGGTGAAAAATTAGAGCTTTGTGTAATCCAATAGAGTAAAATCAAATGCCCCAAATAAATAAATAGTTGTCTTTTTTTATTAGCTTTCCATCACCCTCGGATCCATTTGTAAGTTGCATTGTGTCACCTCTGTTTTCATTTGCAATGTTGCCTCTGAAAACTGTTTTGTTTATTTGAGCTCAGCAATCAGGCTTAAATGTACCAATATATATTGTTCTAAAGTGTATATTTTTTCTGTCTACCAAAGACATAGTGACTACTCCTTTTATGGGAAACCAGTTATTAATCCAATAAGTCTGCATGAATCAATATCTTTGTGAAATGACACCGTGTTCAAGTTATTTTATGTTATGTTGATGGTTAGCTAATTTTGGAATGGAGACATTTCTTCTAGAAACAGACATAGTATAATTTAGTGGTGAAAACGTCAATCACCATAGGTTGTATGTCTTTGTCCAGGCAGAAGAGGGCAGATTTATTGAACGGAAATGCAGCTATATATTCTTTGCCGCACTGTGACCCAAAACATCCATTCTGCTTATAATTTTGTTTGGCACAATGGCATCAACTGCAATCACTAGCAGGAAGATGATGCCAAAAGCCATTGTTCTTGGGTTCTGACTCAGTAGTCTCACTGGAGGCTGATATGGTTACCAGTATCAACATGGTATCAACATGACACAACACAATGGTATTTTTCTCTGTTGGCAGACATCTACAAAAGGAAAATCTGCATGATACTAAGAAAGTTTGTAAAATGCAGTCTGGGAAAACCCATTTCAGTAGAACTACTTTTCCTAATATCTGACAGTCCACCCAGAAGGATCTGATTCTTGGATTCTCCATTGACTCGGAAGTATCTTCTTTCCCAAGGCAATTCTCTTTGCTCTGCCCCTCCCATCCCTCGGGTGTTTTAGCCAAGCAAAAGGTATGGGGAGAAGAAAAGGAAGAATCCAATGGTCCCAGGAGGTGACAGACAAAGAGCCAAAAACATGGAGACTCAGACAGGGTAATAACTGCTGACAAGCTTGGACAGAGAAAACTCGTAAGCACACAGGAATTAACAGCCATTTGGGTACTGAGGTAGCCAAAGGAGTTTAACTGAGTTGTAGGTAAAATGATAACTTAGGGACATATTTTCATCCCTGAGTGAAACAAAGTGCTCACGTGTCACAGTAAGGATTTCTCTTCTAAGCCAGTCATCAACATCAACATCACCAGTGGGATAAGAAAGGCATGTGTGCTAAATTGCTCCATCAATGGCTGTAATGAGTCATACTGCCCAGTGTCCAAGCTCTCCCACGTTGACTCTGGGCTTGGCTACGTTACTTGCTTTGGCTCATGGCTCATCAGCAAGCAGGAAGCAAACCCTGGATGGTACCTTGGAGCTGCCCTGTAGGACCATGGTCACTTGGAAATAACAGTAATAAATAACTTTTAAACATTACTATTTGGGAGCTCCGGGGTGGCTCAGTCGGTTAAGCATTCGACTCTTGATTTCTGCTCAGGTCATGATCCCGCAATTTGTGGGTTCGCACCCCACATCAGGCTTTGTGCTGACAGTGTAGAGCTTGCTCAGAATTCTCTCTCCCTCTCTCTCTCTGCCCCTCCCCCCATCAAAATAAATAAACTTAAAAAAAAAACCACTTCTATCCACACTACTTTTTAAAGAGGTTAAAGCCTTTTAGATGTATTATCTCACATGTCCTGACCCAGCCCTCTGACTTAATTACTATTAGAATGAATGACCATTTCACAGGTGAAGAAACTGAGGTAAAAGGGCACAAAGAATGGAGTGCCTTGCCCAAGGTCATACAACTGGCAAGTGATGGGCTGGATGTACACAGGGCTGCATGGGGGTTGAGGCCAGATGACTGTCTGACTGAGGGAGAAGTGACCTCTGTGTCTCCCTCCTAAGTCGCATTCCCCGCCTCCCCTCTGCCCCCAGAAAATTGCCCTGCCCCCCCCCACCCAAATAAGTGTGAAAACTTAATTGCTCTTAGTCAAGGAAACTTGGAAGAGTTTGATCAGTTTCTGGCCTCTGATTATTTCCCCAGAGGGTCCCCTCTGCTAGCATGGGGCTTTATTCATACTGCTTCAAACAAACACATTGGGACATTGGTGCCAGAAAAACATTAAGGATGGATGGGTGTATATGCCCACCGAAGACACAGAGATGAAAACCTGAGAGCTCTTGCCTGAGATTCCTGGGGGGTCTGAAGATTTTGTAGGGTGATGGGGAGCCTTTCACCTTCTGCCTAATGGAACATATTGAAATGAGATTTGGGCACATGTCAGCCTCTTCTAGAGCAGACATCTGCTCATAGAAGTGTGGTCCATATAGACACTGAGAATTTAGACCTATCAATTATACCCCACATGGGACTGTTTGTTCCAGTTCCTTCAGTCCGAAGCCCCATGACCTTCTACCCCCACTTTGTAAAGGCGCTCATAAGCTTCGAGGACTCTGGAAATTGGGAAGGGCAATATGGAAACGTGAGACACCAAGAAGGAAGTCCCTTCCCAAGACCCCCAGGATACAGGGTGGCCAAGTAAAGGACAAAGTTTGGGTCTTAATTTGCTTCTGTCCCCACCCGGGGGGTTCTGGGGAAAGATCGGCACACAGGACCTACACCAGGGCACACACCAGTTCCTGTTGTCCAGAGGAGAGAATAGGCGTGGGGCCGGAAGGGGTCACTTGCTTCTACTTTACATTGAGGTGGAACTCAGACAAGCTGTGTGTACAGCAGGCACTTTTAGGCATGTGGATGAGCAGGCCGCCTGGAGGGTGGGCTGGGGGTTGGAACAGACTGTGAGCTGCCTCCTGACTCAGAAGGGCCAGGGTACTTCTGAGCCATCTCACTCACACATGGTGCTTTCTCCTACTACCAAAGTTTTACATGAATTCTATGGATTGACAGGGTCCGTCTCCCAAAGAGATACTGAAAACAAATGTCACCTACGAGAGGCAACACATCCATTGCTGACATTTAGTGATTGCAGGCTAGGGACTTACAGATGGGGAGTGAGCTCACAGAGAAATCCTGGGTGGGCTTGGGCCAGCCTCCTCTCTTTTCTGTCCTATTTCTTTCTTTTTTTTCTTAAGATTAATAAAAATTAATGTTTATTTATTTTTGAGAGAGAGAGAGAGAGAGAGAGAGACAGAGTGTAAGTGGGAGAGGGGCAGAGAGAGAGGGAGACTCAGAATTCAAAGCAGGCTCCAGGCTCTGAGCTGTCAGCACAGAGCCTGATGCGGGGCTCAAACTCACAAACTATGAGATCATGACCTGAGCTGAAGTCAGATGCTTAACCGACTGAGCCACCCAGGTGCCCCAAGAGTTTTTTTGAGAGAGAGAGAGAGAGCATGTACAATCAGGGGGCAGAGGGAGAGAGAGAGAACCCCAAGCAGGCTCCACAGTCAGTGCGGAACCCAGTGCTCCATCCTGCGACCCTGGGATCATGACCAGAGCCAAAATCAAGAGTTCGATGCTCAAAGGACTGAACCACCCAAGCGCTCCTCTTCTGTCCTATTTCTTGACTGTGGGACAGGACACCTTAATCCCAACTCACCCAGAGTCTACAGTCCAAACACTGGACCCAGGTCAAAGTCAAAAATGAAATTCAGCTGCAAGGCTCCATGATCTTACGAGCTTTCTCTCACCCTGAGTGTCTCTCAGACTCCGGACCCAGTCTGCAGATGCCATCCATTCCCTGGAGAGAGCGGCCTCCCCCAGGGCAGACAGTGCAGTGCCCCCAACCAGCTGGGACAGAAGCCTGTCCTTCTTTCATCCCCTACTGGTGTTTAAGGACGTCATCTGCCCAAAGGCATCTCTGATCTTGAGCCCTGACCCCTGGCCCCCAGCACTTAGGTTCCCACTTCCAGCAAGAAGTATTTCCCTGGTTCCTCAAAGACACTCAGAAAGCCCTGAGGTGGGAAACTGGTATTGTTCCAGAGGTCTTGTGCAGCCTCCTTTATCCCAGGAAATGGCCCATCTGAAGGTAGAATGGAGAGACAAGAGTCTTGCAGGAACCATTGTCAGTTCTTCCAGGGTTCACTTCCCTCCTTTCCCATCTCTGGGTTCCTTTAATGAAATGTTCTCCATCCCAGGCAGGAAAACCATTTCCCTGCAAAGTATAAAATCTATTGCTGAGCACTGCAATGAGAATTAACCTTGATTACCGCAGTAATTTACTAATCAAAACTGGAGACCTGCTAATCAAGCTGGAATTGCCAGCTGCTTGATTTTTATAGTAACATAACCAAAATTGAACATTTGGTAAACAAGGGGTGTGGGTCTGATGGGGAGACTGGAAGAAGGGGAGGGAGGGGCAGGGTCTACCAGGCCGGAGGGAGGTTGGCATTCATGCCATTGACCCGCCAGCAGGTAAAGCGGAAACAGACTAACTGCAGAAAGCGATGGAAACACACCAGCTTCTCCTGAATGGGATGGCCCATTGAAACACATATAAGGGGTGAGCTGGGGAACAAATAGCTTTTTCCCAATCTGGCTTGTCTCGGGTTGGATTCTTCCAGAACCCAAGGATACTAGTGTTCACATTTGTTTGGCTGATAATCCCAGAAAACATCAATGGGAGAGCAAGAAAGGGAGACAGGGAAGGAAAGGCACGTAATTCAGAAGGCATCAGGAGTCGGTTACTACCAGAACTCAGGGCTGCTGAGACTCACTGGGACACTGTGCAGAAGAGGCCACAGATTGGTCTCCCGAAACCCCAGTGTGGCGGAAGCTATGATCAGGGAAGGGATGCTCCCAGGAGTCTTACTTTCCTGGTGTTCTGGGCTGCCTCACCTGCAGGCAGGCAGGCAGGCTTCTGTGGCCAGAGGAGCTTGCACTAGGAACCAACCACTTGTGAGTGTGCATGAGGGTGCAGGTATGATAGAGGTGGAGCATCTACCACGTCAGCTACACCGCATAGCTCTTCCTTGAGCTCCACTCCCACAGAGGGCACCATACTCTTTCACACTTTGATACCCACCATTCACTCTGACTGGCATGGGGTCAGCCAAGGAGCCTCCCCACCAAGCTAAATGACTGGTTCTGTGCCCAAAGCGTCTTTCTTCTCTGCCCTGGAGAACCCTGGCCACTCTGTGCTCTTGGATTTCTTTTTCTATCCCCTCTTGCTGGACCGGAAGCCACTGGAAGACTACATCGCGTCCTTCTTTGCATCCCTCAAGTCTAGAAGAATTCATGGCACCTGATGGGTTCTCAGTAAATCTCTGCTGATCAGATGACTTGACCAGTGAGCCTGGAGAAGGGGCTACAGAGGAACACATCTGCACAGGGGTGGCCTCTGCAGTCACAAACACCCTTGCTTGTGCATGACTCCGCTGCACCCTCAGAGGTCCCATGAGATGGTAAGACAGACATGATTATAACGCCCCTTACCCACAGGAGCAAATAGAAACCTGGGTTCAATCTAGGCTCAGCTATTTGGGACATCCACTCAACAACCTCGGGATTATAGGTAGCTGAGCCGAGAACTGAATTCACCGAGATGTGCTGACTCTGAGCTGCTCAGGCTGCCTGGATGACAGAGTGTCCTCCCCTGCATGACTCTGGCCTGGGGGTCCTTTCTTCAAAGACCACACTCATATCTGACCTCTTCCCGACACCCACAGGATAAACAGCACAGCAGTTAAGGGTGTGCATGACAGCGTTTGTCTAGACCCGCTCTGTATCCTAAGTTCAGAAAGTATTTAATAATTCACAAGGACAGTGAAGGGCACTCTATATAAATGTCTCCCTACAAGCAGAGCTCCTGACTGCTGACTGCTGTGTAGAGATCGGCCAGAAGGGGGCACTGCTCTTGGAGGGAAAGCCTGTTCAAGGACTTGGCACAGCATAGAGGAGGGTAGTGTGAATTAAGGGAAGGGGCAATGGGTATAAGGATGGTCATGGAAGGACACAGAGACTACACCTCCCATCTCTGCATCCCCAGCCTCAGATCTCACAGGACTACCTCAAGAATGTGCCAGCTGACCAAGACCTCTCATCTCGGCCTTGAGAAAGGACATGGAGAAGGTTTTTCCCCAGTGAAGATAACACAGAGCATGGATGAGAGTCCCAGGAGCTGGTACAGGGTTGAGCTTGGAGGAGAGACTAGAGAGAGGAATAGGCAGCAGGGGGGAGGCCTAGAGGGCCTACAACACCCAGAGATGACAGGCTGCCATTTTTAATGCAGCAGTGGTGGGTGAGGAAAACCAGAAAGTTCTGAGGTGTCCACATAACTGAAACAGGACTGGAGGGATTTGTGGGAAAGCTCCCTGCCTAGAATGTTTTCAGAGTCTGGAAAGACCCAGAGGTTGGGAAAGAAATCCCTCTAAGCAATTTATTGGCCACCGACTCGTGATGCCAAAGAGGTACTGATATGGAGAGACTCCCCCTCCAGCACCACGGACAAGGAGAGCAGGAGGTCCGGGACAAATTTCTTCCCCCTGTTCACGATCTGTTCTAAAGCACCAGAGATGGTAGGAACCTGCCCAGAAGGCTTCAAAGGGCTGAGCGATGGGGGTACTGTAATTCTGCCCCCTGCTCACCCCACATCTCTGTGTCTGTGAGCACGAGTTCAAGCAGTATCCAGGAGGAAAGCTACAGACAGCCCTTCCTGAGTAATCTCCAAGAAGGGCTCACTACTGAATGTGGTCAGTGATCACCAAAAGAAAGGGGTCCCACGGCTGCTGTGGATACAGGGACATGTGTCTAGCTGACCTCTACCCTGTCACCCTCTTATACTATGTACGGTCCAGGAGCCAAGGCTGGTTATTCCCACTGTTCGTGTTCTCTACATAAATATGACTCGGATGCTTCTTTGCTTCTCAGAGGTGAGTTATACATCTGATTTACATCACTGTTCATTTACCCCTTTCCCTGCTGATGGGCAGTTTGGTTAATTTTGGACACCATCTACCGTAAGCATCCTTCCATGTGACTCCTTGGGCGATGTTGTTCTAGTATATACATCCAGAGATAGATGTTCTGGAAGGACAGAAGATCTGCACCTTTTCTGTCATATTAAGTATTACCAATCTGTTCCCCTAAGGGTCTGTAAGATGTGTAGCCCCACTCAGGCTGCTTCCCCCCCCCACCCCACTCAGTGCTTTATACCATCAGATTCCAAAGTTCTGCCAATTTGGCACATGTGATGCTGTTTTATTTTACATGTCACACACAGCTGGTGAAAATTGAGCAGCTTTGGGGGTTCAGCCACTGGATTTCATCTAAGAAGTTCTATACTTTGCCCTTGTTTGTATTGAGATGTCGGTCTTTTTGCTATTTCTTTGTAGTTATCTATATATTGATACACAGGTATTTTGGATACTAGTGCTCTTAGTTATTTTAGAGGCTGCAAGTCATGGAGGGCTTTTTGTTCCCCTCAAGATTCTCCTCCTCCTCCTTTCTCCTCATTTTCCTGCTTGGGAGCATCCAGGCACAACCTAGGAAATATCTTGACATCTGGCAAATTCTGGGGACTGTTTCCCCATCTCACCTCTAGAAAGCAGAAACCCCAAGTCTGACACTTGTTGCTTAAGAAGTTAAGTAGCCCTTACAACCCACTTTCTTGGAGCTTTATGATTAATAAAAGCCATGAGTTCTGATGATTTCAAAGGACAGGGCTGCCTTGGATTGCGCACGCTCGCACCTCTTCTCTGGTGTGTGTGGTGGACATGATTAATTAATTAGCGAACTCCCTCCACGTAAGCCTGGATTCATTCGGCCTCAGAATCATCTTTCCTAATGCAGGGGCCACCACTACGCCATTGAAGTTGGCATGTAAGAAAAATCCATATACTGTCATTGCCCCGGTGTAATCAAGTACATGTTAATCATCCCAGTTGGCAAGGGAACCAAAGCCTCCCCACCTCACAATGATTATCTTATCAGAGTTTTCATTAAGAAGAAAAACCCAACTAATTTATTTGAGCTCACCATTTGGGAATATGATACTAACAACAAGCTAACATTTAACAAGTGGTTACTGTGTGCCAGACATGGTATAAAATGTATTTTCTCATTGAACTTGATGGCAGCTACTTAAGTGGAATAGTGTCATGTCACAGGATAAAGGCAAAAAATGGTCCCTCTGTTGTTCTCAACTTGACCCTCCTTCTTGTAGATGTATGCTGTCAGACATCAACTCTTCTTTCCACCTGAACCATGGCGAGATACTTATCTTCTGAGGTGTTCAAGAGCTTACTGGAGCACAGTGAGTTTTCTTGTTTTCATGATCTGGAGTGTAGATCTCAGTCTGGTGAAAAAAATGATAGAATGAGGTCTCATTGGGTACCTGGGGCAGGTGCTAAGGGTGGCCCGGCCAGACCTGCCTGTAGCGGGTTGTGGTGCTTATCTCTGACTGCCATGAGTGCATGTGTCTCCTAAGAATTGTCCTCAGTGCTTGGGAGTCATGTCACCTGGAAATACCTGGGCAATAATCCCCTTCCTCCTTGAGGTGGCCTCAACCAATGGCGGATTGAAACAGGAATTTGAAAGCCCGGACCCCTTGCCTCCAGATGGGGGAGCTCTTGGAGTCATTGACACTCCAGACCTCCTTCCCCATGGGGCTGAGGATAGATAGACTCCAGCTGAACCCGTATCATTGCCTGGCTTCCTCCCTTCCCCTCTGCCACATCCTTGTCCCCCCCTACAAGATTCCATACGCGAGCACTCCTTCCATAAATCCTTGGCCTGAATTCTGTAGGTACACTTTGTTCTAGCATCAAAATTTCTGAGTATCTTTGCTTTAAAAACCACTGGACTTTATTCAGTTATAAATTACCCCAAAAACCACCCAGTTCTCTCCTTTTCCTTTGCATGTGTAAACATACTCACATGCTAAAAGAGTTCTTTTGTTCCTGCATTCTCAAATACCCTGTTAAAATAGGAGGCAAATGTCCAGACCAATTTTTGATATGGAAAACCCAAGTCACAGCTAAGATAACTTGCTCACGAAAACTCCATCTGCAAAATGTCACAGGTCACCCAGTATTTGGGCTGAACGTCCTCTTCTTTCAAGCTACTCTGAGCTTCAGCGTGACCCTTACTCACCACGCCTTTGCTTCCTGGGTCAGAAGTCGAGCTGTGTCCTAATGTGACAAATGAGCACCACCCATTCCAGTTCGGTCAAAACCATCAGGAATTTTCTGGGTGCTGCCCCTTTATCAGGGGTTTCAACTTCATACATTTTAGGGGCTGGTTGGGCAGCTGGTCAGCTGTTGCCGCCTTCTCTCTCATCTCGCGGGCTGCCTCCTAGACAAAGCTTTATTTACTCTCCCTGCATCTCCCTGACAGGCAGAAAGTGTATGCAACGACCCCAGGACAGAACTTCTGGTCAACCTGTCCTCTCCTGCCCCTCACCTTGGGGACAGGTGCCTCTTTTTAGAATTTCATTTCAAAGCAACAGACTAGCTGGAGGTTGCCAGGTAGAAAGGCATTATCGAGAGAGCAACTGAGCAGCAATTATTTAAAGCCCGGGTTGCTTTCTCTCCTTTGCCTCAGTATCTGAGATGATGACTCTCTCCAGGGAGGCTGGTGAACCCTGTGCACTCAGGACTGTAATGTGAGGCTGGAACTTCAAAATGGCAGAGCACGAGAGGGAAGAGTAAGTGGGGAGTTTCCGTGTTGCGGAACGGTGGTTTCCAAGTTCATGCCAATTTATTCCACAATCAAGAGCAATCCACCTCACTTTGCCAAATCATGCAATCCTTCTCTCCCCATTACATCAAGGAGCAGGAGATGATAACAAACAGCATTACGACATCACAAATCAATTTTATTGAAAACGTATTAGGTTTCAGTAAAACCGAAGGATCAGACACCGGAAGAGAGGAAGCCAGGGGAGAGGAGACAGCGTACCAAGATTTACTTCTGAGTGCTACAAAATATTGAACTAAAAATAACATTAAAGATGAAATTTGTAATGAATCTCAAGCTGCTAAATTCCCCAAGGCTGGGTCTGCCAAAGGCTTTGCAACAATCCTCTGTTCTTTCCTGTCTTTATTTAAATATTTTATACAGTTGTCTATGTTCATGTGCCGCGTGAACTGTCATGTATATTTCAGTCCACTCTAAAATGGATCTTAGGCTACCTCAAGCTGAGCGCTGCGTGGAGTGGGTCTGAGCGGAGAGGTAGGTTGGGATGAGGAGGCTAAATGGAGACAGATACTTAATGTACTTGTTGTGTACTTAGATTTGGCTGTCAGGGATTCCACCTTAAGCCTGATTTGTAATTCTATGGGTTTTGTGACATTATGGTAAGATGAGATGTACGTAAGACTCCCATTTAGCAGGGACGTTGATGGACATATGAGTTAAAGAGAGTGGTTGACGGAGAGCGAGCCCGGATTCGGACCCCGAGGCTTAATGCTCATGCCGGAGAACTTGCTCCGTCTGCAGCCGTAGTATTTCATGCTTTTCTGTACATTAGACTTTGCCAAAGTGAACTTTTGGAAGAATAAAGCATTTCCAAGATAAATTCAATTTTCCCTAGTGTTGAACTTAACTTTCTATGTCACTTAGTGATTTACTCGGGTCTGGGTGAAAGCATGCATTTTGCTGGTTCTCACACTGAGGGGGAGGGAGGGGAGTGGGTGGTGAGGCCAGTGAGAAGGTGAAGGAGGAGCACAGGGTGGTGGGTGTGGAAGGCCTGGGAGGGCCCTCTGGGACTCCTCACACAAAAGTGTGTGTGTGGGTGTGTGTGTGCGCGCGCGCGTAGGTGGGGACACGTCCTCTGTGAAGTTCCTGTTTGGTCCTACAGAAGGGGGACAGGCTGGGTGCCTGGCATCTCCAGTGCTGCAGGCACCATTTGAAGAAGTTTCCAGGTCTGGGCGTGGAAGTGGGTGGGGGGCGGTCTCTTTGCAGCCCCCTTCCCTTTCACAGCCCAAATACCAACCAGACTCAGCCATTGGCACCCCTGGAGGTGCCTTTCCCTGCAGCCTGAACAAGGAGACACCACTTCGTCTCTCCCAGCACCCAGGAGACGGAGTTTTGCTCCATTCTGCTCCTGGTCCTTCCCCTGACACATCCCCAGAGACAACCCTCATCCTGGACCAATCAACACCTTCACCTTTGGGGGCTCCCTCAAGTGCTCCAATTTCTGGTGCCTGTCGCTGTTGCTAGCGATGAGGCACTGGGATCTGTAGGGGGTGTCTCCTAAGAGGGAGCCATGGTTCACGCAGAATCATTTGCGGAGGAAAAGGTAGAGACGTGAAGAGGGAAGCCCAGGGCCACGACACTGGCTTTTCTCTAAGAGCCATAGACCTACAATAAATATAATCATACCTGGTTTTCCCAGGGCAGGGACTACCCAGAGCTGGGTGGCTTTCTCCCCGCACCTCCTGCTCCTCTGTCCCCACCTTAGGCTCCCCCTTACCTCTGTGTAGGACCCTGCAAACACCAGGGCAGTCAGACTGCCCTGCCTCCACCCCTCACTCAGACTCTTAGCAGCCATTGTGGGAAATCAGCCAACCTTAGTATCAGGGGTTGAATGGTCCTCAAAATGCTATGTCCACATCCTAACCCTCAGAATCTGTGACTGTGACCTTGTTTCCAAAAGGGTTGTTGCAGACATAATTAAGGTCTTAGGATGAAATCATCCTGGATTATCTGGGGGTTGGAGGGCGTGCTAAATCTAATGATAAGTGTCCTTACATGAGATGGAAGAGGAGAAGCCAATGGCAAAACAGAGGCAGAGATGGGAGTGACGATGTGGCTATAAGCCAAGGAGCACCTGGAAAAGCCAAGGGACAGATTCTCCCCTGGAGCCTTTGGGGGGAGCACAGCCCAGCTGATGCCTTGATGTCAGCTTCTAACCAGAACCATGGGCTGGGGGGCGGAGGCACGCTCCCGTTTAGGAAGGCCAGTTTGTGGTGATTGTTACGGCAATCTCGTGCACCCTGCAACTCCCAGTTTCTCCACTTAGGTGGGAGTGATGTCATGCCCATGGGAACTTTGAGATGTGTGGACATGTCTAGGGGAGGGGGGATGTCACCAAGAGCTGGCAGGGCACTGAGGCTCAGTGATGGAACCTTCCTCCCTTCCCCACACCCTCTCTCCACGAGCCAAGTATTCCAGACCATCTTCCCGGCCTTTGCTCTTTGCCTACAGGCCTTTGCCTACAGGAACTCTGCCCCACCTTCGAAGGGTGTCCTGCAGTGCCCTTCAGGATGTGGACAGAGGCCACTGCCTCCTGTGGAGGGCACTGGGCTCAGGATCAGCAGGATCTGGCCCGCAGCCCTTGCTGGGCCTCAGGGAGTCAGAAGAGCAGCTGTCCCTCCATCCAGGGCTGGCTCCTGGGACCTGCCCACCCTCACTCCCTGCAAGGAGAAGGTGACTGGCATGGTGTGGGTCAGACGTCCACTCAAGTTCCACTTCAGGAAGACCCCCGTGAGGAGGCCCTCAGGTACAGCATGGCCCTGAGCACCAGTATTGGCCACAGGGGTCCATTCTCAGGCAAGTAGGGCAGATTCCCTTCTTCCACCCCAAAACTTCAACCAATGCCCATTATCCCATCAGATCACAGGATCTGCAACTGGATGAGTTTCTCTGGGGGGAATCAAGCCTGGCTAGGCCCTGTGCAGGCAAGCCTCCACGGTCCTGGCTTCTCTGCAGTGATTTGGTTTTGCAGGTAATAAAGGGGGCTGTGTGTCTGGAGATGAAGGGCAGGGGTCTGGATTACATCCTCCCTGTGCATCTGTTGGAACCCTCCCTCAGGACCCGTGTTCCCAACAGGACTCTCTTGGATAGTCTTATCAGGTTACGTGCATCCTGAGACTTCTGGGGAGTAGGACCCATCCAAGTGTGTGGGCCCTCAGGATCCCCAGGGCCTTGGAAGACACCAGGGCAGAAGCCAAGGCTTTCTGTATCCAGAAAGACCTTTCTTTGCCCTCTACACACAGCCAGCCTCTGCCTACATCCTGGTTTTTCCCAGGTTAGGACCTCAGCTATTTAGTAGAGACTCCTGGGCATGGTGTCCACAGCCTAGGGTCTTTTTCCATCCCTCTCCCCTTCCTGTGTCCTCAGTCAGGCCCTCTGGGCCTCAGCCTCTTCATCTGTAAAATGGGCATGCTAAGGCCAGCCTCTGGTGGTGGTGGGCATCAGATGGAGTTCTTGGGAAGGGAAGTCATTACCCGGACACAACGCTTCAGCACGAATCACAATCACAGCGCACAGTCCTTTGGAAGTTCTGTCCTGAAGGCAGAGTTTTCAGTAGTGGGTATGGAGCCAAGCCCCTAGGATGCACGATGGGGGGAATTCTGGGAGCTGGCCTGGTGTCCCTTCTCACACAGAGAAGAGTCCAGCACGGAGAAGCCGCCCGCCAGGCCAGCCTGCCTGTCTTGCTGTGGTTCTGCTAGGTTAACTCCCAGTGGGAATGTGCCCTGCCCTGGCCTCTCTTTGTCCCCTTAACCTCCCTGTGTTTCCTCACTGACCCTAGGCATGCACTGACTTGTGACCCCCTTGCTGCTGGCAGAATACCGGCATTCACACCCAGACACTACAAGGTGATGATTAACTCTCAGAAACGTTTGCCTGGGGAGGGGGTGGGGCCGGGCTGTCTCCCGGGGAGGCCACAAAGCCACAGCCTGATCTGTGACCCTGAGCTCTTGCTTACCAAGGAGGACACGTGTCCTGGGGAAGTTGGCCAAAAAGTGGCTGAAAGGGGAAAAAGGACTGTGCGTTGTGGAACGAATACTGAAGGAAGTATCTAGACATTCAGCCTCTGCTTCATGACCAAAGAAGGCATGTGTGGTGGGCACAACAGTCCCCCAAAACGTCAGGTTTGGTCTTAGCCCATCTGGGCTAGTATAACAAAATACCATAGACGGGTGGCTTATAAACAACAGAAATTTGTTTCTCACAGTTCCAGAGACTGGAAGTCCAAGGTCAAGGTGCCAGCATGGTAGAGCTCTGGCAAAGGCTTTCTTCTTCGTTCCTAGCCAGCACCCACCCTCTGTATCCTCACACGAGGGGAAGTGTTACAAGGCACTAATCCCATTCGTGAGGAAGCCTGTCCTCACGGCTTAATCACCCCCAAAAGCCCTCGCTCCTCATAACACCATCTTGGAGGGATAGGATTTCAATATCTGAATTTGGGGAGACACACACATTCAGACCACAGCTGCTCCTGATCCCTGGAACTGTGAATGCCACACCAGAAGGCAAAGGGGTCTTTGCAGATGTGATTGAGTTAAGGATCCTGAGATGATGAGATCATGCATCACAAGTGACCTTATGGGAGGGAGGTGGAGGAAGACTGTAGTGGCAGAGGGTAGGGAGAGACTGGAAGCTGCTGGAATGGAAGGCTGCTGTACTGAAGCCCCCAGCCAGGGAACGACGGCTGCCGCCAGAAGCCAGACAAGACAAGGGATGGATTCTCCACCAGAGCTTCCTGAGCAAGCAAGACCATGCCAACATCTTGACCAGCCCCAGGGATGGTGATTATGGGCCTTTAGCCCCCGGAACCATGAGAGAGTGAATGTCTGTTGTTTTAAGCCCCCAGTTTGTGGAAATTTGTGACAGCAGCCCCAGGAGGCTCGTGTGCCATACTCCAGCAGAACTCTTGCTCGGAGCGCCAGCTCCTGGGGTTGGGCGCTGGGCTCTGCACTCCCAAGTTCCAGGCAGAGGGGGCACACTCACACCTGTCTTGCTCCCTGGCTCTCTTTGGCCAACCTTTATGGGCTCCTGGAAGACCAAGGCCATGTGCTATACATCTGTGTGCCCCAAACTCAGCACAGGGCTGGGAACAGAAAAATGAACATACATTTTTTTTATTTTGAATTATCAGCACATGTGAGTGGTTAATGGAAATCGGGTTAGTAAATTAACAGAACAGGATCTCTTGCAAGGATGGCAGATGTCTTCGAGCATCATATTACATGATTTGATTTGCATTTTTGTAAGTTTATTTATTTATTTTGAGTGAGAGAGAGAGAGAGAGAGAGAGAGAGCACAAGCATGAGCAGGGGAGGGACAGAGAGAGAGCAAGAGAGACAGAATTCCAAGCAGGATCTGTGCCTTCAGCATGGAACCTGATGCAGGGCTCGACTCATGAACTGCGAGATCGTGACCTGAGCTGAAACCAAGAGTCGGATACTTAACGGACTGAGCCACTCATATGTCCCACATTTTACATTTTGATAGGCTTCTTCAAACATGTGCCTTGCCTTCCCAATAAGTCTTAAAGTCTCCTCAAGGCAGGGACCTCCCCCCACCAGTAGAGACCTGCACAGGGCTTAGCACTCAGCAGGTGCTCAATGAAGATCCACTGATTGATTAGCTGGTGGTTGATTAAACACCTGTATCCAGCTGTACCTGAACTTGCCATCCCTTTGTCTACCAGTATGTTTCATCTAACCCAGTTTGAACTGGTGTCTTTCACACCTTCCATAAAAACCATGGCGAATACAGAATGAGGCTGGAAGGGAACGTGAACTGACTGTTGCACAACCGCGTGTAGAACGGATAATTGCCCCGTGAGGATAGCTACCGATTGGCTCAGCGTGGTCGGCACTGTGAGCCGTATTTTAAAATGTAGAGTTACAAGAGTCACAAACTTCAGATTCTGTACATCTGGGGAAGGCCCGCGAAGCTGCATTTTTAATTAGCTTCTGAAACAACAGTTTGGTTCCAGGACCACCTATGGGAGACACTTGACAAAGATTCCTGAAGTAGAATTAATGAAGCTTTTCAACTTTGCATGAACCTGCCACTGAACTTGCAGGTTTGCTCTCTGCTTAAGCATGGCCATGAGTTCAACAATGTCGAAGTGATAAACGGCACAAAATTATCTGGCTTGATTTGGGGAGGAGCCCAGCCGGCCATCAGTCAGGATGCATTTGTGTATGCAGATGCTCCCTAGCAAAAGCAATTGCTCAGGAGGAAACATGAAAAGGTGGGGCAGAAAAAAGATACTGAGTGAATGAACACAGAGTGAACACAATGAGAAGTTTTGGTGTAAGCATGTCTTTTTTAAGGGTTGGTGGTTTTTCTGAACATTACAGATTTTCAGCATTCGCTTTGGTCGAAGCAACGGTCACTCTAGGAGCCATACTTTGAGTCAGAAAAGATTGGGCTTTCAGCTGAGTGTTCTCGTCTTTGAGACGAGACATGGGACCCTCTGGCACGCTAGTGCTGTGTGTCCTATCCACAGCGACCACCCTCACATTGCCTCTTCTTCCAGGATAGTTAAACATCTGTCCTAGAGAGTTAAACGTGCTGCGATCCCTCGACCTTCATGTAAGAGATGCGGGTGGATGCAGAAATAATGATGATAAACAAGGGAAAAGCATGAAACGGGGCATCAAAAGGCTACTGGAATCTCAAGAGAGCTTATTCCTCTCTCTGGTCCTCAACATTGCCATCTGTGAAATGAGGGTATGGGACCCCATCAACACGGGCACTCAGTACTAGAGGGAGTTGGAAGGGTCTGAAGTAGCGCATGGACAGCCCATGAAATATGCAAGTTTGAGAAACGTGCCCATGCTTTCATTCTTTTTGTCCATCTGATTGCATCACAGGCAAAGACTCAGTGTGGTACCAGGACACCTTGAACGTCTTTCTCACATTTTGCTCATCTTTCTCAACGAGGGAATAGACATAAGGCTCAGAACTCTAGGCAAGCAAAAGTATCTAGCTAGCATTTAATCATGTTGGCTTGCTTTCATTTTATTCAAGGCAGGTGATCATGGTCTCACATCCATGGAAAGGATATAAACGTTCCTTCCAAATAAATGCATGTGAATACGAAGGATGGAGAAAAGGGAACAGATGCACTGGGTAAACGCAAGTGTGGATATAGGTGGAGAACAGTGCCAGACGTCTGAGGTTTGCGGGTATCTGAGCCTTTCTGTCCCTGAGAACCTTTCTGCCTCATCTTTCTGGAAGGCTTTATAAGAACCAGTCACTGTTCTCAACCGGACCCCTCATGTCCCTCACCTGCATTTAGAGGCTAGACCTGCAGTGACCATGGACCATCTAGCACAATGATAGCCTTTCTTTTCCTGCTGAAACCTCCAACCTCCAGCCACAGCGAATACCCCCTGTCTCTCACTGATGCCATTGACGTCTGCTGCATCTTGGATTCCCAAGACACTGATATTTCCATCAAAAGACATATTTGGGTGTGTGTTCTACATCAGAACCCAGCGAGTATTTCCTCTGCCTGTTTACATTAAAAATACTCATTACGATTCAAATTACCTTCAAATTATGCTCATCTGGATTTCTGTGCTTTATAAAGACTCCCATGCCTATCTCTTCCTGAGGTTATAAGTTAAAATATTTTTATTATGATAGAAACTGCTTTAAAGACTCCACAGACATTTGCTAAACTGTAGATAAGGCAGTTTCATGCTGAATGAGCCCCCTCTCACAGCCCACTCTGAAGGAAGGGAAACTGAGGCAGAGAGGTCTGGAAAGGGACATTGCTTTAAGCATTAATGTGAGGCTTCGTGGGTCAGCTCTGGCAGTATGTTGGGGGCTGGCACTGCACATTGTAGTTGTGGGTTAATTTTACCCATCACTAGTGATATGGAGAGAATCACTGGCACTGACCACCCTCAGTAAGAATGCTTGCATTCTCTAACCTTCAGCAAACAAAAGGTACGGGAAAATATGTTTTAGCTAATATGAGAGGGAGCTTTCCAACACTCAGAGTTGGAAAGTATTTTGTTTTCAGCAAAGAAATACATTGACTTCAAAGGTAGTGAGTCTCAAAGCACCTCAGGAGGATCCTAATCAGAGCCTCGATGGCCACCTGCCATTGTAGAAGAGGTTTAAGCATGGGACGCATGGCTCCCCATCCTCGTCCAGCCCTGGGACTGTATGCTTCATTCTTTGTTTGATGTAAGTTTTGGTAGCAGGTGAAAGACACCCACCCGAATAAAATTAGATGAATGTATTAGTAGACAAAGGAACTGCAGATTCAGGTATAGCTGGATCCGGGTGTTCGATGACATGATCAGAAAGCCATCACTCCCCTCCTTTCTGCTTTCCCAGTGGCTTCCTTTTCCAGAAATCAGCAAAGTTGGCCTCCAGCCACTCCAGGCTAACATTCCATCAGTCAAGCAGGCTGAGCAAGAGAAAGTCTCTAATCCAACTGGTCCAACAAATGTTCTGAGATTTTCCTAGGAACATAATCAGAAAGACTCACAAAAACTTAGACACAAGAATGTTCATTTGTGTCTTTTTTTTTGCAAAATAATTAAAACACCTTAAATGTCCACAGGTGGAGGACTGCTTAAATGAATGGTAGGATATCCAAAGAATGGAATACTGTGCAACCAGAAAAAGGGATGCATTCAGAGAATGATGATACGAAAACATTCTTGACATATTGTTTAGAAAGATATATAATAGAAATTAATAACCATAATACATCGATAAGATCAATGACAAGTTCCCAGTTTTGTTACAAAATATTTACTAATAAAAAATTGGATGAAAACTGGATGCCATGCCTATTCTGGATAATTCCTGACCTGTCCCTCCCTCTTTGTTTTTAGGTCATTTGGGAATGGCTTCTTGGACGATGTGAGTCGTGGTCACATATTTGAGGGTAGGAAGGGCAAGGTTTGGCAGGAATGATGGGAGACAATTCACACATGATGGGAGAACTGACACAAATAATTCATCCGTTTGCTGTGAGCCTGCCGTGTATATCCCAGACACTCAGAACACAGTGCCAGCAAGGGATGTGGGCCTGGACTTCTGAGCCACAGCAGGTCACAGACAGTCAGATAATTGTGAGCACGTACGAGGCCAGCTGGCTGCCGCCCACCAAAGGGAAGTCACACGTGCTCTTCAACAACAACCAACGCCCAATATAATGAATGAGTGAATGAATGAATGAATAAGTAAATGCCTCCTTGACCTGAACAGGCCAGTTGAGCTGGGTCCGTTTTGAGGGCATGTGTGGAAAGGACACCTGTCCTAGAGCTCTATGGGGGTATGAGCTGGAGGGACAGGGAGCTCCTCGTGCAGACAGAGCAGGGGGCTCAGGGCAGGCTGAGGGCAGCTCCGGAGAACAGCGAGCTCTGACGGACAGCTTTCCGTCCAAGAGGGCAAACTGTGGGCCTTGAAGGAAGGCCTGGAAATGGCGGGAGCCGTCCCCTGCGCTGGCCTGAGGAAGTCATGCAGCGCCCCATCTCTGGGGCAGGCACTGCCCACAGGAGGCCTGAGCCAGTCAACACCTGAATCCTGCGATCAGCAGCATACACGTCATCTTGCTCTGCCTTAGGCCAAGATGGTACATGTGACAGCTCTCCCTGTTGGGAGAGCGACCTCTTGCAAGACAAATGAAAGCATCGGACTGGCCAGGCATGGTGCCCATGAGAGGTCTAATGTAGGTCTGACCAGAGGCTTAACTATGTTATGGGGACTCGTTCACAGCGAGGCTGGACCAAGGGCACACAAATGCTGACCAGCGACCCCAGGACCACACCTTGCGGTCCCCCACCACAACAGCAAAGTCCTGCACCCTGTTCTCAGCAGCCCAGATGGGCCTCGGGGGCCTGACTGGAGGATACGGATTCAGAATCTTCTCCCCAGAACTGGGGGCTGGTGGAGGGGCTGGCAAGGTGGTTTCCAAGGCCCCCTAAATGTCATGGACTGAGAATGAGAGAAGTGCTTCTCTCCAAGGCAAATAAGGCGCAGCCAAAGGAAGAAGGAGGAAAAAGAGCTGAGCCATCAAAACCGACATCTGTCTGAGCCCAGAATGAAGGACACCCCCTGGTAGACTCCCCGGTTCCACCCACCTCCCCCAGCCCTCTGCTTCAGCCCCAGACAGGGGGCCCCCTACCACAAGCGCCTGTGGACAGGGAGAGGGGAGCACGTCACCCCATTTACACCCTTCTTATAACGTGCTTAGCAAAATGCACCTGTGAAGGCAGAGTTGCACCTTCCATCCTCCATGCTCACGTTTGCTGTTAAATCAGTCCCGTCCCCGGCTCTGCACCGTGTGGGCTGTTCTGACAGCGTGCATCTCTCTTGGGACTTCAGTTACTCTCCCAGACTCATGAACATCAGTGAATCTAACCTCAGACGAGAAGGAAGTCAGTTTGGGGCTTTCCCTCCCTCGTGTTTGCAAAGCATGGCCTGCTCAGAAGATTTTCACAAAACAGCATTTCTCTCTTTTGGACAAAAAAAAAAAAAAATTGAATTACATATCCGCCTTTTCTCCCTTTTTATAGAAATATTTATGATCTAGGTACTAAATAATGCATTTGAGGGCGATGATAGCAGTATGTACTGTACACGCATCAAATAGGAAACAATCTTTAAGTTATGTAAACATAATTAGACTGACAATCTTACTCCACAGCCCCATACTCAGGTGTCCACTTTTAAGGTACATGTTTCTTTCTTAGATGAATCAGTGTATATATATCGCTGCCCCAGAGATTCAAATTTATTATTGTGAGTGCCTGAATTTTTTAAAGGATTTCTCCCTTGTGTACACACAGAAAATTAAATGGTTTCTTTAATTTCTGGATGTGTAAGAAAAAAAATTCTCATGGATTTGAGAGGCTCCAGCCATGCGTGCGCAGAGTTTTCCCTTTCTCTGTTCTTTCCGGCTCCTTCGAGTAAGAGAATTGGATCAGACAGCAGATAAGGCAACTGATAAGTCACTCGGGGAGGTAAGAGTCACTCTGGCATGCCGCCGGGCAAAACTTTCCGGTCTTCCTTTCCATGTTAGGCTTTGCCACTAGCACTGCTTTTCCAGGGAGTCAGTCTGCACATCCCCCGCTCTGCTCTGGCCCCAAGGCCTGGCCAGTTTGTACCATATGACTAATTCCAACGAAATTGCCATGGATCAAATAGCAGCAAAATATTTCCAGTTGCCAGTCTCCTGTTTTCCAACTGTCCCTCTGTTATCCGTCTAAGTAAACATTTGTTCTGCTTATCATTCCTGCGCAAAGACATGAATCACTTGCCTAGAAGAAACCACAGCTGCAGCTGTTGCCTATTAGGAACCGACATGTGGGAACAGGGCCTGCTAAACCGGACTCTAGAACTAAGTTAGCTTTTGGTTTGTTCTCATTCTGGAAAAGGAAGCCTAGGGTGCTCTGTTGAACCAGCGGCTGAGACCAGCCTATCGTAGTGTGGTAGGACATTGGAACAAGCAAATTCACAACCTGTCCCTTCTCCTGGTTTGCCAGCGTCCCTGCAAGCCCACCCTTGGTGGCTGTCCTTTGAAGGAAGATGCTGTCTTTAGAAGGTGCCAGGAAGAGTACCCAGATGATGCCTGAGGACGGTGTATGTGGACCAGGTTGCTCTCCTTGAAAGCACCTTGAGGAGTCCTCTGGTAGGTCCTGGCTTCTAAGGAAGGATGGGAGGGAGCCTAAAGTAGATGGGCTCTCAGAGTGTAGGGACTTGTCCATTTCTCCAGCCACTTGCACGAACACCATATTTTCTAATAGGTTCTGTGCTGGTCATTTCTATATGCTTCACATACAAGATTTCACCCTCAAAACCCAACTAGGTGGCAGAAAAGGTGATGTAAGCAAAGAAGGCCACAGACAAAGAAACACAAGTTTTAGAGCAGAGAAGCCTTCGGGGCCTGGTGGATTACCCACATGGGCCTTGAAGGGCAGGAGGATACAGCTTCTTTGAGGGTGGGTAAGGCAGGGATGCCCGGGTGTAATTCTAATGGACAGGTTTGGAACTGAGAAGAGGTGGTGATAGAAATCTGAGGAAGTCCCAAGCCCCTCCCAGGACTCTGGGTGTAAAGCAGACATTGTCTCCCCTGGAGGAAGGGCAGTGACCTCATCAGATGATCCGTCAAGCCCCAAGTCCCACTAATCTTCTTTTTTTTTTTAATATTTTATTTATTTTTGAGAGAGAGAGAGAGAGAGAGCGTGAGCGGGGGAGGGTCAGAGAGAGAGGGAGACACAGAATCCAAAGACAGGCTCCAGGCTCTGAGCTAGCTGTCAGCACAGAGCCCAACGCAGGGCTCGAACCCACGAACTGCGAGATCATGACCTGAGCTGAAGCCAGACGCTCAACTGACTGAGCCACCCAGGTGCCCCGAATCTTCTAAAGCCCAGTGCCTAACAGGGATCTGCATACAATAAGTGCTCAATAAGTGCATACTGATGGAGATGGAAATACACTTAAAGCTGGTCCCATCATCATAACTTAAAACTTTTGTTCTATAGAAGACAGAGAAGGGAATGAAAAGAGAAACTATTTGCAAATCACTTGTTCGATACAACAAAGAATTTACATCTCTAATACATAAAGAACTCTCAAAACTCAGTGGTATCAAAACAAACAATTAAAAAAGTGGACAAAGACTTTAAGAGACTCTTTAACAAAGGAGATAAAGATGGGAAATAAGCATATGAAAAATGTCTAACACAATTAGCTATTAGAAGAATACGACATAAAACCATGGCCAGATACCACCACGTAACTATTAAAATGGCTAATGCTAAAAAAAAAAATTACTATCAATACCAAGTTCTGGTAAAGTCTAGCAATAGGAGCTTTCACACATTGCTGATGGGGATGAAAAATGGTACAGCCACTCCAGAAAAGGTTTGGTAGCTTCCTATAAAGTTAAATATACACATACCATATGATTCAACAATTCCACTTTTGGGTGCTAACCCACGTGAAATAAAAAAATCTATCTTTGACCATAAATTGTATGCAAATGTTTGTAGCAATATTTATCATAACTGTTCACACTGAAAACAATGCAAATATGCTTCAAAAGAAGAATGGATGTACACTGCGGTACATCCATTCAATGGAACGCCACTCAGCCTTGCAACAGAGCAGCAAACATTGAAACCTGCAAAAATTTCACTTGGTGTTGTGCCAAGTGAAAGATGTTAGTCTCAAAAGGTTACATGCTATATGATTCCATTTGTACAACATTCTTCAAGAGACACAGTACAGTGATGGAGAACAGATCGGTGACTCCCATGGGTTGTGTGGAGGGAGAGTATGTCTATAAAGAGGAAACATGAGGGTGTTTTGGTGACTGTTCTAGATCTCGGAGGTGCTGGTCGTCACACGAATCTATACACATGTTAAAATTCACAGAAATTGTACAGCACAAAGCAAGGTGGCCTCCTGACCTGCCTGTGCTCTGTGAGACAGAAATGGGGGTTTAATGACAGACTTTCCCCCAAGCCCCTTATTTGGGTTGCGTTCACAGACCTCGCAGCTGGGTCATCTTCCCATCTTTCAAGAGGACATGGAGGAGGTCACAGGTTCATCACGGGGGACTTGGGGGGGGCCTAACCATTCCCCTAGGGAGACTTTACCCCACCTTTGTGGTGTCCCCTGATCCACTTTGGGGTTCCAGCCGCAGACACATAGCAGAACAAGGTCTCTCTCATCCCTTGCCCATCCTTTGCAGTACTGGGTTATGGCTGTCTGATCATTCCATTAAAAACAAAAAACAAACACTTGTGGGGAAGAGCACTGGGTGTTACATGGAAACCAACTTAACAATAAACTATAAATTAAAACAAAAAAACAAAAAAACAAAAAAAAACCAAGCTTGTACTTTAGTTTGGCATTCATCTTTCATTTATTTGCTGGTATTTTTGTTGTCGTTTGTTTGTTTGTGGGAACTTAGACCCCATAACCACATTCTCAGAAAGCTGGGCTGGGGCTTGTGGACCAACAGAAGGAGGGATTAAACCAGGAAAGAAAAGACACTAGCTGCAGGGAACAGGAGATCCAGAGGCTGAAAGAGGTGAAGGAAATCCCCAGGTTCGTGGTGATGGAAAGCCCCGGATGCCAGCTGTGTGGTCACTCACACGGTAAGCAACCAGATTGCCCATTAAGGGACCACAGAGGGGATGCACCCAAGGCAAGAAGAAACTGTTACGGCAGGTGATCTGATATGTGTGACCTTGTGGGACACTGTACTGAGAGGCTGCAGGTCTGGGCAACCTTAATCACATGCACAAAGAAAATCAAGCAATTTGGCTCCAGGAAAGACAAGGCGAGAATGGAAACAACCGAACAGCCCTAGGACATTCCTGGACTCAACATGGAGCAATAGCTACATAATGAACAATGAGTATTCATTTAAGGAAAACTTGTGATGTAACTGTCTTGAAAGCAAGAGGAAGGGGGTGAGGGGAGGGGAGTGGGAGGGCCAAGGTCACACCACCAGTAAAAGCAAGGTCTACAACCCAAGTCTGTAGATGCCAGCTCTGTGATGCTCGTCTGGGTGGGTGGGGGGGGCACCCAGAGGAGCACCATTCACTGGACACTGTTAGGGTGTGTGGGGGGTTCACATCAGCAACGGGAGAACCAGTGGCATGAGCGTCTGTCGTTTCCAGCAAGGGGGAAAAGTGATTGTGAGCACCCCCAAAGTTCTGCCAGCCCAGGGGAGTCCACTGTGACCCTTTGGACTCAGGGTCCTCGGTTTTGTAAAGGGCTCTGCTTCCTGGCCGGTTGGGAACAGATAGACCCAAGCTGGGCTTGCCTGTGCCTAGCTGGGAACAGTGACTATAAAGACGACATCTGAATCTCAGCTGATGCTTGGAAGCCTCAGCCAAAATCCTCTGCTCAGAAATGGGCTGAAACCCCTGTGCTCACGAGCCCCGGGAGAAAGCTGGAGAAAGCTTTCAGGTCTGGGAGGACTTAACTCTGAACACCCAGACAATAGGACAATGGGGGAGTCCTAGCCTGGACAAGGGGCTCCGGGATGAGGGCCCCCCTTTCTCAGGAACTCTAGAGGTGGGTGTCACTGTTCAGAGAGAGGGAAATAAGAGAGTTCTGATCGTCACCCTATCCCATGACAGCCAAAGTTACTGGGTGCTCAGGGACCATTTTCCTTTTCCCCTAAGGAGAATCAACATGATTCTCTCATCTTTGCTTCAAGCCCTGTCTGTGAGCCCTGGACTGTGATTTTCGCCTGCCAGGAATTGCCTACCCCTGCACTGACCCTTCTGCACTTTTCCAGAAAAGGGCTTCGATGGGAAAGTTACATGCCCAGGGGCCTGCAGCCCATGACTTCAGAACAGAAAGCCCAAATCCGATTACCCATCTCCTTGTGAAAGCCACCTACCATTGTTCCCGAATTGTGTGGCCGAGGCTTTTCTCCCCATTGGATTGCAAACTCCTTGAGAGCAGAAATTGTATCGCTTAGGGGAAGCTAACAAAGTGTAACAAAGAGAACCTACATGCAAAGTTCAACAGAGCAGATGCTTATTTCTTGCTCCCATAGCAGTCTGCAGTGGGTGTGTCCGTCCACACAGTCCTTCAGGGATCCAGGCTCCCTCTATTTTGTGACTTTATTTTACCCTGGTTCCTCATCACTATCTGCATCCAGCTAGTAGAAGGGAAAAGAGCATGAAGTGCTCCCAGGGTGCTTTTTCTGGGTTAGACTGAAGGTAGAACACGTCACTTCTGCCCACGTTCCATATGACCACATTTAGTTAAAATCACACTGAATTGCAAGTAAGAATGAGGGGTATCATCTACTGTGTCCCCAAGAAGGGTGTGACTTTGGTAGATCAGTGCTTCTGTTCCCCTGATCCCCTACCTCTGTCCAGAGCCCAGCACAGAGAGGGAACTTGAGGAGATGTTCCACAAGGGTTCAGGGAGCTTGCCCTGAGGTTGTCCCGGGGCTTGGCCAACCGCACACCTCTCTGCAGATAGAGGAAACTGGCCAGCTCAGGGTTCAGCTCTACCTGGGACACTCTCGTACATGGACCTGTCAAGCCTCTCAGAGGAGGTGGGCTCCGGAGCGGCTGCGGTATAGACCTGAGGCTGCTCTTCTCATCCCCCGAAACCCCATCCTGCTCTCTGCCCACAGAGGTTGCAACCTGCGTGGAAATCCACCTCACGGCGCCAGCTGGGTGGGCGTCAAGTGACATAGTGTGATGCCAGAAAGCTCGCCCGTCTTGTCCATGTGTCCTGGAGCAGCTCTGACTGGGGGGCAGGGCGACAATGGCCTTGAAGGGAGGGGATTCAGTGGAGCCGCAGAGACAAAAGCCAGTGCAGAGATGCTTAAGGAAAGAATGGAGAGAAATGGGCTGGAAGTGAGCTTTCCAGATTAATTGGGAAAAAATAAGGCTGACAGTGGTAATGTGTATCACAGCTCACACACATACACACACCTGGACCAGGCACCCCCTCTCCGGAATCCCTGCTTTCTGCTGCTGCTGTCTAGCACCCCATCTTCACTCCCCCCAGGGAAGCGGCTTGCTCAGGACTTGGGTGCATCAGTGTCGGGATACGTCAGGCGGTGCTCCACCGCAGAAAGGGCCCTGGAGTAGAAGCCAGAAATCCCTCTTAGATCCTCTCCTTCCAGAATAGACCCTGGCTCTGCACCCCACCGCCATGGCCACCCCCTGGCCCAAGCCACCGCCCTATCTCACCTAGACAACTGTCCCTGTCTACTCACGGCCTCCTGATCGCACCCTTGATCCTGAAGTTAATTCTCTGCACGGCTGCCTTTGTGATCTTTTAAGGAGGTAAATCCAATCTTGTCACTCCCTTGGTTTACACCTTCTACTGACTTTCCTCTATCCCCATCCGCCTGTCCTCTGTCTACTTCATTGTCTCCACAGCAACTCAGACTTTACTTTTAGTCACTGTGCTTGATGATTTTCTCTCGCTGGAAGGCAACATCTGTAGGAGAGGCCTCTGTCCTGTTCGCCTTTGTGTCCCAGGACCTACGAGGTGTGCTGATGCTTATTTCAGACACCAGCTTTCCATAAGGCCTCCACTTCCTCAGCTGCCAAACGGGGTGGTGATCTATGCTGCGTGTTTGGCTCCTTAGGGTTTTGGAGGATTAGACAAGAAGATGAGGCCGTCAGACCCCTCAGTCTGTGACGCAGCCGTGCCACCAGGGTCACCGTTAGGCTGCTGTTAAGGACTCCGATTTTTGCAAGAAGCTTCCCCAACACCAGAGCCTTTTTTGAGGTGGAACATGGCATCTTCCCCCCTGAAAACAATACCTATAGCATTCCTCCCAGCTAGGAAACCTGTGAGTCTATTGAAAATAAATTAGCAATGCCTCGTTCTCAACGAGAAAGTCTCAGGAAGACTTACAATTTTATTTTTTCTAAGCACACAGAATAACAGATATCAAAGGGAGCAATAGTCTACCTTGTGTTTTGACTACTTTGACCCTCTTCAACCCCTGCCAATTTTTATCTCATTTTTGTTTAACTTTATACATCAGAGTTTAATTTGAGAGCTGGTCAAGAAGACAGTGATGTATAGGCTACATCAAGTGCAGCTGAAATTACCCTGTCCCCGGGGACTTCGGGCCAGAGGGAGGATCCCCGTCCTGTATCAGGGGGTACAAGAGGAATGGTACACTTTGCCCCTTGAACCCAGCCTCCCTCCACCCAGCAGCCTTCATCTCTGCCTCTCATTTATTGATTTGGCCAGGTTTGAAGAGCTCACGAGATTGCATCCATCCACAGGCTCATGCCTCCCACTGCAGCCATGGGCTCAAAGCATCGGCAACTGTGGACGATGTCATTTTAGGAACCAGAAAAGGAGTTCTATTAGCATTGATTTTTCCTCTTTTTTAAATTGTTATCTTCTCTGGGAAAGCGTGTCCAGTCGGCAGTATAGTCAGGCCAAAGAGAATGTTGGCCTTGCTTTTCTGAGTGTCCAGAGCAGTGCCTGACATCCCATAGATTACTCAATAAGGATTGATGCATGAATGAATGAAGAATGAATGAATGAACTGCCTTCTGCTTCCCCTTAATGCTGCTGTCCAGCTGGCCCCAAGTATTTTACGAGGGGACAAACATAACAGATGAACTGGTCACTGACATAAGAACAGGTGAGACACTACCTGTCCCAAAGACTTTCCAATTGTGGCTTAGGGATGCTTGAGACCGGAAGGGGCCTTGAGATGCTCCCACTGAACTCTCACCTGTCAAGTCAATGTTCACCAAAACGGCCCCTCCAGGGACTGGACAACCTCTCTTAAACACCTCCAGGGATAGACCAATCACACCATGACCTATATTTAGCACTTTTAAAATGTATATTCCCTCCATAGCACTTTCCACAGTGTGAAATTATATACTTGTGCAATTGTTTGATTAAAGTCTGTCTCCCCACTAGACCCAAAGAACACTGATAAGTTCTGTAGTAAATTCACAAGAAAAGTCCGTTTGTTCACCTGTATCCCTAGGGTTGGGCACAGGGTTAATATCTAGAAGCATTCAATTAATATTTCTGAGTGGATCATCCCAGTATGAGCTGGGATGCAGGGGACACTGTGGTTTGTTAGCAGCAAGGCAGAAAGGAGGAAAACAGGCGAAAATGCCCAGGTGTGGAAGCCATGCTACAACCTGACCACCTGATCTACTTTCAACCCAAAGTCCAGTAAGGGGGTTGAGGGAGGCATTAAGACATACCTGGGTTGGGGCTAAGGTCAAGATGCCAACAGTGGCAAAGATCTCTGGTAGATTCCTTGCTCTAGACCCACACCATCCAGAACAGGTAGCTTTTAGCCGCCTCGTGTGGCTGGCGTGTGCTTGCAATGTGACTGGTCCAACCTGCCATGTGTCGTAAGTGTAAAATACACACCAGACTCCAAAAGTTCACATGAAAAATAATGTAAAATATAACATTGATCATTTTTATGTTGATTACAATGTTGAAATAATAAGTTTTGGACATAACTGGTAAATAAGATGTATTATTAAACGTAATTTTACCACGCGCCTGGGTGGATCAGTCGTTTGAGCATCTGTCTCTTGGTTTCGGCTCAGGTCAGGGTCTCATGATCGTGAGATAGGGCCCTGCGTCATCAGGCTCTGTGCTGGGCGTGGAGCCTGCTTGGGATTTCTCTCTCCCTCTGTCCCTTTCCTGCTTACTCTCTCTCTCTCTCTCTCTCTCAAAATAAATAAATAAGACATTAATAAAGTAATTTTACCTGTTTCTTTTGCCTTTTTGTTGTTGTTGTTGATGTGGCTACAACAAAATTAAGAATTGCCTGTGTGTCTTGTTCCAGAGGGAAGTCCTTGGAGTAAGGAATTGGCCAAGAGCCTTCCCACGAGCACTCGTCACCCTACTGGCTGAAGGCCTGTCTGTTCTGCAGCTGGCTCTGTGTTAGGTACTTACTGCCTACGCAAAGGTTTTACCTTTGATTTGGTCATTTTATTTTTGGGATGTCATCCTGAAGAAATAATCTGAAATGTAAAAAAAAAAAATTCTTTATACACAAAGTTATTAATTATAGCATTGTATAATAGGAGTGAAAACCAGAAAATAGCCCAAGCATCTAAATAGTGGAAGAATGGTAATATGAGCTCTTACATCCACACAAGGGAATATTATGCAGCCATCAAAAACTCTGTTCACTCCAAATTTGATTATAAGGTGGCAAAATGCTATAGGAACACTCAATCAAAAATTCATCATTCAAAACTGCTTAAATAATAGTACTGTCACTCAGGAGGGAAAGCACTGAGGGGAGCAAGTGGGGGGTGATCTACCCAGCCATTAACGGTCGTTGTCTTTGGAGAACGAGATGATAAATGACTTCTCTCTTCTTCTTTCTATTTAAAAAAAATTTTTTTTATTATTTCTTCTAATGTTTATTTATTTTTGAGAGAGAGAGAGACAGGGACACACAGAATCGGAAGCAGGCTCCAGGCTCCGAGCTGTCAGCACAGAGCCTGACGTGGGGCTCAAACTCATGGACTGCGAGATGATGACCTGAGCTGACATAGGACGCTTAACCGACTGAGCCGCCTAGGTGCCCCTTCTTTCTATTTTTTCAATTATATTTGATGAGGGAGAATTATATGTATTGTGTCTTGAGGAAAGAGGGCCAGTTGCAGGAGTTTGCCTGAGTGCGGTAAAAGGCTGTGGATGGAAAGGCACGTCCGTTCATATCTGAACCTTCCCGGCGCACACACAGTCAAGAGGCAAACGGCAAGCCTTTTCTGTGGAAGTGCATCCTCTGTACCCTGAACCTGGTGGACATTCATTCCCTCGGCCAAGTCAAGGCCTGCTCCTGAGACCCCTCCTGGAGGGCACGGCTGCCTCCGCCTCCTCCCTCCCAGCACGCACTGGTGCCCGTGGGTGCTCTGCGGGAGCGCCAGGCCTGTGCTCACTCCCCTGGGCTGTGCCCTGGGGGGCTGGCCTGGATGACTGCATGACCTTTGCCGGCTACCTTCTGACAGGTTTGTCCAAAGAGCAGTCTGGGTGGGAAAGTGAAGGAAGACGAGAGAGGGCAGTCCAAGGGTGCCATCCCCTGGTCACCTCCCTGTAGGTCTTCTGAAGGTCACGGCTCTGAAGATGCTCCTTGTCACATTCCATCTGACTCGCAGCCTACAATCACTACCCCATGGCCTGCAGGCCTCAGGGTTACAGCTGTTCTGTGACTTTTCTCTTGTGCTTTGCTCACCTGCCCCTTCCTTTCACAAACAGCCTCTTTGGGACATCCTCTTCCAGCTATCCTAATTTGGGCAGGGTCCCTCTCTCTTCTGCCGGGATCCTCAACTTACATGGGACATCATTGGAAACGCAAAGCCTGCACCACACAGCGTAGGGAGAACAGAGCCACAAAGCACGTTCTAGGAGCCTTGTGTGTGGAGGGGAGGGGCTGAGTTCTGCGACCAACCAACAGACCTGGGTTCAAGTTCAAGTTCAAATAGCGTGGTCCTTCACACATTCATTACTGCTCTGGTCTCACCATCCTCATCTACAAAATGGGGTAAGAACACCTACAGTTGGTATTATGTGGATTAAGTGACATAAGTTACGTACACTTCTTAGCTTGTTGTCAGGTGTGGAGCAGCCCCCAACACACGTTAGCTATCACTACTATTGCTGTTACACACTGGGGCTGTCAACGTCATGAAAGCAAATGTCCCATCAGCCCACTGTTTCTGGAGACAGGCTTCCAGAAGGCCCAAGTCCTCGCCTGCCCGCCTGGGCTGCAGGGATTATGGGAAAAGACGCCACACCCAGACCCATACTCTGTGCTACACCAAGGCGCCTGCATGAAGAGCCAGGGGCTTAGTCAAATAGAGAGAGACAGAGACAGAGACAGAGACAGAGAGAGAAAGAGACAGAGAAGAACCAGCAGGAGATAAAGTGCATTTTGAGAAAATCACTTGTTTATTTAAATATTGTGCTCATGAAAAATATCAGAATGAGAAATATGGGCATTTGTGGTAATAACTGAAAGGGGGGAAGGGGATATAAATTATCCAAAATACAGGAAAGAATAAGTTATTTGAAATAAAAATCTGCATCTTTAAAATATCTCTACTTCAATCTTAGAATGAGTGTATCTTTTAAAAGCTCTTTGAAGACACTTCTCCACTCTCTTTGTCTCTTTTCTTTATAAGGCATCTTCTCTTTAACTCCCTTTGGGAAACTTCTTATAAATGAGGATTTGCATCTCCAGGGATTACTCTGGTTAGGAAAGTGTTTTATTAAAAAAATATATGTTTGCCACAGAATGCTAAGAGATATAATTAGCCGGTCCCTTCTGTTTTATTTCAAAAGGCTGTATGGCCAAGTTCTAATTAAACATATTCTCAGGACGTTTGAAATGTGAAGGTGCCTCAGAAACGGGCACTCAGATGAAGGAAGAGAAGGTGTGGAGCATGTAAGCCAGGAGGCAGGGTCTAGAGCCACAGTGTTCCAGCAGGTTGGAAGCTACCCTGATTGATAAGCCTGTCCCAGTTCACGTTCGGTGGTCTCTGCCCTGCATCTGGGACACAGAGTCCTGTGCTTTTGGGGACCCGGGTGTGTGACAGGTTACCATGTCTAAAGTGAGAGTTGCTAAGGTTCCTGCCAGCGCTGACATTCTGATTGTGCATTTGGATGTGTTCCTTGCCCAGTTCTTGCCACACAGCATAACAATGTTCCAAATGCCCATACTTCATTATACTCTGTGAGTTTTGGAATAAAATATGAGGTTGATGGAATCCTGTTCCTGATGGTAAGGAGATAAAGTTATGCTGGCTCCACGGAGAAAAGCAGTGCTATGCCTTCACTTGTGAAATGGGTAGAATGATGCTTGCCCATCCCTTTGGAGAAGCAAATGCCCTGGAAATAGAAATGTCCTGTCTGCACACAGTGGGGTGGGCCAGGAGCCCATGGGAGGTAACAGTTTAGACCCATCGCCTCTGAATTCCCCCACGTCGATGCCCTGAGGAGCGCCCTCATTCTCTGCAAAGCACTTGCATGCCCATTAAACCCTCGTTAGAGGCAAGAGAATTCTCATTCATCGCTGGTGGGGATACAGAATAATACATCCACTTTGGAAAACAGTTTGGCAGCTTTTCACAAAGTTAAACATACCCTTAACATATGACCTGGCACCCAGGGATCCCACTCCTGGGTGTTGAGACCCAGGAGAAATGTGAACTTATGTTCACACAAAACCTGCGTGCCCATGTTTATAGCAGCTTCATTCGTTATTACCCCAAAGCAGAAACAAGCCAGTTGTCCTTCAGCTGTGTGTGGATAAACAAACTCTGGTACCTCCATACAAAGTATTGATACACTCCACACATGGGTCAATCTCAAATACATTATATTAAGTGAAAGAAGCCAGACTCAAAAGTCAACATCCTATAGAACTACATTTAGATCACATTTTGGAAAAGGCAAAATTATAGGGATAAAGAACAGATCAGTGCTCCCAGGGGTGTGTGGGGGGGGCGGGGTGTGGGAGGGAAGCACAGAGTGATCTGTTGGCTACAGAAGGACAGCACAGCAGTGTTTTGGGGTGATGGGAGCTATTCCAAACCTTAATTGTGTCCAGGAATCTAAATCTGGAAAACTTCCGAGAACTGTATACCAAAAGAGTGAATTTTACTCCATGAAAATTAAAAATAATAATAATTTTTAGAAACCTGCAGGCTTGGTGGTATCATGTGATGGCTGTTTGAGGTTGACCCTTCCCCTGTCCTTTTCATTTTATCCTACAAGGGATGCTCATGAACCCAGTCAAGGCCTGGCATTCCCTCATGACAGCCACCGGTCCACGGAAAGAGCCCCTGGAAACTGAAGGCAGGGACAGAGATTACATGGGTCAGTGAAAAGTTTCAGATTTTCTTTTCTGTTGGATGTGGATAAATAAGTGACTGGTTCTATTTACCATTTGGGAGCCTCTTGAAATCATGACACAAAACACCTTGAGGATGAGATGACATTGAGAACACAGAGCGGAGAGTTCAAAGGGCAGAGAAAACGGGGTTTCTGTTTGTATAACTGAGCCGGGATTCACCACTAAACAATTTCCTTAAGCCAGTGTCAATAGGGGGCTCTATCACTTGCCTACTAAAGCATCCTAGGAAGTGCACTTAAGGGTGTCCTCGAAACGTCTCTGTTCTGATCCACGGTGCCAAAGCCACGTGTAACAACATCTATGAAACAATAGGACTCAGGTATCCAACAGAGGATGGGAAAGGGACTTTGACGGGCATCTCAGGGAAAGGAAATCCAAGCGACCACAAACATACCAAAGGGTGCCCCTTCTCCTTAACATTCATGGAAATGCAAGTCAAACACAGACAAACACAGCCACAACCACTGGATGACGATGCATGAAAAACAAGAAAAAAAAAGAATATCATAGGCTGACAAGGATGTAGAACAATGGAAAGACTTAAGAATAGCTTTTGGGAAAGTGAAAATTGACATAATCTCTTTGGAAAACAGTTGGGATTTATAGATATGCATGCTGTATGACCAAGCAATGCCACCTTCCATATATGTGTACAGACAGGCTCTTCCACACATGTGCGCAGCACATGAGTAAGTGTGTTCACAGTGGCATTTTTCATAATAGCTAAACAACCAGAAAAAAAGAACCTACTATATTGTAATATATTCATGGTCGACAGCTTTGAAAATGACCAACTACATGTGTCCACATGTAAGTCTCACAGATGTAATGCTGAGTGAAAGAAACAAGACACAAATAATCCATTCAATATGATTTCACTTGTGTAAAGCTGAAAGACAGGCACAGGGAAGTGCACCTAGATGCTAAAACCACAAAGCAAGGCAATAAAGAAATCACTATAAAAATCAAGATGGCAGCTTCCAGGAAAGGGGGTTATAATTGGGAGGTGTTGAGGGGCTTCTGGTGATTGCGTGGTGGTTACCCAGTTGTCGGTTTTATAATTTTATCTATGTATTTATTTACATAAAGTTTATTTATTTTGAGAGAGAGCATGAGTGAGGCAGGGGCAGAGAGAGGGAGAGAGAGAGAGAGAGAGAGAGAGAGAGAGAGAGAGAGAGAGAGAGAATCCCAAGCAGGATCCATACTGTCAGCGCAGAGCCAGATGTAGGGCTCAGTCTCATGGTTCATGAGATCATGACCTGAGTCAAAAATCAAGAGTTGGATGCTTAACCAACAGAGCCATCCAGGCGTCCCAGTTTTATACTATTACTTAAACCATACACATGATTGGCACATTCTTCTACATTTGCCACATATCTCAGAGGAACATAAGTAAAAACAACAACAACAACAACAACAACAACAACAAACTAGATTCTAAAGAAATGCCAGTCTGGGACCAGTAATATGGAATGAGTGATTCTGAGTGAGGCATTCTGGAGGAATGGCCCCAAAGAGAGACTATCTAGGTGGTCTTAATCTTTGCTTTATTTCATTACCATTTACTCCAGCCAATGGCCTTTGAAAGGTATTTGCTTTTTAAGCAAATGTTGTATTCTTTGTACTAAAGTATCAATCTTTTCTCTTAAGTTTAATATGAGTATTAATCTTATAGAGTGCTTTAAGTGATTCATTACACTTTTTTTTTAATGTTTATTTATTTTGAGAGAGAGAGCATTCGCTTGAAAGCAGGAGAGGGACAGAGAGGGAGAGAGATCATCTCAAGCAGGCTCCATGCCCAGCATGGAGCCCCATGTGGGGCTACATCTCAAGACCCTGAGACCATGACCTGAGCAGCAATCAAGAGTTGATGCTTAACCGACTGAGCCACCGAGGTACCCCTCATTACACTTCAGATCAGATCTGTTCCTCGTGTGAGTCTACACAGACTTAAGGCAAGCTATTCTATTCAACTGCTTCTTATTTACCTGGAGGTCTTTCATCTTAAAAATATAACGATCACAATGAGAAATGCAAGAGGCCACACCTAATACCTCTCAAGTAAGTAAAATATATGCTGTGTGGTCCAGGCATAAGCTTCATGCAGTTTCCTTGCAGAAAATACTTTTATGGTCTTATCTGAGTCTATTAATTCCATTTTAAATATAAACCTAACATGCTTAGAAGTCTGTTTCCAAGAATACATCAGCTTAGAAAGAGAGAAGTGACAAGAAACAGCTACTAGAGCCCATGACCACTAAGAAGCTGACGCTGCGTAAGAAGACAGATGGAAAAACGTCTCAATTCTCCTAGGTCTCTGGGGGCATGTATTGCAGGGACAGCAATGAATTGTTAAATTAGAAATTGACTAAACCTTTTTTTAAGAAATCAGTTAACAAGTACAGTGCATAAGAAATGATTCCCATTAAATGTTCAGCACACTTTAGCATTCAAAAAAAGTCAGTTGTATAGCTATTTTCCTGCAAAGAAGTCCTTCTGTGAAAATACGAGAGATACTATATCAGCCCCCCAATCCGCGGTTTTACGTTCTGTGGTTTCAGTTACCCGTGGTCAACTATATTCTAGAAGCTGAGATTCACCCTGATGTACAGTCAGGAGGCCAATAGTAGCTAAGGTGACGTCACGATGCCTACATCGCCCACCTCACTTCATCTCATGGTGTGGGGCATTTCATCATTTCACATCCTCATCATAAGAAGGGTGAGTACAGCACCATCAGATACTTTGAGAGAAAGAAAGAGACCACACACACTTAACTTTTATTATAGCATATTGCCATAATTGTTCTATTTTACTATTAGGTATTGTTGTTAGCCTCCTACTACTCCTAATTTGCAAATTAAACTTCATCCTAAGTGTGTATGTTTAGGAAAAATCATAAGATATATACGGTTTGGTATTATACAGTTTCAGACATCCATTGGGTGTCCTGGAATGTATCCCCCATGGAGGAGGGGGGATTACAGTAATCCAAATCCACGTCCCTGTGAGTATACATGTGCGCATAAACACAAACAGTTAAATAAATAAATATATATACATACATATAAAAATATAAGTAGCTATATGTACATATGCATAGATGTATATTGGAAAATATTAATCTACATTTTGTTGTGAGTGTATGTGTATGTGTGCACATGCGTGTGCATGATGGTTTGGATCCCGTTAAAGAATTCAGGATTTGGATGGAATTCACCCTGATAGCTGAACAATTACGGAACAGCTGCATCTTCAGAACAAAATGACCTTTTCATCAAGTTACAAAACATTAAAGGTTAAAGAATGTTTGAAAGGGAGTTAATACTTTTAAAACATTGGGAAAATTGCCATGCTTTCAAAGACCTGACCGAAAGGAGAGGAAAGCACCAGAGTGGCAGGTACGAGCCCCATTGTGGGGAGGGGGCATGGCATATTTGCATGGCCTGCTTCATTGAAAACTATGAATGAACCTACCTCCTCAGGAAATGAGAAGAGGCAGGCCTGTGATCGGCACGGCACGGGAGCTCACGCAAGGAACCCTTAGCGGGCTGGTTCCTAATTGCAATTTTGAAGTCACATTTCTTCCTCTCACGAGTAGCGATGGCAGAGAGCAAATCAATGAGAGTGTCAGATTTTCCAGGCTTCTATTTTCCATCTGACCTGGATGGCGCACATTCCAGTCACTACTAACAGGGAAAATAGAAATATCAGTGAGCCTCCTCACCATACCCCTTCCTTTAATTAGCTCCCAGAAAAACCTGGCGGAATCTGCCTTGTTCGCCCTGCAAATGCTTACTCTTCCCAGAAAGTCAGGGGGCCTGTGCACTGCTCTGCCTCCAGCAACTCCCCTCTTCTTTTCTTGCTGCCCCACTCCAAGCACCTGCTTGCATCCTGGGGTGCATCCAACCTCACCCCATTTATATGCCTATCTTCAGGGAGGTCTGACCCGATGGTTACCCTTCTCACAGTGGCTAGAGGAGGGGCCACCATTTATCATACAATTACTGCGTGCTGAGCTCTTCCCCAAAGCACCCACATATACATCAGCCCAGGTGAGCCTCACTAGTACTCGGGCAGCGGACTCTACCATGACTAGCATGCAGCCAGTAACACCATTCCTCTCTCAAACCCTTGTCAGGCCCTAGAAGCTCCCAGAATGCAGCACAAAGAGGCCAAGGTTTCGAAGGGCCATCTCCAACTTGGATCGGATTTTTCCTCCCTGAGTCCCTACTCAGTGCTTAACATGGAGAGAGCTGCTTTTAGAGATGAAGGACACAAGGCTCCAAGAGGGAGGTAGCAATCTGCGTGAGGACACTTGGTGAGTTATGTCACACACACGAGCCCAGGCCCTGCATCACACGGTCAGAACTTGCATTCACCCACAAAGTGCACATGTGCACACCCAGAGCAGACATGCTGTGGGCTTGACCTTGCTATGCTGCTGGCTGGTATTCCTCTCCTAAGAGAAACCAGCCTGTTGCTCTCCTTCATTCCTCCCTGCATCCTTTGCTCCCTCATTCCTTGTGCCCAATCTGGTTCCGGCAGGACCAGGTGCTGGGCTGGAGAGCCAGCCCTCTACTTTCTCACCTTTACTGTCTCCCTTCTTGACTCTCAACGACATGCCCTAGATAGCGCCATCCTCGAGGGGGAGCAGCTTGCATTTCTGGACGTTTGAGGCGGGAGTGACTCCTTGACAAATTTCACTGTTGGAGAATGACTCTGGCCCATTTTCAAGTCTCATTTGTCCTGGCCGACAGGTGAGGCCTGAGGAGGAGTCAGGAGGGTTTGTGGGCTGGGAGGGCCTGTGCCCCGCAGGTGCCCTTGCTGCCTGGGAGACCAAAGGCTTTCTCCTGGTGGGACCTTATCCCCAGGCATTCAAGTCCAGTCCGCTGGGACTGAGGATTCTCTCAGAAGCAGGGAGGCCCCTTTTATACCTGAACCTACCCCAACACCAGCTGTTCTCCCAGGGAGCCCCTCTTCTTCAGCTGAAACACTCCTAAACACCTTAAATAATGCAAATCAATCCCCCTATTTGGGCCATATATTTTGAATGTATTGATAACATCTGTGAGGTGATCAAAAGCCAAAGTCCAGTCTCTCTCAAATTTGTATTCAGTAGCTACTATTTTTTTTTTCCTATGTGCATTTACAGTTAGGTGACCAGCCTGGGGCGCGGCTCTGAGAATACCACCCGGCCCCACCTCCCCATCGTCCCCCTTGGCCCGTGAGGCAGGGAAGGAAGGGTAGCTGCAGATGGCTGCCTGAGCTGAGTGTGTCTCCTGGAGAGGTAACGAGAAAGCTCTTTGGGCAGGAACTCAGACTTCCCTTCAGCCTGACCACCTTTTGGCTGAGAAGAAGGGCGGAGATCAAGCTCTTCCTGGAGCAGTTGTTACCTGGGACCCTAGTCTAACTCCTGTAAAGATGGAAAAAGAATAACCTTCTCACCAGTCCACACCCGGGAGGGACAACTGGACCTCTAAACCCTCTGTACTTCAAAAATAAGGCTGCAGGCGTGGAGCAGCCAGGCCCCAGGGTACTTGGCACAGGAAGGGCTATAAGGCTGGGCGGGAGGGAAGAGAGGCTCAGGGGACAAGAGATATCACTTGGTCCTTGACAACCCAGTATTCTGTGCAAAGCCCCCCACTAAGTCTTGAGCCACAAGAAGGTGCCAGGCCTGGAGGCCGCTCAGCTGGTGCCTGTGGGGTTCTGTTTTCCTGCAGGTCAGCACCGTGGCAGAGTCTGTCCCTTCTCTGTGCGCTTGCACACGCACTTATTTCCATGCCCCTCCTGGCTGGGCATCTGCAACCTGTACACACCTCCCTCCTTGCCTGCCTTTGCACACTCATAGGAATTCCTGCCTCATGGTCTGGGCACTTTTTCCAGGACATGTTTTCCGGAGGGGGTGCCCCAACCTAGTCCTAGCTCCTGGTGCCCTGGACTTTGGGGCCTGCCTGGGCACACAGTTCTCTGTTCGGGGCAAGTTGGGTTTGTCTCCTCCAGAATTTCAATATCGCCGGGCTTTGGGGAAGGTATCGTGGACCTGAGTGGGCACAGGTCTTATTTTGAAATTATGTCAATGGAGCAAACACGCTATTTTAACTTTAGCTGTGTTAGAACCTGGGGAAGGGGTTCGGGTGAAGGGGCTAGATCTCTTCTTAAACCCCTATTTCAGAGGTCACCACCGGCCTCTACAATCCACCAACAGTCCAAGTGCAAGATGCACGAGGAGACGGCAGCGGACCTAGTCCAGGAGGCCAGCGCTGAGAGCACCCTGAACCCACCACCTTCCCGGCCCAACTCCCGACTCTTCCTCCCTGGGGTTGGAGCGACCGCCCCCGATATCCCACCTCTAGAGGGCGCTGATGCAGAGGTGGGACCGCGAACTCCCTCCGCGGGCTCGAGGGGGAGCCTCCGGGACTCCACCCCTCACCCCTAGCCTAATTTGAATATTTCATTGGCTGCCGCCGGTCTGGTCAATTTATCATGCAAATGCAGGTGCCCCCCGCGCCGGAGAGGAGCCACAGCCCGCGCGGGAGAGCGGCGCCCGATTGGTGGCCGAGACAGCGGCATTTGTAATATTTTTCTTTGGGCATTGGAGTCATTTACCAATGCCATCGCCGCAACTCCAGGCACTGAATCACAAGACACTTAAAGGGGTTTTATTGGCAGCTTTGAAACTTCTTAACATGTTCTTTTATTTTAAACCAAGTGTCAACCTATTTCTGACCTCCCCCCACCCCCACCTAAAAAGCTGCGGCGACTACAAAGTACCTTGTTCCTTTGTGAGCTGTGCAGGGGGGAGGGGCGAGTGGCCGCCCCTGCCTTGCCACAGAGAGAGGAGGACTCGACCTCTTTGGAGTGAGCGCTTGGTAGACCCGAAATAGAGAATTTTTCCGAATTCTTGTGGGGGTTAGGGAGGGACTGAAGAAGAGAGAAGGCAAAAAGCAGCCAGAGAAAGGAGGAGGAAGGAAGAAAGAAAGAAGGTGAAAGAGATGGGAAAGAAAAGTGTCAGAAAGAGGAAGACAGAAGGAAGAATTCAGAGCTTCTCTGCAGAGGAGGAAAATCTTGGAGCTACCAGAGCCTCTGAGGTCAGAGACTACCTGCGTACAAAGAATCTGACCCTTCCGACACCCTCGTCCGGAGAACTCCGGCTCTCCTACTGTGGATATACCAGTGATATGCACAAGCCTCATGAAACAGAAAATGAGAAAGAACGAAGACCCAGCCCAGTGCCCCTCTCTCTTGTACCTGGCTTACCGAGACTTGCCCTCGGTCTTTCCCGTTTGTAAATTCAGGGACGAACACAAAACCATAATGTGTAAGACAGGGAAGAAGAGCGATATAGGAAGAGAAAAGGAAAGGAGATTATTCCTCATCTTGCAAATTCCCCGGCCAGTTAATGAGGTCACCAGGCATGCAAAGCTGGGCTGTCTGGTCTGCAAGAGCGGGTGGTTTGATATCTGAGACCTCCTTCTCTTCCTCCTCCAGTGCTCCTGCATTGTAGCCCCCGAACACAGCCTCGCAGTGGGCTGCCCACGCATTGATTCAGATAACACCGCTGGTGCCCGGCGGCTCTTGCATCCGCGCGGAAAGGGCTGGGCACCTCTACTTTCCAGCTAGCAAAGTGCTGCTCTCTCCCAGCCAGGGGTGAGCCCCAGCGGCTGCAGCTGTCTCCGGGGTAGTTTTTTGTTTCTTTCCTTTTTGTTTTTTAAAGCTCTGCCCAAAAGGTTTCTAAAAATCTATTTCATCCAGAGTGGGAAAAACCATGCCACGCAGCAGCGAGTAATTTGGGAAATTCCCCCGAAAGTCAAAGCAGGCGCGCGTGGGATTTGACCAAAGGGCATTTCGCCAGTAACTGCTCCTCCGAACTAGACTTACAGTGTATCTGAGCTCTTTAGACCAAAACACAAAGACTTATTTTCTTTATTAAATCTTCGGTCTCCTAAAAAAGTTTTTTCCCCCCAAAGTTCCGTAAATGAGTAAGCTTGAAAAATAATTACAGAAGGGGAGTGAGGTCCAAAGTGGACTCTCAAAATTTGAAGATGCAAGACTTAGAGCACAGGCAAGCTTGGGGTGGGGGTGGGGAGGTGTGGACCCAGCCTATCTTAGAAAACTGGAGAAAGTGGGCTCTAGGAATCACCCAACCAGTAGATGGTATATAGGAAGATGTGTCCCTCCGATAACCATGCTCCCTCCCTCCGTTAGGTGTGTAGTTTTGTTTTTGTTTTAACAGGTTTATAATTGCCTGTAAATTTCCAGCTGATAAAAATGAGGCATTGAGGAGGGGGACCTGCGGGCCCTGCCTTCCTAAGGGACTTGGTCAGGTCAGCTTCCATCCAAAGTTCTGTGTCCAGCGTGCTGGGAGTTCAGGGCCAGCCTGGGGCTCTCTTGCTCTGCCCCTCCCCCAAAAGACCAGAGGTATCAAGGTTGGCCTGGGAAGACCACAGGCCCTGTTGCCTTTGAGTCCAGTGGTCCTGATGGGAGTGGCAAGCATGCAAAAAGTTGGCAAAATTGGGCCAGACTTCTGCGCGCTCAGCTACAAGAAATTTACAAAGTAGTAAAGCCCCAGGGAGGGGAACGGTGGGGGGCATAGATGTATCCGTAGGTGTGTTGGGGGAAGGTGCTTCATACTCCAACACCAATTCTTGACTTTGAGAGAGAGGTCTCCTACTTTTCTTCAAAGATTGATCTGCACCCTCCCCCTTCCCATAACTCCACCCCATCTCACATCCGGGCACTCCCGATGCAGCTCCCTTAAAGCCCCACGTAAGTGGTATTAACATACCGCTCCGATTCGCAAAGGTTTATTTCACATCAAAACTGTAAAAGTTCTTAGGAGAATTTACAGACAAAACATCTGGTTCGTTAAAACAAAGCTACCGGAAAAAGAGAAACAAACTTCGCTGCTCTGTGAATGAACTTTCTGCAATTTACCGCTTGGTGAGGGCCTGGCCCCAGGGTCCAGATCTCTAGCGCTGAGGGAAGGGCTGAAGTCCTGGGGCCCAATTCCTGGTTGAGGTGCGCCCGTGGAGGCAGTCAGCTTCTTGGCACGCAGGGCACCTCTCCTGCCTAGCCGGGACAGTAGTGTGTAAGGAGGCAGCCAGAGGCCAGCGGTCCAGGGGGAGGCAGGTCGGAAAAGCACTTGGCACCACCTCTCTGGGCATTGCTGGGCAATCAGTGGGTTCCCCAAGGGCCCTCCATTAGGCCTGATGCCTTCACACAATGAAATGGGGTACAGGCTCCCTGCGTGTTCTACCCAGCGTTCCCTGTCCCTCCAGTTGGCCAGTTCCTCCCTTAGGGCACATAGAATCCCTGGTCATGGCCTGGGTTTAGGCCCCTCAGTTCCTGGGACCTTGGCCTAACCTGGCTATCTGTCCTGGAGTGGCAGCTTCAAGGACGCCTTCTTTCCTGAAGCGTCTTCCTCAGTGACCATGCCAAACGGGGACATACTTCCGTCTTTCCCCGAGGTCAGGGAGGTCAGGCTGGACTGTCACCCACTGCCCTCATTTGCACCGTGAACACCACCTCGGCTGCCTCCCGGCAAAGGTGGCCTAAAGCTGCGTCCCCACTACTAGCTTCTTTACCTGGAGCATCCTGTTTGGGGCCCAGCTCCTTGCCCCGCCGCCCCACACTAGTTCAGCCACGCCCACCCTTGACTCCCCCCAACCCCCAACTCGCCCGGGTGGGGCTCGGGTTAATCAAGCGCACAAATGCTCCCGCGGCAGGACATGCCCCGCGCAGGTAGGCCCAGGGTCTGGGGCCTGAAGCTCTCAGGGCTTGGAAGGCTAGAGTCACATTTCTAAGCCCTGACCTGAAGAATTGGTATGTGGGAGGGTTTGTACCGAAGAATGCTCAGCGCACCCCGCGGAGGAGGACCAGGGTTCCACTGGGCCCAGGCCGCAATCTTGGGGTCATGAATTGTCTTCATGGCCCCTGGGAATTTTCTGGACTTAACAACGTTCCCACCCCGCTGCTGGGTGAGCCACCTGGCCACAATGGGAGCCGTCAGTTTCTCCCATGGGCGTTTGCCATTGGGCATTTCGATGTGTCTCGCCACTGCCCCTCAGCCCGCTTTTCCTTCTTTTGTTTTTAGGGATTTAAAAATTCCCAGAAAAGTGGCACCTCGGAAAGTTGGGAGCGTCTCACTGGGCTGCGGCTTACTTTTTGCGTGACTCACTCAGCTAAGTCACCAGGTGCCTGCGCGGGAGCGGAAGCCTGTTGTTGCTTTTCAGGGGTATCTGCAACTCCTCCAAAAGAGGTGGAAAGATTTCCACACAGTGTTACCTTCTACAGAATTCTAGCTCCTCCGCTCGGCGCCGGCTTTTCCGCCCTCCGGTCTAGCGTGAAAGCGGTTCGGCCGCACCCTGGAGCGCGGTGCCTCCTTCCCGCAGGAAGGAGCCCCTGTGAGCGCCGCCGCGGCCGTCTCCGGCCTCCTCCGGAACCGCGCAGACCTTGGCGCCGGGCGCTGGCCGGAGAGCGGCTCTTGTATCCCTTCTACCTCGCGAATCGCGGAACGAAGACAAGCACAGATTTTGACCCGCTCCTGTAGCCGACTCTTGAGTGGGACCGAACTCACCAGACACCGGGCAGCCATATGTGCAGTAGGGATAAAGTCAGGTAAAATGCCGGGGACCGCCACCCCGCAGAGGTCCGAGGAGTAGGTCTTCATGCGCCCTTCCCCTGAACTTCTTAGGGGGAGAACCAGGCAGACCCTTTGGCCTGGCCAAAGTGATTAGGCACATATAAGAAGGTATCTGTCCACTGGACAGTGGGGTGCGAAGTAGGGTTGAGGAAAGTAAGAAGCAAAAGCAGGGGAATTGGCAACCACAGGGGAGGTCAGCATTCTTGGAGAATGGCGCCGGGAACTACCCGCAAAGCTCTGGCTTCTCAAACATATGGCCTTGCCCTTTCTCACTCTGTAAATAACATGTGAATTACAGACTTACTGCCACCCCGACACCATCTCTCCCTAAATCGAGTCCCTGGTTTTCACTAGGATCCGCGTTTCCTTCCCCCTCTCTCGCTCACTGTCAGGCAACAGACAGGTAGGGCCTGGCAAAGTTTTAGCTTTAGACCTTCTGGCTATAAGATGTGCCCCAGATTCGGCCGAGCTGAAGCGCATTTAAGTCCCTGCATTCAAGTACATACTCTGCTTGGTGCGGATTTGGGAAGCCTCCCTTCCTTTTCTCCTAGCCACACCCAGTCCACAGAGAAGGGGCAAGAACTTGGAACTGCAGGGGCTAGGTTGACAGTGTCCCTCTCCATCTGTCCCATTGCAAGCGTGGCCTGCAAAACTAGTCCCGTTTTGAGTTCTTGGCATTAAAGCGGGTGCGCATGGTTAAAAGGACACTATAGAGATCAGGGTTCCTGGCAGTGCCACGCCGGGCCAGAACCCTGTTTGAGTGTCCCGGCAAGGCAGCGCGGTCGCAGTCTGCACTCCGCATAGCCCGTGTTGCGCGTGACGGGCTGTCGCTGCGATGTGCAGCTCATTGACACTGATGGATGCGCCAATGGTTGGACGGACAGATGTTAGGGCGGATCGCACCGCGCGCGGCGCCTGAGCGGGGGAGGGCGAGGTAGCGATCGGGCGGTGGTTGCGGGCGGCTCGGAGACCAGAGCTCAGGCCGAGGCCCGCAGGGGGAGGGGGCGGAGGGAACAGAGGTTTGGAGAACAACGCTGGGAAGGAAAGGAGGAGGGGGAGCACAAGCCAGGGCGAAACTCTCAGCCTTCCGTGCGTGGCGCCCCGCGCTGTGCACCCATCACTACCGGCGCGCCCAAATGGGCGCTCAGCGCTGGGAAGGTGAGCCTAGGGCAGGCAGGAGCTGATCTCGCGCGGCGCCTACCCTCCTCCAGGCAAGAGGCTCCCAGCGCCGCGACCAGAACCGAGAGGCCGCGGGCGGCGTCTGCCAACTCACCGTTTCCTCGTTCGCAAGAAGCGTTTCACGCCCCGCGGCCGCGTCTCCCAGGCCTGGAGGGGCAGTTGTTTTGGCCTCCGCGGCCGCAGGCACCGACCACTCGCCGCTCCCCCGCCCCCGAGTTCGCCACACACAAGGCCAGCCTGGGAGCCCAGCCGCAGCCTGACTCCGATTCCCCGCAACCGCCGGGGTCCGCACCCCGCAACTCCGAGCGCTCCTGCGCGCGCGAAGGCGCTGGAGGCGGCTTTATAGCCCGGGAGGACGGCAGCAGCACATCTGCATTCAGGGAGGCGTCTGGACCGAGCCCAAGCCCGCAGGCTGGGGGCGAGCGGAGACTTTTGATCTTACCGTCAGGGTGAGATCACGGTCTCCTTGTCTAAAAGAAAAGAAAGCATGCCGGTGAACTTTTAAAACAAACTTGCATAAACAATCACAAAGAAAAGGATAAAAGAGAGAGGGCAGAAGAAAAAGGAGAAAGAAACACAAGAAAAGGAAACCTTAAGAAAAAAGGAAGGAAGGAAGGAAAAAAAGGAAGGAAGGAAGAAGGCCGGGGTTTGCAGCTCCGGGAACGCTCAGGCAGCCAGTCCCAGGGGCGCGGGGCTCCGGCCCTCGCTGGGACTATCGGACGCGGGGCCCAGGGGAGCCTACCGGCCCCAAGCGGCGCGCCCAGGCGTAGCGCCACTTCGGGGGCCTTGGGCCTGGCGGCCGCCCCCGCACCCCCACCACTGCCGCCCGGCAGCGCCCGGAGCCAGACCCGCCGCGGCCGCCCCATTCCCGGCCCAAGAGCTGGCCCAGGGAGACGCAATCGAGCCCGCAGCGCATCGATGCGCCGCCGCCCGCGCCGCTCGGGCTCCGGCTCTCGCTCAGCAGCCGCCGCCCGGGGGTCGTCCCAATGAGCTCCGGCCCACCCGCGCCCTCGCGGCCGCTCGTAAGTGAGCCCGCGTCGCCCCGCGGCCAACGCAGCCCCGCCAGCTCCTCCTCTCCGCGGCCCGCCGGTCTGGCCCGTTCGGCGCCTCAGCGACCCCAATCACCCAATCAATAATCAATTCTTTTCGCCCAGTACTGCTGGCAAGCCGGGTGCTGGGCGCGGTGGCCCCCTCTTGGGGGGCGCCCTGGGGCGGGGGATGGGCTTGGGAGCCCGAGTTCCTTCCCCCGCCCCCCGTCCCGCCCTCGGATCTGCCAGCACTAGGGGTGGGGGGCGCGGCCCGGCGCCTAGGGGGCGAAGGGCGGGGTGGGGGTGGAAGGACCTTGATCTTCCCACACGGAGGAGGAAACTTGGAGGCACCCCCCCCCACGCCGACCCCCGGGACGGGCCCGGGAAAGTTTGCCCGGGAAAAAAAAAATTGGGGGAAGTGGCTGCGGCGGGTCCCAGGGGAGGAGCCCGGGTGGCGCGGGGTCTGGGAGCAGCCCCCACCCACTCCGGCCCGCGCCCGCCTCCTCCCTCGAGGGCGCCGGCGCCCGCCCGCGGGCCCTGGCATCCCCGGGGAGCGCGGGCCCAGGCCCGGGGAGAGATCTGGGGGCTTTGGACGCGGCGGGTGGAGAGGAGTGCGGCACGGGCGGGGCAGCCGGGGGCGGCCAGGGGGCGAGGCTGGGTGGGGAAGAGGGGCGGGCGAGGGTAGCGAGCGCCCCGGGACGAGCTGGGCCGGGCCGGCGCCGCGCCCCTGCTTGTGCGCACAGGGCGGGGGCGGAGGGGCGGCACCCCCTCCCCGGACGGGGCGGGGGTCCTAGACAGGCCCGGGGCCGGGAGCGGGGGCGCGGCGTCCCCGCGGGCGGGCGAGTGACACGATCATCTCCTTTTCCTTTAAGCTTGCCTGTTGCCGACGCCGCCGCTCCAGCCGCGCCGCGGGCAGAAGACTGGACCGCTGAGCCCCGGGCCGCGGCAGCGGCTGAGCGCCCCCCCCGGATGCCGTGACCCCCTGCCCGGGGGCGGGGGCCGGGGCAGGACCAGCCGGGGCCGCTCCCGCGCTCCTCCTCCCACCCCTCTGCCCGCCTTCTCCCCCTCTCCCCGCCCCCCGGCCCCGAACCCCGCGCACCTCGTCTGGGGACGGGGCGGGGGGGGGGGCAGGGCCGCCGTTCCTCCCCGCCCCCTCCTCCTCGGGCCTCTGGAGCGATTTGTCAAACTTCCCATTCCGCCGGCAGCGCGGTCCTCCTCCTCCTCCTCCTTCACCACCTCCTCCTCCTCTGCCTCCTCCTCCCCCCGCGCTCCTCCCTCCCCGCGCCTCCCTCGCCCGCCCTCCTTCTTCCCTCCGCACGTTCGGGGATCGCGGCGGAGCGCGGAGAGGGGGGGACGCGGAGAGCCGGGGCGCAGCAGCATCCTGCGGGCGGCCGCTCTCCGGGGGGGAGGCTGAGAGCCGGCCCGCCTCGCCCCCCCCGCGGGCCCGCCGCCCCTCCCTCCCTCTCCTCAGCCCGGCAGCGGCGGCGGCGGCGGCGGCAGTGGCAGTCGCCGGAGGAGCATCATGCCGAGGAGGAAGCAGCAGGCGCCCCGGCGCGCAGCAGGTACGAGCCGCTTCCCCTTCCTCCTCCTCTCCTCCTCCTCCTCCTCTTCCTCTCGCTGCCGTGCGCCTCCGGCCGGCGGCGACCCTGCTCCTCGCCCCACTCCTCGCCCCTCTTCCTCTGCCCGCGCAGAGTAACTCCGGGGCGCCAGGCTCGCTCGCTGCTCTGCTCTCTGGGTGCGTGCGCCCGCCTCGCGTCCCGGGCGCCCCCCGGACGCCCCGCCGCGCTCGCCCAGCTCCCGCTCGCACCCACTTCGCGAGCCGCGCGCGCTCGGGGCTAACTGAGCCCGCCTGGGTCCCTGCCTCTTCAGCTCTCTGGCTGCGGAGGGGATGGGAAGGAGCCCTCTTCGGTCTCTTTCTGTGGGGGGCGGGCGGGGTCACCTGAGTTCCCTGGGACACCTTCCCTGTCCTCCCGTGGCCGGCCGGCGGGGGACAGCCCGGTGTCTGCCGAGCGAAAGAGAGCCGGCCAGTGAGCGAGCGGGTCCCTTCGGCCACCTTACTGCTAATCCGATTGATTCTTCATTTATTGGGCCCAAAGCGGGCAAGCGGTGGAAGCCAGAGCGCACTGGGTCTCGGTATTGTCAGATGACCGTCAAGTCACTGTTAGATGCTGGCGTTCCCTCTATCCGTGTTTGTTTTCCCTTACCCCCACCCCCTCCTTCCACTGCTTCTCCCACCCTCATCTCCTCGTAGCACTTAGTTCTGGGACATGCCTGTCTACTCCCCCCCCCCCTTTTTTTTTGCCAGGATGTCAACTCCTGTTAAGACTGAGTCGATTTTTTTTTCTTTTCTGGAAAAAGCATCATTGAAAACAAAACAAAACCCACACACATAACATTATTTTGCAATAATGTCAGTTGGGGGCATGTTGCCTGGAAGAAGGGTTTCTGGCCCTTTGCCACCCTTGATTTGATGACTGATTGATCGCCCGTCATGCTGCTGCCTTTGATCTATTCATTCCCAATAAACATCAATAAATCACTCCCAATGGTGAGGCCAAGCTCTGTGACGTCACTAGGGCCCTGTCAGTGCAACTTCGGGGATTTGGGAAGGATTGCTGAGAAGACCACATATGGACGGGGTGTATTTTGATATGAGTAACACTCAGATGTGCAGAGGCTCAGATGCTGTCTGAATCGGAGGGTTAAGTGGAGGTTCTTGGCTTTTCTGCTCTTTTCTTTTGGTGGAGGAAGGGAGAGCAGAGGGAAGGGTCAGGGCATTGCCTGACTCCCTTCTTGGATGAAGGCGTTGTACCTGTGCGGCCCCTGAGTGCCCATAGTAGCCCTGGGGGTGACGGTGATGGTCATTTCCACCATGTGATCCGGCCCTGCCGGTGGAGCCCACACACTGGCTGCACTTAGGAGTCTCCTTACACAGGGTCACGCAGAGGGAACGCTCTTCTTTCTTCAGAAATGTACTTTCTCGTTCCTGTCTTAAGAAAATCCTAGAAGAAGGAGAGACTTGGTGTGGGGCACACAATGCAGGTTTTTGCTGTCTGTCTTCAGTGCTGTCCAAATTTAGGAAGTTTGAAAATCCCAGCGGTGGTTAGCGAGAGGGTGCTGCGGCTCAGGTCACCTCCGGGCTGGTGCTTCTTGCCCATCCTACCCTTTCCTTTAAATTCCAACCTCCAGCAATGAGCTTATCTGCCCAAAATAAACTCCAAAAGTTTGGAGGACTCCTTCACAAAGTTGGGCAGTAGGAGTGTCTTGGGCTGCTTCCAGTCTTTGAAATTTTTTTTTCTTTCCTTTTTGGATGCACATTTTAAGGTATCTGTGTGCCTCAATCAAATGAACCATATGTGATTACATCTTTACATTTAGTTTAGAACTCTTTCTATGGTTGCTTCCTCGTTCTCTCCTCCACCTTGCCAATCTGAGACTCTTCTCTGATAACTTTCTGCTAAAAATATTAGCGAAGGAGGGGACGTACTGTTGATTTTACTTACTTATTTATTTATTTATTTTAAAGCAACCTGTTCCGTAACCCTTTTGCACCTTTTAAAAAAAGCCAGCCAGGAAATCTCAGGTCAGTTAAGAAATATTCATTATATAAAAACTTGACTGCCCGGCTAATAGGAGATGGAAGAATGGTTTTGCTCTATCAAAATGACCCGTCAAAACGACTTTGTTTCATATTTGATTTAATTGTCTCTCTCCTGACAGGCACATTCATCAATAGCTTAATGGTCAATCAGAAGTTGGCAGTGTGAGTGCTTTCTTTCTTCCCCATACCCTGGTTTTGGATTTACTTTATCAGAATGCTTCTGCCTAATGGACGTGTGGAGGAGGGGGTGGAGAATGTCTGAAGGGCTACTTATTTAAGAAGAGAGGAGGGATAAAAAAAAGAGAGAGAGAGAGAGAGAGAGAAAGAACCCTCCACATTTAGGCCTGAGCTAAGTATGCGCAGGCCAGTAAGTGAACTGCCTGAGGTTTTTGTTTGTTGGTTGGTTTGGGTGGACAAGAAACTTCCCATTTTTTCCCCTCCTGTTTTTAGTTCTCACAGCTGCAAGTTATAAGGTTCATGCCTGTTTTTGTGGCATCCTGGGAGTGATGACAAATTGATTGCTTTGCACTGATAGAGAGAGAGTGGGAAAAAGAAAGATGTCTGCTGATTGGTAACTGGAAATCCAGTCCCCAGCAACCTTGAGAATACTCGAGAATTTTTTTTCCCCTCCAAACTGAAAGGTCCGCTCAGCCATAAAAAAAGAAAAGTTGTTTTGCCAGCTTCATTAGTGTTCACCTAATTAGCTGTAAACCTGATGGATTCCTGACAGCTTTAATGATTGGAGATGACAAGCTCGACGCGGTGTCATCCAGCAGAATTAGGTTTGCAGCTAGTTTGATGTAATCAAGTTGATATTACACAGTCCTGGCTGCCTTTAGTTGTGCATTAACTCAATTTTCTGCTGCAGGTGACAAATGGGCTTTGGTACCTGGATAATCATGTCATAGGAATTAGGGCCCTTTTAATGGTCTGGGGTAGAATAACAACCACAAAGGGCTGAGAGCTGGGTAGAGCTTGCAGACATAGCGCACAGGTGCACACAGTCTTTATATCTAGGCCAAATGTAGCACTGCTTTCCAGAAGGCCAAAGCAGGCTCCAAGAATCCTTGAAAAGACGTATTTCTGTACTTTAGGATTTTCTTTTCTTTCTCTTTTTTTTTTTTGATAGAAATTATGCATGGCTTAGTGTTTTTTCTCAAAAGGAAAGAGACATTTCTTCACCTGCCGAAGAGAAACCTGGGCAGGAGTGTCCTTTCTCCACGCGTGTAATTTCAAAAGGCCGTACATTTGTGCTGGACAGATGTTGCTGCCTCAGAGGAACAGGACTGCAGAGGCCAGTGTCCTTTGGACGAAATGATCATTGTCCATTGCTTAAAACGTGACTCTTGCCTATGCATAACGTTTTTTAAAACAAGCATTTTTTGAAGATACCAGAAAAAAAGAATTGGAGCAGTATTTCATCGCAGTTAACGTTTTATCCATTTTTATCTATTTTCGGGGGGGGGGAGTGTAAAATCATTAAAAGAATTGCCTAAACTGGCAAAAAAAAAAATCCTCGAGGAACAACAACTTGCCACGGACCTTTTTGAGTCTTATTCATTGAAAGAGAATAATCTTCCAAGGAGTTCTCAGGTGGTCCCATCAAGAGGCTGAACCTTTAAGCATCTTCACTCTTGCAAAAGTGGTTTGAACCCCTTGGGTTTGGCTAGTGTGACAGATCACTGTGTGTCCCCGGGGGAGGATGAGCTTGTAGTGGCATGGCAGAGAGGGTTTGCATCGCCAGGAGACTCAGCATGCCGGAAAGATAGTCACCTAAGTACTGTGGCCCTGGCCTTCCTGAGTCTCTGCCACACACTGGGCAGCTCCAGAGAGATTTCCTCTTCTCTGTCAGAGGCACATGGAATGTTCAGGAGGGCATTTTGGCGTCAGCCTTGGGAATGTATTTGCTCTCAAGCTTGCCACATGTTTCTCCTTTGGACAACTATTCTGCCCTGTAGCAAGGTGACAAAATGACTGGTTTCGGCTACTCTGTGATTCCTGCCCCCCCCCACTCCCATTTTCCCAGAAAATGGGTGGAACAATGCAAATTTTTAAAAAAAGGAAAATCCAGAAGACGAGGGAGAAAAACAAAGAGGGCAGGAGGCAAAGGCCCTCCCCCTGGACATCCACCTAGGGAAGAGAATCTTCCAGAATGAGCTGCCGTGCCCCCATTATCTTGACAACTGTCAGTGAGGGCTTCAGTGCTCTCCAGGGCCACACTTGATTGTGAGCGGTGGATGTTGTCATTTTGTTCTCAGTGTTGCCTTGAGCGCGCTCATAAGCGAGCGATAGTCAATAACTGACGTATCAGCAGCTCTCCCCTAAATCGTCTCACACGCCTGCGTTTTCCCTCTTTTTACCAAAGATTGTTTTGTAAAGCGATGACAATGAAAGGTGACCACTCAGGGCCGTGGGGTTGCCAGGAAGCCCAGGTGAGTTCCCAGAATTAAAGCCCTTCCTTCCCCCCCAACTCACCTCCATTCCTGGGTTTCTGGAATGAGAAGGATTACCTTGAGGGCCAAGTACCCGCATGGCTTTGGGGGCTTCTCCCCTTTCACTCTGCCTGTGGCAGAGGGGCGAGGGCTGCAGTCACAGGGAGCAAGAAAGGAGAGGAGCCGAGTCCCAGTCCTGGTGTATAACAGCCATGTTAATCCAGGGACGTGTGTGCAGGTTGCAGTCACTCCGAGGGCACTTGGTGAGGCTTTCCTGCTGGCCCATTTTTATTCCTGCCTGTCACTGGACAAACTATAAAAATAGCTTTGCTATGGTAGTAAAAAAAAAAAAAAAAGAAAGAAAGAAAAGAAAGAAGGAAAGATAAAAAAAAAAAGAAGTAGGGTGTGTGTGTGTACCTTTCTGTGTTAGTGTGCAGCCCAGTTAGGTAGAGGGGCCTTTCTTTCAAAGAAGCTGTTTTGTAACATCCCTGTAGCATTTTCCCACAGCCCGTGGAGGGAAGCAGGACAGAGCAGGAAGCAGGACAGAGCAGAACGGTGGCATCACTTAGCCTAGACCTTCTCAGGTGTTCACTGTGTGAGTGCGGCACGTGGATGCGTGTGCGTGTGTGCGCCTGTGTGTGTATCTTAGTTATGCTCCAAATTGTGGTTTCTCTGTCTGAAGTTAAAAATGAAAGGTGAATACAATGTATTGTATTTGGTAACAATGATATGGACTGGTACATCTAGACAGATAATGTGCAGTTGTAATTAGACTCAATAGACAGGCAGTCATTTTAAAATTCTTTGACACATGCATAAAATAGTCATATAATAAGATAAGATGACAATTTTATGTTAGGTTGATAAAGTGTCCCGATACATGCATTTAAATGTCTGTAAGCCTTTAAAAAAATCCAGACAGATTAATTCTAGTTTCCAGTATTTGCAGTTAGTCATTAAATTAATTTTTAAATCCTACTAAACAATGGCTATGAATATGTTTTTTTTCCCCTTCTAGATTTTTTACCTGAATTGCAAAGAATGGATACATAGACTTGGTAGCTTTCTCTAATTTTTTGACATTGGTAAACAATTACATCAGACGCAGACATAAAAATTCAGTTTACTATTTGTAGCTAGAATAAAGGTCTGCATTTTTGTAAGTAAGAAAAAAAAGTAATAGAGTATAATCTGCTTATGACCACTTGCCTGAACAATTGTCATACTCTAGATTTAGGAATCTTTATTAGAAAGATTACATAGTGTCCTTGACCAAATATTGAATATTTTATAAGCCCCATTTAAAAAAGAAGACATTTCGAGCACATACACTTGATTTGATCAGCACTTAGATTCTTGGGTTTAATTACTTTCAATTCTGTAAATTATTTTAGTATTTCAACAGGAGTGGCCCAAGTGATGTATTTGGGGGGGGGGGAGGTAAAAAGGCATTTCTCTTAAGGTCACGTTACCTGGACTTTTTGACCATCTTCATACCTTGTTTTCTCAGATGTGCAGAGGTGTGCACTCTTGAAGAATAATTTCAATTTGTTTGGGCTTAATGATAAATTATTAATTCATACTGTCAGGACACATGTTATTAATTATGACTGTGTTTTCTTCATCCAGAACAGCTGTTGGGGAAACAGTGTAAGTTCAGATTGTCTTCAGGGGGAGGGCACCAAAGCCAGGAACTTACCAAGTCCTTTGCATCATATCTTGGTCCCCTTGCTTTGGGAATAAAGCATCGCAGGGGGCAGAGAGAAGGGGAGAGAGAAACCATTCATTCTAAACCAAGATGGGCACTGGCGAATCCTAACTACTGTACATTTTCTTAAAAGCAAGCCTAACTCTTCAAGCTCTATGAGGTCAGCTGGGATTCGGAGGTGGGACCTGCTCCCTTCCCAAGCCCAGGTTTGAATGGACTGCCCTCTCCATCCCACCAGTGTGACTTGTTTTCTTCTTATTCTTGGGTAGACCAGAAGGATGAAGTCACAAGTTTATGGTGGCGGAAGGCAAAATACTCTGAGTGTTTATTGTTCCCCAAACTGGAACCCATCCTTAATGGAGGGCAACGCACCATTTGGTAATATACGTGAAATGACTCAAATTCATTTACTTTTGATTTTTACCATTCTCATCATTAAATCTAGTCCTATGTATTCAGTTTCCTCTGAGTTCTTTGAGAAATGCATGTTGCATAAAATAGGCAATTTTTAATGAACAATTTAATGTAAATGGGTTTTGAATTTAAATTAATATTAATGAAGCCTTGAGTGAATTTATTTTGCATACGTAAAGACTTGTAAGTCTTTCACCCATGTGCTTTCTCCTTTATGTAGTAACATTGGTTGGTTGGATTAACTAGCGCCTTTTAAAGATTTACACTTAAAAAAATTAAATTGATTTTATATGTCCAACAGCACCAACATATTATTAGGCAAAGGTGTTACTTAATTTAAAGAAAATATACCTCATTTACTATTAAACCTCTCAGTTTCCATTACCCTGTTCTTCCTGCGAGCTGCCGTTGCTTTGGCATTGCTGCTGGGGAAAATACATACCAACAATAGTTACTACAATCAAGATGTTTTCTTTCTTTGGCTTACCTCTAATGCATTATGTATCCCGGAATGATGGGAAGTTCTGTAATTAATTCTGTTAGATGTAATTGCTATAATCACTTTGATGTTACACATAATAAAGGTAATATGGTAAGCACATAAAAAATATAAACACCTTATTGTAACACAACTACTAAAATTCCCTCTCATCAAGTCGGGTTTATAGACCAGTGTTCTTAACTAGTTTTGGCCATAGGTGACAATTTATCCGAGCCGTGTTCATTGATATTCCAAAGGAGAGTCATTTATTGGAAAGGATGGGCCTTGTCTTGGAGAGATCTCCAAGCTGGTTGCCTAGGAATCTTAATGCCCTTTTCCTCAAAGATGTGGCTAATTAGAAAAGGTGACCATTATCTTCTGTAGAGGAGAGAGGGAAAGGCTCCTGGAAGCAGCCAAGGAATGAGGTAAGAGGGTGGCATAGGAGGGAAAGGAGCACTCCGAGAAGAGAGGTGGCAAAGGCTTCAGATCCAAAGAGGTGCTGTTCTGAAGGTTTTCTCATGGTGTGGGATTATGGGAAGTGTGTGTGTGTGTGTGTGTGTGTGTGTGTGTGTGGCAGGGGCAGGGGGCAGGGGGCAGCGCACAGGCACATTCGAGCACATGCTCATGGGTAACCAGAGAAGGCCACCTTTCTGTAAGTGCAGTGAGAGACAGAATATATGGTTTAGTATCATGACGATTATTATTCTACACCTTTCCCCGGGGATCCGGGGGGCCATGCCTAACTGTTGCACCGCATGCCAAGGTTGACTTTGCCTGTTGGACAGAACCTGAGTGGTATCTGCGACCCCTCCCCAAGCCTTGGTGCGCCTACCCTAGATGCAGGCTACCCTAGAACAGAAGAGAACTTTGCCTGAGACCCCAAGCACATAATCCTTGTGGGATGTTTCCAAACGTGTAAATTACCCTTTGCCAGTGCAGCTTGCAGGAGGTGGCGAATGTGGTGGTTGAAGAAGCTTGTCATTTGCTTTTTTTTTCCTCTGTGGATATCCCGGAGTCAGACTTGCTCGGGCATCTGCGTGACTCTCGTCATCAGCTTGCACCCTGTCCCGTGTGCTACAAAGGTCCTGAAGCCCCGTGACGGACGGGATGTTGGTGTTAGGAGTTTGGATGTGAAGTCTCCCACATTTATATTTTCTTTTCCAGTGTGTTATAAGCGACGGAGCATATGAATCAATCACACACAGAAATCAAATAAGAGAAAGTGTACGTGTGAGCAGGGGATGCCGGGGTCTCTTTGGAGGAGGAACGGGGTGTTTTCAGATGGCGGTGAGATGGACAGTGGCAGCCGTGAGTCCCGAGACCGTGCCCTGGGCCTGCAGAGCTGGGTCTGGCCGTGGCTGTGGTCAGCTGGGTGCAGACCAGGCCAGCGGGGAGCAAGGTGCTGCCGCAGACGGGCTGGCAGGGCCTGCCTCCTGGGCGCCGGGCCTAAGGCACCCTGCCTGCCAGGTGAGAGGGTCCTGGGTCCCCGCCCTGGGCCTGGGCTGCAACCAGGCAGTCACCAGCCCTCCTGTGGTGAGCCTTGGCTGGTTTTGATGGCGAGGATGATAAAAGGTCTGAGAACTCCATAGGCCCCTGTAATCAGGGCCAGCACTGACATCCTTCTCAAGTTTGACAGCTTCTTCCTTTTCTCTTCTCACAGCCAAGCCTTTCTCAACCGAATTTCCCCGCCCTCCCCCTCTCTCCACCCTCCCTGCCGCCGCTCACCCCTTCCCTCCCTCTTCTTTCTGTGAGCGTCTCTCCTGTTTCATGTTCTTGATCAGTCTCAGATGCCTGGAATTATTTTTTTCGGGCGGGAGGGGGAGTGTTGCTTTAGGTTTGTGGGTTGGGCAGGTGTGAGAGGAAGTCTGTGTTTTTTTTTTCTTTTTCTTTTTTTTTTGTACTGTAGGCCTGTTGCTAATTAATGTTCTTCCATAAGATTCTGTCGGAGTTGAGTAATGTTTTTGATCTTTATGCCTGATAACTGCATACTTAATGAGATTTCAAAGCTGTGAGTGCAGCTCCCTACAATTATTGACAGATGCCTTTTCTTTGCCATTGGGTTCAGCTTCATAAATCCTCTTGCCGTAATGAGGTTCAGCAGTGCCACCCTGGCAGTGAGCTAATGAAAGGGGGGAGGGCGAAGCGGCTCATGGCTGTCTGACACATTTTTTTCCTTTAAAATTTACTATGCAGATGTCAAGCTGTGGGACGATTACTTCAAACATGCTAATTTTTATCTTGCTTTTGTGTCAGCCCTTTGCCATTAAAAAATAAATAAATAAAAGGACTAACCTTACTCTCCACTTAATTTCTTTTTTTTTTTTTTTCCTGAGTCACATGTTTAATAACCCATGGTGTGTGACTGCTGGGGACTTTGACACGCGCGTGGCCTTTTGCAGGTATCCAGTGGTAGAACCTTTTTCTCTCCCCTTACCATGGGAAGGGCAGGGCGAGGATAAAGTGCGATTTCCCCAGGCCTCCCATCAGCCTGCCCTAAGTATGCACTTGAAACGTCGGAGAATTCATTTCAGAGTTCTGGAACTAAATCCTGGTGGAGAAGAGCTGCACCATGCCAAACAGTCGATTTCCTTTTCAGCGGAGTCATACATCACTGACCCACCCTTCCCTCCTGACAGAATGACATATGTCATTTATCATATGGGCCCCAGCCAGACAACGGGGAGGGGAGGGAAGCCTAGTCCATGTGATACTGTCTCCTCCTCCCAGTACTGTACCCGTTGGCTTGCGGAGAGAGGCTGCTGATTTGGCGAGACGGACGGGGAGGAGGGTGGAAAGGCAGGGGCGAGGAGAGGCGAGAGCCTGCTCCGTGTGGATGGCTGTCTGGGTGTGTGGCGTGGCGGGCACGAGATTGGCAGAGGCACGGAAGAGGTTATGTTCTTTCGTATTATCTGCTAAACCACACTGTTCAGCCTTTGACGCTCTTCTGACTCCCCGCCCCGCCCCCCATTCCTTTACTCCTTTTCCTTCTTTTTTCCCCTTTAGTCATCCAGGAAAACAGCAACAACAACCACAGCAACAAACAGGGCTGACAGGTATCATTCAAGCCACCCTGACTGGTGAGGGGTGGTATAAATGAATCTCAGGGCTCCCGGCTTCACATGATTCAAATGTGCGTTATTGAAGATGGATGTTCCTTAAGAAAAGATTGATGGTAGATGCTGGGCTTCGGGCGCCATTTATCATTTTGAATATTATTTAGACTTGCCGTGTAAACCTGTAACTTGAGAGTTGGACGAGCTGGAGCGGCGTAGGGGCCTGTGTGTGTGTGTGTGTGTGTGTGTGTGTGTTTCCATCGATTGGCCTTGGGTTCTCATTGCTGCTGACCAGACACGAGCCCTCCCATTTACAATATAGAAGACAGACTGCCCCCCCCTAAAAAAAAGTGAGGGGGAGGTTTTAATTTTGAATAATTTCCAAGGACATTTTTCCAAGGGAAAAATGAAGTATCTGTGATTTACACTAAAGCTAACAGGCAACTTCTCTCTCTCCCTCTTTCCCTCTCCCTCTCTTCCCCGACAGAGGCAGTCACGTACGAAACATTAAAATATAAACAGAGCTGCAGTTGCCGAAGCCAGGACCCTTGCCTGATTTTTTAAACTCTGTGACATGCCTTTTTTTTTTAAATCCATATCTGAAAAGCTTAGCCCGATATAACTATTCAAAAAATACTGGTTGGCTTGGTTAGCAGTGTCAGAATGAAGAAACAGACTTCCACGTCTCAGGAATATTTCAGATAAAAAATGATCTTTTGTGGCTCCCTGCCCCTGCTCCCAGCGGCCTCCTCCCCTTTTGTGTCTGCGCTCTGTCCCCCCTCACAGGCCCCAGCAGATCCCCACCAGGACTGATGTGGACAGCTGTTTCCAGGCCCCGCCGGCTAATCACTTCTGGTTCTCTTGCACCCTTGAGCTGTGCTCCCGGACACCCCCACCTACTGGAAGTAGTTAGGGACGCAGGCTGGTTTACGGATGGAGCCCCCAGCCGCTGGGAGAAATCAGCAGAGCCCCAGACTTTCTGCCTGTTCTGCTGCAAAGCCCTTCTGCCGGCTCCCCGGGCGGAAAAAGAAAACAAAACTGCTGGCCTTCGTGCTCCGTCTCTTCTACTAGGAGAGCCCCGATAGCGCACATTTAATTGGCAGGCGTTCTATTAAATATGTGACTTTATTTGGGTCTGCTAATTAAATTGAAGGTTCCTTGTATGACTTAGAGTGTGGCCATTAATTTAAAAAATTGATGGAACAGAAAGTTTTAGGCTGTGGCAGTTTTTTATCTAAAGGAATGAGAATCTAGAATTGGCGGAAGGGCTGGATGCTCCTATCTCTCGCTGCTTCTGGGACAAAGTTTTCCCCGACATGTAGAAAGCCTACATCTGCCATGAACAGGAAAGAAATGGGGATGAGGCTTCTTCACTCACCAAGTCCATGCAACTTGTGTGTGTGTGTGTGTGTGTGTGTGTGTGTGTGCACGCACCTCTTTATTTTGAGGTAACTTTATTAGCATCCTGACACCTTGCACACAAGGATCACTTTAGGGTTCACTTTCAGAGTTGCCCAACTAGTGCCAAAAAATGGGCAGAATCACATTTGCATCCTTTGTCGGTACCTGGACTCGCATCTGACTATAAAACGATGATGTTGTTTCTTGCTGAGACTTCCTGGAAGAAGGGGAAACTTTGATCCTCTGCCCTTGCACTTGGCCAGTGTTGGAGGAAATTGGGAGTACAAGTGCCAATTTGCAGGAACAGTTGTAAACACCTTCAATACAAATGCCATCGGCCCATTTTTACTGATTAGAAAAACTTTGCTATTAATAGGTGCAAAGTCCATTTCAGGTATAATTGGTAAGGAACTGAGTGCACTCATGGGAAGAAACCTTGTTTTGTTTTTCGTTCGCTTTTCTTCTTATCCCCTTTTCTCAGTTTTATGGCTGGAGACATGATTTATTGCAGCCATCCATCTTGGGGGCTCATCCATCACACCCGGGTTGCTAGGCGATTGTGGCAGCAGCTGTTTGCTCTGAATCAGACAGAAAAGTTGTCAATCATCAAAGGCAGGTGAATAGCATTAGAAACACGCTATTGTCAGACGGAATAATTAATCAAAGAGAGAAAAGATAATTAAAAAGATATGACCCTTGCAAGTACTTGCTCTGGGTTGCCTGGAAAAAAAAAAAAAGAAAGAAAGAAAGAAAGAAAAACTGCCTGGTCTTTTCTAGACACTTATGCAGCTGAGGGCTGATAAAATATGCACTCTGCAGTGCATAGTTTTTAATTAATTGAAAAAGGTTCAACATTCAAAGACGATGCCGGAGAAAAGTCCGATTATGAGCTGAAGTAATATTTATTGTTTGCATGAAGGGCTTGACACAGTTCTAACTTTCTGACACAAATGTCCAGCTTCCCTGGCTGGAGGAGGAATGGGCTGGGCTGTTCAGGTAGCATCCCTGCCTCTGTCCTCTGGGCTCCCGTGGCTGTCACGCCAGGCTATTGACGAGAGCCTCAGACCGGAGGATCTCTGCTAACCTGGACCACATGTCCTTCCACAGTTCTGGTGGGCTGGAACTGAATTCCTCAGATGAAACAAGAATTCTTTTTTTTTTTTTTATCTTAAATGAAGGTAGAAGGCTCAAAAAGCATGCCATACAATCTACCTGCAGGCTCCATGGAGAGAGCTCTGTATTACTTCACCTGCCTGGGATATGCTCCGAACGGAACATGCTTTGGGTTCCTAAGGGAAATTTGTAATCCATCTTGATGTGGCCCCATGAAGCATATCAGTGACTTCCATCCCGAGCGATAACCTGGCATCACATAGTGAGAAGACCCTCCCAATCGCATCTAGAAATAATTTTGGGTGCCCATTGCAGTCTCAAAAATATTCATAGATTAGGAAGTCATCCTTGCCTTTTCTGAAGCCAAAATATTCTGGAGAAATTGGAAAACGTATTAGAGACTAGATAGAAAGTGGCATATCTGGAGTTGCTTTTCAGTTAAATATGCTGCAAGCCCTGAAACAGATCTACTCTTTTATTTTTGGATACTATGCTTGATTTTCACACCGTTCTCTTCCCAAAGAATAGCAGGACTACTAAAATTAGTAGGAGGAAAAAAGGCTTGAATATTAGAATTCATGAGAAGGAAGAAAGCAACACTTTTTTAGTTGGGACGCCGTTTTCAGGGTGCACCAGATCGGAACACTGGGAACTCCATCCCTCAGTTCCCCCTTATACGGCAGCACTGCGGATGTGTCGCCGGGCATCCCAGGGAGTCCCCGGGGGCTGTACCTCATGGCGTGACGTCCACCTTCTCCCATAGTGCACTGGGAGCCCCCTAGGGGTGACATAGTGCTGGCCTTCTTTTGTGTGTGTGTGTGTGTGTGTGTGTGTGTGTGTGTGTGTGTGAGTGTGTGAAAGAAATACCCAGATAAGAAAAAGCACCTGCCAGGCTTATTGGAGCCCTCACAGGGGTCTCATCTTTTCTGGTGGCTGGAGGAAGTGTTTCTATTCAGAACTTGATCTCCAGGAAACTGATGATTTTGACTTCAAGTTACTGCCTGGGTCCTTGAGCCAGTATCCCCTTGGTGGCCTTCTGAGTTCTCCAGTCAGACAAAGAGTTTCCTAACTTCATAGCAGTTGTCTTTGAAGTTCAACATTTTCTTGGACGTCCATTCATTACCTGTGTGGGCTGAAGGGCTGGGAGGCCAGTGTTGATGGATCCCTGGCGATCTTGAGGGGCCAGGGGGGCCCTCCTGTCCCCCTCAGTGGGATCTGGCCATTTGGAGGTGCACAGCGGAGGTAGTTCCTCTCGGCCCTCCAAGAGAAATTTTTGCAGTTGCCTTCTCCCCTTTGCAAACGATTGCTGAGAAGGCACGTTGCCTAAGGTCGGTCAAGGCGGTTCCAAAATGAGGTGGCTCATTGGGTGAGGGCAGATGGAGCCAGTTCCCTGGGAATCATTTATGGCAGATTTATGCATTCACAGGTAAAAAATATCAGCCATCCGTGCTAGTGAAATCAGATTGAAATTTGCTTTCCCTTAAAAAAAGGAAAATAAAACAAAGATGGAGGAAAAAGGGAAGTCTTTAAGTTTTGAGAAGTTCATGCAGGTCATTTTTTCTGGGCTGTGGTTGGGATCTGACGCTTCCTGTCCTCCCAGGTAACCCCTGGCATCTGTTTAAGTGACTCACAAAATAAATGAGAGGCTCGGGGGGCAGGGAGAGGGAGAGAGAAGGGCAGGTTGCTTATTCTTTAGAGGAGGTTTTGGTTCTGTGGGTGTACATTTTGACCACAATCTGAGTGTCTCTGTCCCTGGATGATTGTTTCTATAACAAGGGAGGGGATTAAATATGGGTCTCTTGTGTCTGAAGGGGTGTTCTAGGATAGAGCCACCTCGTTCAAAGTCATGTTACGGCGAGAAAACCTGGGACTCCACCAACATCCACGTCAACTTGATAATTTGAATGTTTTATCTAAGTGCTATACATTTCCCTCTTACGGTTCCACGAGACGAGGTTACTTGGATGTCATTTGGGGTTTTCCCAGCTCAGCTACCATAGACTCAGAGTAGGCTCGGCCCCCACCCCACTGGCTCTGCCCAAAGCCTTGGGATGCCAGAGATGGGAAATTTTAAGGAAGCACAAATTAACCAGTGTGACGCCCTGTAGGTAAAGGCATTCCAAAACACTTAAAAGACCTCACGACACCTAAGATGCAGTTGTTACTACTCATCTGCCTAATGGGAAGCTTTCGAAAGGGGGGCAAGGATTCGTATTTGCAGGAGGAGAAGATGGGGTTACCAGCAGGTTTCACGTGGTGAAATGTTCCCCTGTCTTGGCATTCCATTTCCTGCCTTTGTTTTTGCTCTAGGCCCGTAGTAAAATGGTTCTTTCATATATATTAGTTAGCAAGTACTACATCGGTATAATATATGAGGCTGCGGTGGTGTTATTTTCTCTTGCTTTTTTGTATAAAATAGTAAGGCAGCACGGACACTCTGCTACGTGACTTTGGTTCCTACTGAGATGGTTAGGTGAATAAGTAATAGAACAAACACATAGTCAGCTGGGCAGAGGAAAATAAATAAAATAACAGCATGTTCTTGGTTCTCAGAGCCATGCAACACGAGTTTGTTCAAATTGGGTCCTGGAGCTGCAGACTTTCTGATGAAGTGTGGGTGGGGAGGGAGAAAGGTATTATTTGGAAACACATGTACTCGTTCCTTGGGAAAGAAGTGAAGTATTTAACATTTCTCCAAGGAAAACATCTTTCATTACTTGACGTGTTCTGCGGTAATGATTTTTCAGTTCAACAAACAAGTACTTATTAGCGTTGGTGCGGGAACCTGGCGGAGGTGGATGGCAGGGCCATTTTTAACGGGAACTCGCTGGCCAAGGTTAAAGGCGCCTGGCCAGTCACAGGTGGTCCCGGGGCCGGCTCTCTGGTCCGCCAATGTGCAGGCTCCACACCTCTGGCCACACAGGGGCACAGGGTCTGCTCCTGAACCCTCTGAACTCATCCCTGTGGCCCTCGCACTCAAGTCGGGAGGAAATCAACATTGCTTTTTGTGTTTGTGTTTTGTTACAGACAGAGCATTCGGTGGTACTCACTTGGTAGTTTAAAAAGGACTTGGCTAGAGAGATAGCCTGTCAGGAGTTTGGGCAGGGATTTGCTGGTTAAATGGACCCTTTGGGTTGAAGATGGTAAGGGGGAAGGAGAGCCTCATGGGCATCTGTGCAGGGTGAGTGGGGCTGCCTTTCCCCCTCCCAGTCCCCTTCCCAGGTGCATTCTCTGGCTTGAACAGCACAGTGGGCCCTGTGCCCTGGGGGAGCCTCCTCCTGATTCCAGGAAGTGTTGGGAGGGCAGCTGCCGTGCCCTGAGCTCTCTCTGTGTGCGGATGGAGGGAGGGGGGGTGGGCCCTTGAGTATGGCATTCACCCTTGGTTTCATTTCTCCTGTCTCTCCTAGTATCAGATGGGTGTGTTAGCCAGTATAATGGCATGCCTGCAAAAGATGGCTTTTTCCCTGCTTTACCTTGCATTCTTATCATGGTGTTCACAAAATTAGAAATAGTGAACTGTGGCACTTTGCATAATCCCCCCATCACAGCTCTTTACACTGTAATCCCCGCCACATCGAGAATGAGTAGGAAGGGATGGGTGGTGGCTTCCTGCAAACTTCGCTATTCATCTCAGTTCCCCAATACAGCTGATGACCTCAGTGCATCACCCCCCAAATCTGATCTGATTACAGGTAATCTGCCATCGCCACCCCCCAAAAACGTGATCTCGGTTGACATCCCACGATGACGTTTTTCCCTGGGTGTGTGGAAATTGCCTTCCGCTCTGAGAACCGCTTGCCCCGAGGTCCCTGCTGCCATGTCAGAGTGGGGAACGCAGCGGTTAGCACTGTTTATACATTCCAGGAGTATTAAGCAGTTAGGTTACCAGGACTGTGGCAGAGCTCATGGGCACCGCGCTCTGGGCTGGGCCAACGTAATCAGCTACTGAGCATATCATGAAATTCCAGATGCAATAATAAAGTTTATGATGATTATATTGTCAGGAGGCACGGAGCGCAGCACCTCAGTGACAACTGCAGGAACAAGGGGGAAGAGCCAGGGTTTAGACTGTGGTGTTAGAATCCGACAAAGGCTTTTATCAACAGAAGCATCATTTTGCCCTTTGGGCAGCAATCGTGCACATTTTTTGTGAATGGAAGCATTCATTTTTGGGGACCCGGCCACAGTGGGAAAAGCGGCACATGTGTTTCCCGTCTACCTTGAGGTTGCCCCTGCCCAGAAGAGGCTGGACAGGGTGTGGGGGGAGGGGCGGTGTCTTTGCTGTTGGGGAAGCGGGCATGGCAGGTGCTTAGTCGCTCTGCCCTTAGAAACAGCCTCCCCTCCTTGTGAAGGTACAGCGTGCTCCGATGTGGAAATATAAAATGGACGTTCTGTGAAAATCAATAGACTGTCACAGCTTGACCGGACAGCTTCGACACCCTGGTAGGTGGCAATTGGTGGACATACACGCTACCTAGAGCACTTGGCCACAGCGAGCCAGCCAGTGCAGCTCCAGCCCGGTTCTCAGAAACCGTGTGTAGTTTCCTCTTCCTGCGTATCCATGACATTTCCAGAAAACGCATCTTCACCAGAGGGTTCTGCTTCCCTCCAGCAAGCAGAATAGAGCGGCAGTTGAAAAGTTTCATGGCACACTTTTAGCCACATCCGCTGCGAATTTCTGTGATTGTCTGGGTGCTCCTGGGAACGCGGATTACTTTTTAAAAACAATTCACAGCAGACGTGAAATAGTGATAAAGACAAAAAAGACATATAAGCAATCGCAAGCATTGAAAGAAAATTAACGCCCGCTTTGAATTTGTCAGTGCACCAAAAGTAGATAATAAAATGCTTACTGTGGAAGTGATTTTGCAGACGTGTTTTGTAAAGTACCAGTCCAGGTGAGTTCCTGAGGGCTGTTCAGATCTCTGTGTGTATTTCCTACACGAGCCCTGCTTCCTGGATGCTTTGGTTCAACCAGAGTCTCTCTTAGGGCAGGGACACATCGCTGTTTCTCTCCTTCTTGGAGGGAGGACGGGGTAGCCCTTTCGGTCGTTCTTGACTCTGCTGTTGAGTAGGGCAGCTCCAAGGCAGAGGAAGATTTTTTACGAGGCTTCTGTCTACTTGGAATGCACTTGACAGGGTCTGCCTCTCCCATGGCCCCCCACCACCACCAGTGGTTGAGGATGTGCCCATCTATGCCCGCAGAGCCAGCCAAGCCATGGGGCGGTCAAGTGGGCATGCCAGTCTGGGCATCCCATGCCCTGGGGCACAGGCCACTTTCTCTAGATAGAGCTGCCTCCCTGCCAGCAGAAACTACCGGGAAAGCCCGTTTCTGAGCCCTTCTGTGTCTGAGATTGCCCTCCCGCGTGGGCTGCTTCATGACCGAGAGGAGACAGGAGTTCCTGACATTTTTTTTTTCCTTTTTAAACAGAACTTGACTACTTGTTAACAAGCTCATTGCTGTTTTGAGTCCAGAGGGATGTGGACCACACAGCATGTCAGCATCCTACATTTGTTTGTGTACTCATCACAATTACGGGTGGGAGGTGGTGGACAGGAGGGGATGGAATTCACATTTGGAAGCTGCTGGTGGGAAGCTGTGGCCTGTGATGGGGCAGACCGCAGGCCAGGGGGCCGTGGCTCCTGGTCCCCTCCCGAACATGCATGGCGGGCGTTGGGAGCTGACAGGTGGGACTTCGCAGCGTGGAGGCCACCTCCCAAGGCCTCAGTGTGCGGCTCCCCATCCAGGCATCCCTTAGAAGTTTCCAGAAGGCCTGAAAGTGAGGCGGGACAAGAGATTTGAGGTCCATCGGGTTCACTGCTGCGAGATTTTTGTGGGAAATTTATTTTTTGCCCCCCAGTTTAAGGCTGTCCTGGAAGTCAGAGCCGTTCCAGAGAGAAACCAACCCTTCAGTAATCACAAAGCAGCTTTTATGAATTAAAAAAAAAAAAGAAAAAGATCTTGACCCTCTTTGAAAGGAAATAAAGGAGGAACCCAGTGTAAGGAAAACAGAAAAAGCTGATATTACAGTTTTTGTGATTACTCACATCCTAGGCTGGAGCTTGAGGAAGCCAGTTATAATGGAATTTCATTTTTTTCTCTTCCTATTTGTGCCTCTGCTCTCTTATTTTTCATTAGAATGAGGAGTGGTTCGTACTCGGTGGAAAAAAAAATTTAGGGTGGCATGTGGTCCTTGTTTTTAGCTACCCGAAGGCCACTGGTACCAAAGCTAGGACTGTGTGCCCTTGACATTAATTCTCCACCTGTAAGGGTGGTGGGGAGAGAAGCCGTGCAGCCCCCTCCCTGTCCCAGACACCCACACACCCCACGTGCCTTCCCGGGGTCTCGCCTGGACCTGCGTCCTTGACACCAGCCTTTTACCCAGGTAAGCAGACAACCCCAAAGGCTATGAATAATTCACCTGCAGATATTCTGAGGTGAAAAATCGAAAGCCATCTAGTGGTTAGTTATTATTAGTAGCCACTTTATTAACACTGTTTTTAAAAATTATTTTATCACTACGAGTATGCAAGTGGCTGGTAGCCCTTCACCAATCCCACTGGTGACAGCGAGGCCGAGACTGTGACCAAAAGCAGATATGCCTTCGCTCTGGCTAAATTAAATAAATATTTGTGCAAGCACACTTTGGTGTGCCTGTTGTGAGGGCTGACCTTCTACCACTAATTTCTTGCTGTGCTCTGGAAGATCGTAATTGTGGTAACATGATATAAATGTAAACTTTAGCTCTGCTTACACAGAACACACAAGACAGCTTGACACCTTCATTTCAGCAGTAAGAAATTACCATTGTCTCTTATTTCTTGCTCCGAGCTTAGGTGACCAAGCCAAGAAGTAATTACACAATTAGGGGTGACAAAGCACTTCCTGTAACATTTCTTCCCCTTAAGTTTGGGCAGCTCATTTCAACTCCACATTTTCCATACCTTTGTCATTAATAACAAGATATCCATTTTCAGCGCAATAAATGTGCTTACCAAGATTGGGAGGCTTGTATAATTTAATGAAGATACAGGAGCTTCGACTTCTACAAGTGTGGCTCTTTCAAGTTTATAGGTGGACGTCGGGGGAGCTGACGTGCCGCCCCTCCAGGGGGATGACTAACAAGTCACACACGGGCGAGCGCTGGTGGAAACTACTTCCATGTAGGCGACAACCAAAATAGAGATTTCGAAAGGATATGCAGATATGGGACACGGCTTGTCTGGGAGGCTGCCTCTTCAAGGCGGACTTCCATTTCTTGAGATTCCAGATCATTCTTAAGGCTTAAATTACAATATCTGAAATAAGTGTGAGGTGTCGTAATTAATGGCTGCTGATTTCCAATACAATCAGTTATTGGAGGCTTATATCCAGGTAGGCCTGACCCTTACTTAAGAAAAAATAATAACATTTTCTCCCTTTTTGTTACTGGCTATGAAAGGAGAAAGACGCTTTCTGCGAAAGAGTAATGGACCTGTTCCTCGTAACTTAACTGGCCATTCCTTGACGAAGACCTTCTCAAAACTTCTGTTTTAGCACCTCTTGATTATGCACGAGCCCGAAGCACTGATGGCTACACCAGGCTCAACCCCAGCAAGTTAGCGCTGCTGCTGTGTGGTGGCCTGGCCGGCCCGCGAGAGCCTGTCAGAGGCACCCATGTGGCCAGCAGCATCCCCACTGTGCCCCCCACCCACCCAAGTCATAGCCGACGATTCTCACACGCATTCAGGCCATTCCCACGCATCCAATCCGAGGAACAACTCCAGGCTGCTGTGTGATCTTTCCCCGAAGTGGAGACTGAGGACGTTGCCTGTGGAGTGGGTTTCTATTTCGTTTGTCAGCAAGATGCTGTTGGTACCGGGTGGATCCTGTCTAAATGAATGCTAGCTGGGGTCCTGGATAAAAGTTATATTTCTTCTGACAGAGTTTATAGCAACGTTTTTCTTAATTATTCTTGATGTTTTGCCCATCACACCATTAGCTTCTTCAGAGGACAGAGATAAATAGCTGGTATCCGCAAGAACAAAGTGTGAACTGAATGCATTTAATTATAGATATCTCAGTAACTAAAGGTTCTAAAATGATGTTGTCAAATGCCTTAGTGATCTGACAGCAGATGTGTTGGTTTGCAGATGCAACTAGAGACACTGTCCAAATAAACCCTAGAAGAGGAGAGCATTAAACAAGAGCATATACTAGTTCATTTTTTCTCATTTCCCCTCAATATAATTAGTTTCATTTTGGGTATTGAATTTTGAGTTTAGTAATATGCAGGATATTTTTTTTAGGTAGGTAATAAAATATATATGGCCCGCATACTGTTGTCTTTAAGTAAAATGCCTGGCTCAATCCCATACGTGTTGTATGTGCTTGTATATGTAGAGAAGTGCATGTATAAGTGTGCATGCTTACGTGTATATATATATACGTATACAGGTTTATGTCTAGTATAGACGTGTATAACTTGGTTGAAATAAATGTTTTCACAGTCTTATTTTCACCAAAGGGAGTTTTTAAAACTAGCCTCATGCATGTTTTCAAACAGAGTAAGCAAACTGCTAGCCACTTACCTCTCTTTCCCTCTCATTAACTACCGAGTCCTTTTCATATATAGGGAAATAAGGATTTCAGGTATTTATCCTGAGATGTTGATATAACTCATCACATTTTTAATTAATTCAGTTTTCAGTTTGTTTTTTTTTTAATTTTACTATCTCTAAAATGTGGAGTATGATTCCAAGGGTTTAAAACCTACATGGAAAAGCATTGGGTGGGCAGACATGCACCTCAAGGCTCACGGGCTCGGAGTCTAGCACGCCAAGCGTCAGGTCCTGGGAAAGAAAGGAACTGTATGAACACCCCAAGCGTCACTGTGGGATTTTTTTTTTAACGTTTGGCCTACCGTACTGCCCAACATGATCATGATAATTTTATGTTTTCTTCTGACATTTTATTCATTTGCCGTTTCTTTTAAGAAACAAAACCAATGCCTCTCGGCAGTCTGAGCGCTGTAAGGAGGAAAGGGCACTCTGGACAGTAACTCCCTGCCAGGATGCCTCCTGCAGCGTTTCTAACATGGGGGCTGTACTTCTTTACTGGAGTTTTAGGTTTCCCTGGCCCATGCATCCTGGTCCGCATGCTAAGGGTTTCCACCAGGACTCAGGGCTGCCTGAGATTCTGGGAGGATATTTATTTGAAGTTGCACAGATGTTTACAGTAAGGGAGGCTAAGACACGGGCACTCAGCACAGCTAACCTTACGCAGAGGGGCTGCCTGTCCTTAATGTGTTCCATGTGCTCCATTCTCTCTAACGGCAGCAAACACGCCGCCTCGTCCGGCTGCTTACTTGGAAATTAAATAATGAGTCTCCCTAAGACACTTGCCCCACGCCCTGACATTTCAGCTCCATGAGAAAGTGACATAGAGTGGTATCTCACAAGAGGCGAGCACCACCCTCACTCTGAAGGCTCAGAGCATCCGGGCATGGGTGCACACACACACACGTACACACACACACACACACGCACACACGCACACATGCACAGGCTTCTGTGTGTGCAGGGCTAGTCTGCAGAAGCTATAGATATAGAGCCCTGAAAGGTTTGACAGTAGCTTCCCCTCATGAAACTAAATGCATTTTAATTTTTTTTATTAAAAAAGCAATAATGCACATAGTACAAAATCCAAGAACACCAAAGGGCAAACAATTAAATGGGAGTTCCCCTCCCTAGGGGCAAGCACTGGTACCAGTTTGTGGTATATCTTTCTAGATACTTAAAATCATAAATACACATACACACTCAACATTGTATTGTTCTACTCACAACTAAAAATATATGTCGGATATCTGTGATTTGGTTTGACTTGCTTCTAAAAAATGAAGATAGGCAAATGGATGGATAGATACATGTGATAAAGCAAATAAAGTAAAAAGTTTACCATATAATCGAGGTGGTGGGTGGGTACACAGGTAAGATTCTTTCAACTTTGCTGTGTGCCTTATGGCTCATGAGAACATGGTGGCAAAATATGTATCTCAGTGACCATGATGTAGCATGTTCTGTTTTGTTTATGTTATATTGCGTTATGCTACACAGAGCCACCTCATGCTTTTGAAGGGGGGCATTCACTGCAGCGAACGAATTTCCCTTGAGGTGGGCACCCGGCTTGCTCCCCATGTTTCCTGTGGCCACCATCGCCACGCCAAGCAATCCTGCATAGTCTTCGCACGGTAATACCCATCCACTAACATCTTTGTGGGATGCGGTCCTTAAAGCGGAGTTGTTAGCTGGAAGGGTGTGTTCAGTGAACCAAATGGTAAATATCCAAAGTGTTCTCCAAAAAGATTGCACGCATTTCCCCTCCCACAGCAGCGTGGGAGTGTGCCCATGACGTTAACTGGCTGTCAGGGCTTAGGTAACACACAGTCACGGTCGGCAAGCCCTCCTACTGCCTCCCAGGGGCTCAGCACGTCTCCATGTCTCTAAAAAAGGATGTGAATGTGAAAGCATGCAAGCCCCTATATTAATTCTGGACTTTCTGCCCTTTTTATTCCTATCTCTGGATGACAGAATATAGGTATTAAGTTCCCAGCATCAGAGGTTTTGAGATTCAGCTGGACTGACAAACTCACTTGAGGGACAGGAAAACCCAGGTCCAGGACTGGAAAGAGATCAGCCCGAGTTCTCAGGGTCCTGTTCTGGCCGAACCCAACTGTTGATGGCACTGAGTGATTTAAAACCGGACTCTGTGGGTGGATGGCGGAAGGCTGCCCCATTGGTATCCCTGTTAACCTGGGGATGCTGAGAGAGCCGGGCGGCAGGGACGGAGAGGCACTGTGACTGCGGATGAGCTCTGCTGAGCTCCCGCAGAGCACGGCAGAGGTGGCTGGCTACCTCGTGCGGCTTCTTAGATAATGACCGTACAACACTGAAAATGTCCTTTTGGGTTTTGGCTGAATAATATTTAAGGATTTTGAAACAGTGACTTAATTGTGTTTTTATGTAATTGATGACATTGTAGTAAAATGTATTGAGACACCGCATCAGCATTTTCCTAACTGTTCCTTGGAGAAAAATATGCTCATATGAAAATGGTTTCCTCACTTTCCACTCATGGAATTGAGGGGAAAAAAAATCATTGTGCTTCTGTGGAATCCGTGTGCCCAGAGATTTTCTCATTTTAAAGTGTCTTCCCTCCGGGCTTGGCCTAAATAGTGCAAGGGTACCTCCCCTTCCTAAGCTGAGTCGTCCCTTGTTTTGGAAGCAATGGGTGTGCAGCGAGAGGGCCTGTTGTGTCCGGAGGTTGGTGGGAAATGCCACCTAGGCCCATTGCAGGCAAGTCCCACGTACGGATAGGTCAGCATGCGATGGGCCGGGATAGGTCAGCATGCGAAGGGCCGAAGGGGACCGTGAGCCCCCAGCCTGGGAGTCCCTGCGGCAGCCACCCCCAGGTCTGGCCTCATGCCTCCGAGCCCTGCCCTGTGTTTGGAAGGCGGTTGGAGGAAAATGCTCTCAACTGTTCCACAGAGATCGTGTCCGCTTCCAGAAGTCGTGTCCATACTTGAAGGCCTTATCATTTTCTGTTGGCATCCGAGAAATCCGGGCCTTTAAATAAATTATATTGGTTGTGGTAGTCTTGGCACAGTTGTGTGGGTGGGGAAGGGGGTTTAAGTCCACTGGAAGAAGTAATTTGGGTCCACATCTTGCTACTCTGAGATTTCAACTCCAAGGAGTCCAATGGTAAACATTAGAAGTGAAAATTGCAACAGTTGCTTTCTAATTATGGCAAACTCACAGGTCTGCTAAATCAAAAAATAATAGTAATGCTTTTAAGCACCATTGGCTGTCTTCCTAGGGCTTGGATCCTGTGTGCCTCATACTGGAGGCCAGCAGCGTTCGGTAGCACACAGACCCGAGGGACTCACCATGCAGGTTCACGTCTCTCCTCATTTCCGAACCTTGACCCCTCGTCCATCCCCACAGTGAAGGCAACCCCCATAGGCAGCCTGCTGCCCACGGTGGCCCGTGAATTGTATGGCGAGGTCACTGCCGCATTTCCAGGTGCCTGTGTGTGTGTGTGTGTGCAGGGCTGCAGGTTCAGGGGCATAAACAGCAGCCGCTGTCTTCACTGTGGGGGAGAAACACCTTTCCAAGGTGGGTGACAGTGTAGGAAGGTTATTGTGGACTGAGTTTCCCATGCTTGGGCAGGGACCATGGCGGGTCTGTCCCCATGTGTCTGTTGGGCAGAAGCCAGGCTTTTCCGGTGGTCTCGATATGGACATTTCTTAGGGCTCGTTGCGGGTCTGCTAATGTGGAACCATCTATGATAAAGCCAAGTGCACCTTGCAGAGAGCAGAGAGACATCGAGTGCTTCCACTTTGTAGAGATCTTCGATGTTGAATCCTTGTAGCGGCGAGAAACCAAACCACAACAAAAATCAAGGAGAAAAAATACAAAAGAAAAATATGCATTGACCAAATGATGCTTTGTCTTTTTACTTAAATGGCAAAGTGCATGTGTCTTCATGTCTGAAATAAATTCTAATGAAACCTATCTACGTGAGCTCATCATTGAATCCTAGTATTCTTTTTTCTAATTTTTAAAACACATCAAATGGTTGAATAGTAAAGATCGCCAAACGCCTGGCATGGAAACTCCCAGGATGGAGTCTGAGGGCTGGATAGCGTCAGTGTGGTGCTGGGCTGAGGTGGGCAGCTGGCTCCCTGCTGGGAGAAGGGGGCCTGGCCGCTGGCACCTGGGACTGTGGGGCCATCTCAGTATTCACTAACAGAAGGCTTGTTTAAGACAGTGTCCACAGGAGAGAAATGCTCTCCACTCAGTGTTGCATGAAAAAAAAAATCAGGTTGTCAAATACAATACGGACTTAACACACACAGGCATGCACGTGTGATGATAGAGAAAAAAGAAGTACCTCAAAATTGAAGTCATCTTTCTTCTTTTTTATCCCTTCTTCAGTAGGCTTTTATTTTCCAAATTTTCAACAGTGCACGTGTATCACTAACTCTTGGACCTCATACTGATACTGTCTTGTATCAGGCACCCTTGTGGCCCAGGCAGAAGGTACCCAGATACCTAGTTTCCTTCCTTCACTCCTTCACTCGTTGACTGATTGATTGATTGGTGTATTCATTCATTCATTCATTCATTCATTCATTCAAAAATTACTTCTCACTTCTTTTTCTCTTGGCCTCAACTCTTGTAAGCAGTCTTGCAAGCAATCTCTTTCTCTCTCTCTCTCTCTCTCTCTGTCTCTGTCTCACACACACACGCGCACACACACACACACACAGATACACACACACACAGAGCCTAGAGGGAAAGTTGCACTTCCCTTACTGGGGCCTGCTGTTGGCAGATGTCAGGGAGCTGAGAAGATACATAGCCCACATTGGATGCTCTTGACCTCACCGCCTGACTCTGGGTGGGTCCCTTGAGTTTACCAGACCTGAGTCTGATTTTTTACACGCCCCCGGACTAGTGGGTTTCCAGTACAGTTCCAAGCACAGTTGGAGGCTCCAATTAAGCTTAGTAAAGGTAACCAGAAGTACACTCACTAGTTGAGGAGTTTTAAAAAAAAACCGTGAGGCATCTTTGAGGCATTTCAGGGGCATGTGTGGGGGGTGCTGCGAGGGCACAGTAGGCTGGGGCACAGTGCCATCGAGCAGGGTCCATCCCTGCCTGTCTGTGTGGCAACTCCAGAGCAGAGACCTTTGCCTTTTGGCACCACCCTTCCCTAGCTCTACCCTGGAATGATTAATGGAGTTCAGAGAATTCCCTTGGAATCTATGGAGCAAGGGGGGGGCAGCGAGGAACTTTAAAAGAAAATGATAAACCACAATATTTTACCTGTGTGTTATTACTGTCATCCTTCAACACCGACACCCTTTTACATTCGTTATGTATTGAAAAGTGTAAGACAATACACTGACACTTGTCAAGCCATGATTGTAAAGTCTTGAGGCAGAAACTCACCTCTTTGGAGGATGTCTCAGGAGGCTGCCTGGTCGGATGGCCTGTGCTGTGCACCTGCTAACCATCTGAGGACCCTTAGGGGAGGGGACTCTGCCTTCTCCTTGCTTGTCCTGGAGTTCAACACTGCTCAGGACCCAGTAACATCCTGCAGCGAGAGATGAAAACATTCCCCAAAGCACCCATGAGAGCCCATGCCTATCGCTCAGTGCATTCCTTCCCAGTCCAGTGGGCCAAGTCAGGGAGACATCAGCCTCCTGGCCCCACCTCCCTTTAGCCAGGTGCGAGCTAGACTTGCCTCCCTGCAGCCAGGCTGTCATTAGCATGGTCCCTTGGCTTGCACCTAGCCATGTCTTAATTACAGCCTGTAAAGGCTCAGGGCAGGGGAGAGGTCAGTCCTTCCGAACAGATGCTGAGGAAGCATGCAGCCTCCAACATGAGAAAAACTGCAGATATGACCCCAGACAGGGGGACCCAGAGCACAGAGCAGATCTGTCACACCAAGTATAGGCTCTGAGAAAGACATTTTTGTCCTGGACCATCTTCTTCTGTTTTTTTTTTTTTAAGGTTAAATAATATTCGCATAGTACAATCTTATAGAACAGCAAAAACGAAGGAGCCGACACCACATACAGCAGGAGGGATGGATCATAACATGAGTAGATGAAGCAGGTCAAAGAAGACTTCCCACAGGTTGGCAGTCATTTCTCTAAAGCTCAGACATGAACACTAACCTGGGGTTGTTTGGGGGTCCGTGCGCTTGTATCTATTTCTGGAAGAACTTTCCTGGTGGGAGGGGCCCGGTGGTAAAGGCATGATTCTCAGGTTGGGTCCTCGTTCGAGGGTCTTTGTTTCTTATTATGCTTAAGAACCTACATGTATTTTGTGTGAATTTTTGCATGTATGAGAAAAGGTTTCTGCATGTGGTCTTGTGGATTCTTAAGATCATTTCCAGCTCTAAGCTGTGAGTTTGAGCCACACTGTCAACAATTATGTTGGAGTTTAGGGGAGATTTGGTAAGAAACCCTCCATCACTTCTATCAGCTGTTTCTTTTGTAAAGAATCAGGAACCAAAGGGCCCATCACTTCTGTCCCTGGAGACTGTGCCTTTGGAGTCCACCTCTGTCATGCAGGAGATGAAGCTGGCCTTCTGCCCCTCCTGTTTTTTAGCCCCTTGTCTCAGTGATGGCTGGGTTTTTGAGGGTGAGGAAAAGCATTTTGTTGCTGTTTTTTGTCCTGGTGGCTATTTCGCCCTCTTCAGGGTTCTCTGGGCTGAAACTTTTTCTCTGCCTGGTGGTGCTTTCAAGAGGCCTTGAGCACTTGGCGGGTGAACCTATGGTTTCCTTGGGCCTGGTTGCCTCACCCTTTTGGAGAGGGTGGCAGGCTTCTTTGGAGATTGTCCTCAGTGGCTCTGATGAGGAGTACAGGTGGGGAGGCCCAGGTTGACTCCGTCAACCTGTACACTCGTGTTGGGGCGTTAGCCATTTTTACTTATTTAATGTGGCTTACTTGTGTCTCATTGAATGATTTTCATGTATATATGCGTGTGTATATATATATAATTCCCAGTGAAACCTTTAAAATATTTACTGGCAACAATGATTTATGTGCAAAATTCCTGAGGAGTAAAAAAATAATTTTCTGTATCTTTGGATAGAAGCCTTTTGTGTTTATAGCGTGCTTCTTTTCTCTACAGCGGAGCTGGGCCCTGGTGGCAGCTGCTATTCATAGCTTTGCTTGTTTCTGTAACGTTGCTAAGTTGTTAGGTGGTGATCCACACTTTCCCTAAGTCTTTCCCTGAGTCTTGTAGTTCTTTCTCTTTAGGGGAACGAGTTGTGTGACTTGTAACGGGGCAGTTTTGATGCCTGCTTTTATAGCCAGATCCACTCACTCAGAGAAAGTCTCTCCTCGGACTGCTGCTGGTATCAGACTCCTGAGACCATGGAAGGAACTGAGCTCAAGTTAATTAGATGCATTTAGTCATGGCACCAGGCTGGTGGGAATGTCCACGGCCACGGGAGGGACCCACGAGAAGGCATCAGAGATGCCTTAAAGATGCTCCTGGGACTAGGTGTTTGCTACAGTATTGGTGACCAGATCGCTTCCTTCTG